>JAUPFT010000006.1:4247500-4830000 GCA_036936625.1 Parnassius smintheus behrii
TCGATTTCATTCAAATAGCTTTGTGTAGTGTATTTACATAAGATGAAAAGATGTGAGGAAGCTCAATGTCACTCGGTGAACAATGGAAGAGGCTATGCGCGGAGTTTCTTTGCGCGATATACTTCTTAGTGATAATATTCGCGGTAGAACCAGTAACCAACACAGTGCTACAGATTGGTAAACTTTACTGGCAATGAGTCGGTCTTATAGCTCGCAAAACCGACAACTCATGCGGAGGAAAGCTTTTCGAGTGCAGCCTCGTACCGACAAGAGAAATGTAGGGCAACTCTCCGCTAGATGAAATAACGACATGATAAAAAATGCTAGAGTTAATGGATGCAGGTGGCTTGGGCAAGGTTTCCATTGCGTTGACCAAATTTTGGTTAGTAGACTTCACATGTCTAAGAAATACTTTTTTATTTCACAGAAATGCTTCCTCGCTATATTTTCATTCACCGCCGAGCACGTGGTGAATTACTCTTAGTAATGAGAGATGGCTTGCACCTAAGTGTTATATAGGTATAAACTGTTTTTTTACTTTTAGTTTACTTACAATTTCAGGTATGCTATCCGTTCGACCGTTGGAACCGGTCTGGTCGTTATCAGCCAAATTTACTGAAATATTCAGCAGCACAGCCTTTCAGATTCTATCCTAACTTTATACAAGTAAGGACCATTTTTTTACATCTTTCCAACAGTTCGAAACTCATGAATTCGTAGCTTTGAGCTATTGTAGCTCAAATGGTTAGCTGGACTAGCTAAACTTTAAACAACATAGAAACTAGATGGTTAGCGTGTGTTGTAAATTTCACAGAAAGCGACCAACCCGGTTCGATCCCCGCCGGCACCAACGTAATTGTTAATTGCCGTTTTAAGTGCTGATTTACCACGTGCTCGGCGGTGAAGGAAAACATCGGGTGAAAAACAAGAGCTTGCATGTCTGAGAAATAAGAAAAAAAATATTTCGCAGCCATGTGAAGTTGGCAGCGCGGCGGTCAATTACTTGGCCTAAAAACATTTAAGAAATGAGAAGGAGGCCCTGTGCCCAGCTTTGGGATACATATAGACTGTAATAAACTTTTAACTTTTATTCATAGTCCATACAACGCTAGTGGTTTTTGAAAGGGTTGCTTTTATATTTTCGCTAATAAGAAGTTACCTATATTGTGTATATTATGTAGTATTACTTATATTTAGGATATTCAGACTAACGAAGAAAGATAGACGGAGCGCTTCCTACAATTCAAGTGTTGCAGAAACCATGCTCAATTTCTTAAGAAGCACTCACGCACACAGCTCTCATTTTCCTTTTTTTTATCAAAATGTAAACAATTAAGTGCTGAACGTACATTTAATATGCACCTAAATCCATATGAGTGCATGTTCTCACAATATTTCGGCATGTTTTTCTTGCGTTACTTAAAATTAAATAATATGCAAAAAAAATACTCGGAGCACTTAAAAACAGATGAAATGGTCCAAAATAAAGCAGCGGTCTTGTTTGCCACGACAAATACTGAGTGCCACCCCGTTTCGTTACGTTCGGCAACGTCTTCTTTATATAATAAACTAATGAAATATGTATTGTATGGCGAAACAAATGTTTCCTTACTTTCAAAATACATTACGAGGGTTATATCAAATCAGTAGTTAATAGAGGATATAAAGGAATCGCGGTTCAACAATTTAGTTTACGCAATTTTTATTTGTCGGAACTCGCACAGGATGTTTGAAAAGAAAAGTTTATCGTCGCAAATGACTGTTTTATAAAAAGGGAAAAAGATTATCTAGAAAAAGTTTAAAGAAAATAATTTTTTTTCGTGATACGGTCGATTATCCTTTTTTATAACTGTAATAATTTGAAGAAGTTATTTTTATGCTATATTATATGGTATATATGCATTTTGTTTTATGTTTTTTCTATGTAGAATTAAAGAACACACAGTTCACCTGATAATAAATGAATGTTGAAGCCTGCAAACAAAAATATTTAGAAATATGTTGCCCAATGAGGACTAAGATACAACACCTTTTGACCAGTAAAAGAGTCTCCATTTCTTGCCATTTACCATACGAAATACAGCAGCATTATGTTGCTATTTAATGCTGGTATATTACAAAATTCACAGAGTATTGGCTTCGTAAGTATATGATATCTTGTTGAAAGAACCGCCAGAAGAGAATAATTCAAGAGACGGACAGAAACATCTTCCTGATAACATAATAAGCTGTTATATGTAGGAATTTAATTTTTAGAGCACTGTTAGTTTTTCATTTAGCAAAAATGACCTGTGTCATTATATTAATTCATAACGCAACAAAAGACAACATAGGAGTTTTCAGGTGAACTATCTTATGATAGATTAGGTATTAATAAAAAATGAAGATCAGTGTCAATATGCTACGGCAGTACCAAGACTAAGTTTAGTTTAGAACCTTTCCATTAGCCATTTACTAAATTTAAAGTACATTATTACACTGTTTTTCATATATTGTTGTATATCAGTGCTAGAATGATAATAACCACTTAAATTTTAATTTTTTTAAACCGAATAGTGTTATAGAATTTCTTTTAATTTTTTTGTTTTAAATTTTCGCGCGAAAACGCAAGCCGTCATGCTGTAAAGCTCATGACGGCACCGCCCTAAGATTTTTCCGATTTTACAAAGGATTAAGATATTTTTGAATCTTTATCATTGGTGTTTTGAACCTGATTGCAAAAATACGCGCATAAGAACGTCATGTGCTAACTGATTTAAATATATGGAAATACGTGGTGGTAAGAAGATACCCGAATACATTGTTTGAAAAACTAAACTATATTTCTATAAAAATAATCATTAGTCAATCAGTTAAATATTAGTGTCACTAATGTCGTTCAAACAAAACAAAACATTTTGAGGTAATATGTATTGCAAGTCAAATTTTGTAATAGATTAGATTATCTTAGATTTAATAACCAATGATTGCTGATTATTGTAATAGTTGATAAACAAAACTATAATACACCCTGACCTGGTATTGTGTTATTGTATAAATAAAAGTGGGTAATAGGTACGTATATTGAAGTTTTAACTTTCCTCAAATCGGTAGAACGAACATCCGGATTGCACGCAAAATATTTTGTTACTATCAATGTATTTGTCCATAGTAGATTATTAGTTTCTGCTGTTACGAATCCGTCTTCCATGATGCCTTTTCAATAAAATTTGGAATAAAACTCAACAATTGTAACGATAACTTGAAACATGTCGAAATAACAAACAGCACATTTGATAGTTTGCTTAATTAGTGACCGGCATTACGGAATCTGTAATGGCGTATAGCGATTTGGAGATTTGAGGCACAGATAAAAACTATTATTAAAATTGAATTATAAAATTTATAATTATGAATGCATTTGCACGCATTTTTATGAATATCAATAAATATTTCTCGTTTACTTTTTATAAATTCTGTGATAAAAATATATATTTTTAATTGTACTTTACATGGTGTAAAATTCTCTATATTGTTAGTTCTTTATAAATTAAAATATATTTTACTAAATAAACTATTTTCTTTCCTTCATAAATAAAATTCAGTTTGCCGTGTTTACAAGTTAAACGTTTTGTTTTCGTCCCATAAGAAAAAAGATACGACCCTTACCCTTGTCTGCCCCAAGGTGAATTGTTTGTATTTTTCTATACGACCTCCTTTCCTAGCGTTTGCAGATTTTGCATGAATGTGTTCAGATAAAGGTATCGCTCGTTTTGTAGGAAATGTTAAATGTGTTTATAAAATATAAAATTATGTTTTTATTTACAAAGTGTTCGTCCTAAACAGTAGATATATAAAGCCAAATATTATTCGTTATAATTTTTTTTTATTGGATAGGGTGACAAACGAGCACACAGTCCACCTGATGGTAAGTAGTTGCTGCGGCCCATACACATCTACATCTATCCTCGATTACGAATCAAAATGCAGATGCGTTGTCACCCATGAGGACTAAGATGGAATGCTTCGTTTCCAGCAAAAAGGGTCTCCGGTCTCTACACTCACCATACGAAACACAGCAGCGTTAAGCTACTATTTCACGCTGGTATTCTGTGAGAGCGTGGTCCTTCCCCGGTCGAGCCGACCCATTCGTGCTACAACTATACTAATCATATAACTGCAGCATGGCTCTACTACGTATAAAATTTGTTAAATAATTATTTATGTAATTTTTTTATTAATGTCTTTGTCATACTCTTGCATTGTTTTCCGATTTTGAGCTGTGTTTAAAATTTCGAGTATCTAGCTCTTCGGGAATTAATTTGATTTTAATTTATATATTATAAAAACAATAACAGCACCATAACAGTACAAGAACAAGCCAATCTTGATTTCTTAAATTTACACGAACACTACACATTGAATAAAATTACATTTACGGATTTTATCGCGTTTAATTACTACTTTAACTTATTTTTAAATTCCCGACGCTTCGGGTGCTTTACAGCACCCATGACCACGGGAGGGAGGGACTGAGATGTTTCACGTAACAATGCAACAATTACGGTATCTTAAAATCTTGCAGTAGTGTGCTTGGGTTTGGGTTTAACTTTGTTAATTATATGACCCCAAGCTGATGGCAGCACCCATCCATCTTCTCTATTGAAATTAGGATGTTTTTTTTAATTTCAATAGCCTCACTTTGGTAGGAATCGGAGTTCTTTTGCGAGGATCTGTGCTTTATCAAATCTGATGTAATGGTGGGGACGATTTTGAACATCTTCACAGACTGCAGACTTCCCGGATCGTCGGTGTTTTACGTCAGCTATATGTTCTTTCACGCGGGTTTTTATGGATCTTTTTGTTTATCCTATGTAAGAGAAACACATTCACAATCTAACTTGTACACACCTGCGTCTTGTAGAGGGATGTTACACTTGACGGATAGTAAAAATTTACTAATCTTCTTCAGCGGCTTGTAGTATGTTTTAATGGAAGCTCGCTTCAAGATGTAGCCAATCTTGGCTGTGACTCCTCTGATATACGATAGTAAAGCAGGCACACGCTCGACTGTCACCGGCTTCACTCGGTCACTGTAACGTAGGCGCGGGACCCGAAGCTTGTTGTCTTGCAATACTTGCTTGACGTGCTGAAGCTCGGCGGCCAGATGTTTTCTGTCACAGATCCCTCGTTCACTATAAAACAAAGATTTACCCACGGTAGCTAACTGTGAAGGATGATGGTGAGATTCACCACTTAAATATCGGTTGGTATGGGTCTTTTTCCTACACATAGTGTGACCAATAATGTTGTCAGAATTTCGGATGGCTAAAATATCTAGGAAAGCTAAAGAATTATTTGCCTGTAACTCCACTGTAAATTGTATTTTAGAGTTTAAAGGTGGTTTAAAAATGCAATAGCTTTGTCAGATGGTAAAATTGTAAAAGTGTCGTCTGCGTACCGCTTGTTTGGATTGTGGATTTACAGGAGCATTAGGAAGGGCCTTCTCCTCGAAGTCCTCCATGAATAGTTCGAGACTATGGGAGATACAGGTGAGCCCATCGCCACACCATCTACTTGCTTGATAGACAGATATGAGGCAGCGTTTCAATAATACTGCATATTCAGAAGGCATGTTGTTATCGTCTAGCTTCCTTGTTACAATTGATATGCAGTCTTCGATAGGCAGGCATGTGAATAGTAACTGAACATCAAAACTGACCATAGTTTCATTGTTTTGCTTTGTTTTGTTAGTGAGATAAATGATCTACAGCAAAATGTAGGTTTTTTATATCACTAACAAAATGTATGAATCCTTTGTGTGTGCTCTAGTGCCTATTGTGCCAGCTTATAAGTCGGTGAATCGATCTGGCTCACTATAGGATGTAGTGCAGCGTTTGGTTTGTGTATATTCGGTAACCCATACTACCTCGGTGGTTTGGTATACGATGGTATTAGCAAATTTACGTCGAGATAAAAAAATTAGAGTATTTCTTTTTTTAATCGCTAGTTGTTTTAATCGTGTTTATAGTGGGGTCTGTTTTGACCTTTTTGTATTTACTTTTGTCCGATAAAAGCTGGTGTATTTTACAATTATACTCTGACGTGTCCATTATTTCCGTAGCATTTCCTTTACCCCAGCGGAAAATCGTGAGCTCTGGCCTGCGGGATTTTTCGCGGTGTTCAAAATTTCATTTCATCAATTTCATTCCCTTCGCTAATACATTAATTGTCGGTTCGTCCACTGTATGGTTTTACAGATTATAGACCTTGCATTGTTTATTGTTTGTATCTGTGGTCAAGGGTTGTGTTTCGCTCTGACGTTGACTTAGATGTTTGGCATTTGATTTGATCGTTAATTTTTGGTATTTTTCTTTATGTTTATTTTAGAATTCATTGTATTTAGATATTTCCGTTTGTTTAAAGTTTCAGTGCAATTATTAAAATCAAATGTCGTTAAAATTATCTTTAGTTTACTAAACAAATTATCTATGGTTATGAAATGTAGATCAAACCGTTTCTGCTGAATCACAGTTCGCAATAATTTTACTTGCCAGATTTAAAATCTTAGCGCTTCCTCGAATGTCCTTTTTTGTTGATATTTTGACACACGTAGGACGTATTATAGTCTCTGCATCTCTTCAAGAAATTTAAAGATGTTATATATCTTGCGCGCTTGGTTCTAAGATCATCTAATCAATCTTTACCATCCGTCAAGTGTAGTATCTCTCTACAAGATGCAGAAGTGTACATTGTACAAGTTAGATTTTAAATTTGGTCTCTTTTACATAGGTTAAACAAAAAGATCCATAAAACCCGCGTGAAAGAATATATAGCTGACGTAAAGCACCAAAATGAATTATTGTAACCATATCGATTATACCGGGTGAAAAATATACAGACCAGCGAAGAGGAACAGCTTCAAAGTTACAAAAAGTCACTGCTGCGATTATCAAGCTACATGTCTAATGTTATGATAAAGGCAAATCCTTTTTAAAATTAGCCAGCGCTACTCATTACCGATAGACAAAACTAAATTCCTAAATGCATTTATTACCTTCATCTATTATCTATTTTTACGTGATAGAGCCATGCTGCAGCAATTTTATAGTTGTAGCATGAATGGGTTAGCTCGGCAGGACCATACTCTCACAGAATACCGTCGTAAAATAGCAGTGTAATGCTAATGAGTTTCGTATGGTGAGTGTTGAGAACCGGAGACACTTTTAACTGAAATCGAGCCATTCCATCTTAGTCGTCAGGGGTTACAACGCATTTGATTTGAAAAGAATTTTGATTCTTAATTGAGGATAAATGTGGATGTCTATGGACCATCGCATACACTTACCATCAGGTGGACTGTGTGCTCGTTTGTCACCCAATACTATAAAAAAATTTACATAGCTTTTTAAGGCCACAAGCAATCGTTTCCCTTTTGAAAGGCACCAAATAGATTAAGAGTACACACAGGGCGTTTTTTTTTTAAAGAAAAACCTCGTAACATTGAAAGTTTCCGACTGAGTTAGGAAATGAGGGTAGTCTCGCAGTTTTGACATATAACCCCAGTCTTCACTAAAGAATTTTATGAGGCAGACAAGTTATCACGACATTGAGAAAGGTCGACCATACGTAGATATTTACGGGCTGATGACGAAGAAGAAGATTACGCTAGACAAGCGGCTTAATGATCTCAGAACCGATACTCTCACTAGAAACGCTACATCCATCATCACTGTGAAATTTGGGTTTAGCGTTTTAAGTAAGCTTTTCTATCATGAGGCGAACGCCAGAGTTTCGCCCTTTAATTAGCAGGTTGTAGATTGCAACGAAAAACCAATAAGGGACAGCAAATGACGACTCCGTGGCGCAGTGGCTTAGCAATGAGTGGCTGCGCTGGGGGTTGCGGGTTCGAATCCCGCACGGAACAAATATTCGTATGGCCTACAAATAGTTGTTCCGGGTCTGGATGTTTGTCCTTGTGCAATTTATGTTTGTAAACTGCCCCTACGATACAAGAGAAAAGAAATATTTGTTTGTATATTCAGCAGTGGGACGTTGCTATTATTATTACTTATTTATTTATTGTTCCAGCACACAGATTCGCAACACCTTAATATAAACCCCCCGTATTGAGACAACATAGCCAATTATAATATTTTGGGTCCTTTGTTCATGAGATGTTTAGCAAAATAATTGCTCACTGATAAACTAGTTAATTCTTGAACAACACAAATGCATAGTGTTCTGGGTTTCATATAACTACTGAACGTCGCCGTCGTTACTCTATTGAATAAATACACTACGAAATCAAACGTAGTTTTTGTTTATATTTTAAGTGATGATATTACTGCCTGCATTCTAAAGCTCATCAAATCTTCGTTCTGTTGTTTTAGTTCTTCCATGTACACTCTTTTGAAAACCCTACGTTTTGTCTAATTAGATCTGCGATAAATGCTTATTAATTTACAATAAATATAAATTAACTTAAAACTGATTTTTGTTACGAAACGACAGTATTTTTAGTATTTATTTTGTATGATTTTTGATGCTTACCAGATTCTTGATTAAACATCGCTTTAAAAAGTTATTTCATTGCTGAAATAACCTAGTATAAAATGCACCTATCGGAATTATGAATAAATTATCCGTTGATAATAAACGATCTTATTTCGTTGACATCAAGTCAATGACCCGATACGAACCGACCCGACATTATTTTAATTTAATACTTCTTTTAAAATATTTCAATAGTCTGTCACAAAATTTAGGAAAGATTCTACAGGTTTGACAAGGTATCGGATTTGTTTGGATTAAACATGTAGGGGACGGGGTTTTATGCTTCTCAATTACGTACGTAAGTAGAATGAAAGTTTTAATATAACAATTGATAGTAAAATTAAATTATGTTATGTTTACCTCTCATTCAATATTTAACGAGTCTGCAAAGCGGGTGGAACGAGATATATTATGCATAGACAATTCTCTTCACTGCCGGACACGAGGGAGAACCGTTGCTCGATATAAAGTGCCTCTCTTATGAAAACATTTGACTGAGAAATTGAAGCTTACCTAAATTTGGCCATAATACTATTATGGCCAAATTTAGGCCTAGGTATTTTTAAGAAGAGAGACTCGTAGGCACAACCAAGAGCGAATGAGAAATATTTTTTACAGAATAAGGATGAAAAACGGACAAACCGTTCACTTGATGATAAGTGGATACTGAGGACCATAATCATCAATCCTCGATTAACAATAAAATGAAAATATAACGCTATCACCCCTAAGGACTAAGATGAAATGCCCAGTTTCAAGTGAAGCTAATAATCGTAAGCCTCGTTATCTTCGGGGTATTAATTTTAGTCGTTTTTTACAAGGAGCACGGGTCGAATAAAGTGATAATTTTTCTGACGTCGCTATTACACGTCATTATTAACAATAATTCATTTTTTCAACTTGATTTAATTCAAAGAAACGTTAATCACTGTTCTCGTTAATGACGAAAGTAATTTTAAAGTAGTACTGGCTCAGAAAAAAACGCGTGAAGGAAGTTCTACAATGTTTTTATATTCTTTGTAATTTTAGTGACAGGTTTTGGTTTCATTGTTTTTTTTTTTCTGATTAATTTTGTGTTTTACATAATTATTATTTTATCATAAATTGAATGTTACAAATTTTTCAGATAATAAAGAACAGATACCAGCCTACTTATAGGTACGGGCCTAGTTCCATTTCTAAGAGTTATTAGTAGTCTAGCAATTAGTTTGTCGCACTAAATCGATGTGTGATGCCGAACTTTACAGTTACATACTTGACTAAACATAGCCCTTCCCCCACAAAATTGCCTAGATGAAGCGGAAATGTGCTATTGTTGCCACGTTTGGCAGGCGGTTGGGAACCACAATTTTTAATGTTTTTGCGTGTTATAAAGAAGATGCTTCTGCCCATCTCCTAGTTTGTTTGTCTCTGTTGCTTTTTATCCCAGACCCACGTAATTATATGGGATAGTGGATATACTTAAACTGCTACTGCACGGTAACTTACAGAAACATCCACAGTATTATAGGCCAAAAAGCCAAATTAAACTTAATTTCGATCAACTTGACCATTCTTCTAGATATTTTTTTAGGCATGAAAATGAAGTCATAATGTTAATCGTAATCAAAAATCATGTTTAATTTAGAAATTAAAATTAAAATAGCAAACGGATAGGATTGAACGCGAGTTACTCGCATTTAATGAAATTAAACCCTGAGCTACCACGGTTTTAATATTGGTTGATATATTTGTCTTTACCTATTTCGTCTAAAAATATCTTTTAAGAAAATTTTTGCCGAGGCGAGAGGCCTATGGAAGGATTTCTTTTATTGCAAATACGACGAGTGTATGTTATCTTTCGATTTAGTTTTATTTCGAATTTCCGATGACAGCGAATAAAATAATAGGAAACAAAGTTATAACTTCGGCTTTCTGGATTTTTGGCCTATAAAAATCTGACTGCTATTATTAGATAATTTCGTGGATACGTTAACAAAAAGAAATTAAGTTATTTATATATTCTTAATTGCATTCCTTAAAATAAAATAAGAATACAAAACTTTGCAACTTTGTATTGAGTTAAAGGCGGTTGTAAGAATTTGACGTAGATGTAGCAATATAGATTAGAAAACTATATATATATATATATATATATATATATATATATATATATATATATATATATATATATATATATATATATATATATATATATATATATATAGGGGCGACAGAGGGACATGGGTAGCAGCATCTTCCTAATAACAACATTAACATAATAAAAAACTGCGGTTGCCAACCCGCTCGCCAAGCGTGGCAACTATGGCAAATATCCCCCCATGAGCAACGACGCGAATAAACGGCCCCCAGTCCCCGGCGGACCCGCTATTCCTGGCTACGGTGGCGACCAAGGTAACGGTGGAGGTTAGGTACCTCCGGTGGAGGTTCGGTTGCTACCTACGACGACTCGACCTGGCAACGTATAATGCATGCACCCTGAGGACTGACGAGAAGATACTGGAGCTGGTAGAAGAGGTAGACAAGTTGCGCTGGCATATTATTGGATTATCTGAGGTCCGAAGAGAGGGGGAGGACACGGTAATCCTCGAGTCCGGCAACTTGCTCTAACACGGGGAGGGCGACCATCTGTCCCAAGGAGGTGTCGGATTTATCGTCCACAAGTCTCTAGTCAACAGTCGACGAGGGTCGCGTACCTGATACTCAGAATCACCAAACGGTATTCGCTGAAGGTCATACAGGTCTACGCACCAACCTCGGCACATCCCGATGAGGAGGTGGAGGAAATGTATGAGGATATTTCTAGAGCCATGCATATCTCCAAAACCCACTACACGGTGTTGATGGGAGAATTCAACGCAAAACTAGGCACAATAGAAGGCGGTGAGCTGAAGTTAGTGAAATTTGGAGTAGGGCAAAGGAACGGTAGGGGCCAGCAGCTGGCTGACTTTATGGAGAGAGACTCTTTATGATGAACTCTTTCTTCCAGAAGCGGCCCCACAGGACGTGGACCTAGTCGAGCCCCGACGGTTCGACTAAAAATGAGATTGACTTCATTATGACGACCAGACGCCAACTGTTCAGTGATGTCTCAGTGATTGCAAGGGTGAAAACCGGCAGCGATCACCGAATGGTTAGAGGCACACTGAACCTAAACGTTAAGTTGGAGAGGTCTCGTCTAATGAAGTCAACGCTCCGTCCCCCTCGTGCTCTAATCCGGAATCCCGAGACTTTTTAGCTCGAGTTATGTAACAGCTTTCAGTGCCTAGAAGATTGCAATAGAGTGGACGATATGAAACACAAGCTCGTGGAAACTGTCCATGCGGTCGTAGCTAAGTTCTGCAAGACCCGCCGCAGAAGAACACAAAAACTCTCCGATCACACTCTTAATATCATGGCTGTTAGACGGGAGATGAGGCTGCAATCGTCAACAGATTTGACAGCATACAGGCAACTGAACAGACAGATCTCCAAAAGCATGCGGCGAGACTTATGCAACTTTACTGCTCATATTAAAGAAGCGATCGAGCAGAACCAGGGCTCCAAAGTATTTGCCAGAGATCTGTCTGCCAGTAAGAGCCAACTGTCAAAGCTGAAGACTGAGTGTGGCAGCATCGTTTCCGAGACACCTGAGATTTTGAGTGAGATTGAGAGGTTCTATGGGCAGCAGTACACATGATCGTTGGAGCCAGTGTGAGAGTCGTTAGAGCCACGCAAGTGTGAGTAACGATCCAAGAGCAAGCCTTACCCGACACTATTCCGATGATATCCCGGACGTCAGTCTGAGCGAGATTAGAATGGCTCTCCAGCACCTTAAAAACGGCAGGGCCACAGGAGAGGATGGAATTACAGCGGAGCTTCTTAAAGCGGGTGGAACACTGGTACTTGAAGTCCTACAGAAGCTCTGCAATTCCGTCCTCCATGGTGGTACTACTCCAAAGGCGTGGAGCAGAAGTGCGGTGATCTTGTTCTTTAAGAAAGGCGACAACGCTCTCTTGAAGAATTACAGACCGATATCCCTTCTGAGCCGCGTCTACGTGCTGTTTTCGAGAGTGATTACGAATCGTCTCGCACGCAGACTCGACGACTTCCAGCCTCCCTAACAAGCCGGTTTCCGAAAAGGCTTCAGTACCATAGACCACATACATACCCTGTGGCAGATTGTACAGAAGACCGAAGAGTACAATCTGCCACTTTGCCTGGCGTATGTGGACTATGAGAAAGCCTTTGATTCCGTCGAAATTAGTGCTACAGTCCCTTCAGCGGTGCCAAGTTGACTGTCGGTATATCGAAGTGCTGAAGTGTGTTTGTACAGTAGGGCTACGATGGCTATCCGAGTACAGAATCAGAGCTTGAAACCTATCCAACTGCAGAGAGGTGTAAGACAGGGTGACGTGATATCCCCGAAACTCTTCACCGCTGCATTGGAAGATGTTTTCAAGCTACTGGACTGGAAAGGATACGGTATTAACATCAATGGCGAGTACATTACTCGGCTTCGATTTGACGACGATATAGTCCCTATGGCAGAATCGCTGGAGGACCTTAGCACTATGCTCAATGACCTTAATGGTGTCTCCCAACGGATAGTTCTTGGAATGAACATGGACAAAACAAAGATTATGTTTAATGTCCATGTCTCACCTATGCCTATGCAAATAATTCTTTTAATTTTCTAGATGTTTTAGTCATATGAAATCCTGATAACATTACCAACCGATATTTCAATTTTACGACCATCCTTCACAGTTAGCTACTGTGGGAAAGAACAAGGCACCTGTGACAGTTAACTTCAGCACGTCAACTAAGTATTGCAAGACAACAAGTTTCGGTCCCCGCATCGACATCACAGATACTGAATCGGCTGCGGTCGAGCGTGAGTCGTTGTATTATTATATGTTAAAGATCTCACGGACAAGATTGGCTAAATCTTGAAGCGAACTTCCATTTAAACCTACGACAAGCCGCGGAAGAAGATTAGTAAATTTTTACCATCCGTCAAATGTAATATCCCTCTACAAGATGTTAGATTGTACAAGCAGGATTGTGAACGTGGTCTCTCTTACATAGTAAAGATGTTAAGAGTTATTTCGCAACCATCCGCTCTCTCCCTCAGTTGCTTGCACTAATCCCGTCAACACTAATCCCAGCACGCCTACTCCCAACACCACTACTCTATATATAGCCAAAAAAGCTGTTATTTATACAACTTACTGACGCAACCGCTCTCCACTAAAGTAGCGAGCAACCGTGTCATGCGATAAAAACATGCGACCAAACATCACCTGAAGTATACCAGCCGTTTTCTATAAAATAATAAACAACAAACCGCCACGTCCGCCCGAATCGCTGATCACCGCATGGGTGATGTGCAATCATATTGCGAGGCTATTTTTTATTATAGAGCAGGCTTAAAGATGTTTAATAGAGGTGAGTTAGAAAAGTTTGATTGTTCATTAACCAGTGCAATGTTACCATTATTATTTTTTTAAAATCTCTAACTGTTCAAGTACACTCAGTCGCATCCCTTTATTACAAGTATGTAAGATTTTAAAGGAGTGATCGTTGGCTAGGTTAAGTTATCTCTTTTAAAGGACAAACACAAAGACGTATAAAAACCCGCGTAAAGGAAAACATAGCTGACGTGAAGCACCGACGCTCCAGAAAGTCTGAACTCTGTGAGAATGTTCCATATCATCCCCGCCATTACCTTAGATTTGATAGAGCACAAATTCTCGCAAAAGAACACTGATTCCTAACAAGAAATATTCGCAAGGCTATTGAAATTAGAAAAACATCCTTGTTTCAATAGAGAAAATGGATGGGTGCTGCCATGCTGCTTTGATCCTACAATTAATAAAATAAATCCAAACCCAAACATAACATATCAAGATACAAAGATACTGTATGCTCATGCTGTGTAGATCGGACCAAAATTTAATTATATAAAACAGAAGGAAGCCACGCTAACTATGACATCGGGACGTCAAACACCTCAGTCATCTTGTGACCGAATGTAAAGCATATGAAACGACGGGTATTAAAAAACTGAAGATAAATGAAGAGTTTAATAAAAAGTTTTCCCTTTCAAATCATAACTCGCAAATTTAATAAAATATTTCATTTTGATATTCTCGACATGGTTATTATTGAATTTATATCCAAAATCTATTACAAAAGATCTACAACTTAGAATACAAAAATATTTTATGAAGATATTTTTGTTATATTTATAAATTTGTAGTAGCAAAAATTTTGTTACATTATTCCACTAATTATTCCATAGTATGAACAGACTGTAAAAGCAAAGTATATTGTACCTATATGTACTCCTAACTAAACGAATTAGCAATCAGTTGCTAGAGAAAATTGTATAACAAATGTAAGAATAAAATATAGTGGAAGCTTGATTTGAATTCAAACAGTTCATCCTTATCTTAGCTAACACATTTGGATAAATTTTAATCTCTGAACAGTCCGTTTTATTGCAAATACTCTAAAATAGAAGTTGAAGCGTCTCTCTTACAATAAAACTGTTCTGACGTCTCTGCGCGAGGCGTGTGTCGCCGCGCGGCACTTGTCAGGCACCGCAGGCTCCGCATTCGTCCACCGAATGCGGCAGCCATTGAGGCGGAGCTGTACGAGGGGTACAGAGCGGCGAAGACCGCCCTCCGGGCGGCTGTCCTGCGGGCCCGAGATCGGGCCCGTGAGGAGATGCTGGAGACTCTCGACAGAGATACGTGGGGGCGCCCTTACAAGATAGTGCGGGATAAACTCCACACCTGGGCCCCCCCGCTGACGCAGAGTCTCCGGCCCCAGCTCGTGGAGGACGTGGTAAGCACTCTGTTCCCTGCGCGAGGGGAACATCCGCCCCCGCTTATGGCTTCGCCATCTGCGGTGCCGGAAGCGGACCACCAGGACGACGACGACGACATCCCGGAAGGGACCAGGGTAGACCTGAGAGTGGCGGTACGTAGGCTCAAGGCCAGGCATACCGCCCCAGGACCCGATGGCTTGCCTGGCAAGGCCTGGGTCCTGGCCTCGGAGGCTCTCGGGCCCCGACTGGAGGGGCTCCTAAGCGCATGCTTGGAGAGAGGCCAATTCCCGCTTCGTTGGAAGACGGGGAAGCTGGTCCTCATTCGGAAACCGGGGCGCCCTGCGGACTCTCCGTCCGCATACCGGCCCGTGGTGCTGCTCGACGAGGTGGGCAAGCTCTTTGAAAGAGTCATTGCAAACCGCCTCGCCGAGCACCTTGCGGGGACGGGGCCGGATCTTGCGGAACACCAGTTTGGTTTCCGCAAGAGGCGCTCTACGGTGGACGCCATCATGCGAGTGAGAGCCCTCACGACGGGGGATGCAGTGGCCAGAGGGGGGGTTGTCTTGGCGGTGTGTCTCGACATCGCCAACGCCTTCAACTCCATGCCCTGGAGCTGCATTAGGGAGGCACTCCGGTATCACCGGGTGCCGACCTATCTCCGTCGTATAGTCGGACACTATCTGATGGACAGTGCCGTCATCTACCCCGGTCGCAACGGTGAGTGGAACCGGCGAGAGATGTCGTGCGGTGTCCCACAGGGTTCGGTTCTGGGGCCACCTCTGTGGAACATCGGTTACGACTGGGTGCTGCGCGCCGACCTCCCTACCGGCATCATCGTAGTTTTCTAAGTTGACGACACGCTGGTACTGGCACAAGGGGGGTCGTACGAGGCGGCGGCGGAAACTATGACACGCGGGGTTGCGATAGTCGTTGAGAGGATTCGGCAACTGGGTCTCGAGGTGGCTCTGCACAAGTCCGAGGCCATGCACTTCCATGGTCCTCGGAATAGGCCACCACCGGGATCCTCAGTGATGGTAGGAGGGGTATCCATTGGCGTCGAGTCGACGCTGAAGTACCTAGGACTCGTCCTCGACGGCCAATGGAACTTCGTTGAGCACTTCCGACGTTTGGCTCCCAAACTGGAACGGACCGGGGCTGCCTTCAGGCGGCTCCTGCCGAACCTGGGGGGGCCAAACGCCTCCTGCCGGAGGCTCTACGCGGGGATCGTGCAGTTCATGGCCCTTTACGGGGCCCCGGTCTGGGCGCGTGGTTTGGCGCGGCTTGCCGTCCACCACCTGTACGCGCCCCAAAGGGTGGTTGCCGTTAAAATGGTTCGCGGCTACCGCACGATCTCCCGCGAGGCGGCGAGCCTCCTTGCCGGATTGCCGCCATGGGATCCGGAGGCGATAGTCCTCGCGCGCCTGCACGAATGGCGCGTGGAGGCACTATGCCGGGGGGAAACCCCGCTGCCGCGGCAAGTTGTCGCGCAGCGGACAGACTTCCGGCACGATCTCATGGCGACATGGAGAGAGCGACTGTCGCAACCCCGTGCTGGGCACGCCACTATAGCGGCGATAAGACCCCTCTTTGAGGAGTGACTTGAGAGACGCCACGGCATCCTCACCTTCCGCCTGACGCAGGTCCTCACCGGACATGGTGTGTTTGGGAGGTTCCTGCACCGAATCGGGCGGGAGGAAACGCCCGGGTGCTCCCACTGCGAGGATGGACCGGAGGACACGGTGGAACACACCGTGGAGGTGTGCCCTGCTTGGGCGGAGCACCGACGTGTCCTCGTAGCGGCGATAGGCGGCGGCGACCTCTCGCGTCCGGCCCTGGTCGAAGCCATGGTCCGGAACGAGACGGAATGGAACGCCGTTACCACCTTCTGCGAAGCAGTGATGCTAGCGATGGAGGTGGCGGAGCGGGAGAAGGAGAGAGCAGCAGCTTTCCTCCCTGGCCGTCGCGGGAGACGCCCCGGGCGTCGGGGGCTACGTCGTGGCCCCCGGCCACCGTAGGCGCGAGCCTGTGGACGGCGAGCAATGGGTAGCTCGCCGTCCTTCCGTCTAACGACGACAGGCCGTGTCGACGGCGCGTTTTGTTCCACGCGCGCCTCAAAGAGCTGTCAGAAGCGTGAAGGGGCCCGCAAGGGCCGACGCCTGCCGGGGCTGCGGGCTGTTTGAACGAGATACCGCGGCTCCGGAACGTAAGGGCACTGAAGGAACACGGATGGTTTTTAGTCAGTAAAAGTCTGACACTCCCTTACGCTCCACCCAGAGCGAAAGGCGTCATTAGATGATTTTCCATCCGCAAAAAAAAATAGGGGTGACAACATTTTAATTGTGATTCTAAATCAACGACATAAGTAGGTATAGAAAGGCCACAGCAAACATTTACCATCGGGTGGTTGTACTTTCATCGTATAAATATTGAAACGTGAGGAAAATTTTGTGCTCCTATTGAAGCATATGGCAGGCAATGAGGAGTGTGAAATTAGGCACAGTTAAAGTTTAAATGGAGAAGGGAAAATTTTCTAAAAATATGTGTTATAAATAAAATTAATTAATAAAATAATACGTAAATTATACTGCCAATATCTCAAGGTAAGTACAAGCATTCCGATGATATTCCGGACGTCAGTTTGAGCGTGATTAGAATAACTCTCCAGCATCTTAAAAACGGTTAGTATTTAAGCGAGGATGGAATTACAGCGAAACTTCTGAAATCGGATGGAAAACCGATACTTAAGGTCCTTCAGAAGCTCTCCGTCCTCCATGGTGGCTCTATTTCTAAGGCATAGAGCTGAAGTGCGGTGGTTTTGTTCTTCAAGAAGGGCGATAATGCTCGCTTGAAGAAATACAGACCGATCCCCTTCCAAGCCGCGTCTATTTTTTGTTTTTGAGAGTAATTACGAATCGTCTCGTATGCAGACTAGACGACTTCCAGCCACCCGAACAAGCAAGTTAACGAAAAAGCCTTAGCACCATAGACCACATACATTCCCTTCGGCAAATTGTACAGAAGACAGAAGAGTTTTTTTTTTTTAGTTTTGTTTTGAGTATGTGGACTATGCGAAAGCCTTTGATTCCGTCAAAATTTGCAGTACCTTCAGCGGCGCCAAGTTGATTGACCGTATATCAAAGTGCTAAACTGTTTGTACAGTAGCTTTACGATGGCTATCTGAATACAGAACCAGAGTACGAAACATATTCAACTGCAGAGTGATATAGAACGGGTTGACGTAATACTCGTATCTCCGAAAATCGTCACCGCTACATTAAAAGACGTTTTAAAGCTATTGTACTGGAAAAGATACGGTATTAACGTCAATGGCGAGCATATTACTCACTTTCGATTTGCCGCCCATATAGTTTTTATGGTAGAATCATTGCAGGACCTAAGCACTATGCTCAATGACCTTGATAGTGTCTCCCAAAGGACAGGTCTTAAGGTGAACGTAGACAAAACGAAAGTCATGTGTAATGTCGATGTCACCTATGCCAGTGGGAGCACTAATCTCGAAGTTGTTGACTAGTGTATTTGCCTGAGAAAATAATCCGACTAGGTGAGTCCAGTTTCGACCGAGAGGTCAATTGATGGACTTAACTTGGCTGGGCAACATTCGGCAGATTGTGACACATCTTCTCGTCAGGCATATTTCAAAATCTCAAAACTAGAATGTGAAACCAGCGCGTATTGTTAGTGGTAACCTATGGTTCTGTGATCCTTAACTGACAGCTGTATGAAGAAACTCAAAGTTACTCAGCGAGTTATGAAGAGAGTTATGCTCGAAGTATCTCTGCATGATAAATTTAGGAATGAAGTTTATCCGCAGTGGAGCTAGAGGAACTGTCATATCTCAACGGATAAGTAAACTGAAGTGGCAATGAGCAGGCCACATAGCTCGAAGAACCAATAACCGTTGGGAAAGAGAGGTTCTCTAGTAGCAGCCTCGTACCATCAGGTGAAGTGTAGCACTTTCCCCCACTAGATAGAGTGATGACCTGGTAAAACATGGTGGAGGTTGATGGATGCAGATGGCTCAGGATCGTGATTTGTGGCATTCAATGGGGGAGGCATATGTTCAGTAGTGGACTTGTGAAGGATTGCAACGATTAACATGATGCTGATGTACAAACATGTAAGTTATTACTCCAAAGGGAATGTCAAACACATAAAAGTCACAGCCGAAAAATTATTATAGACCGATGGACTGAATGAGCTGTGAATTTTTACATTATTTTTTATGCGATTCTCTTTAATTGTCCTAGTGATGATGATATAAATGCATGTTGCCGTAAAGCAACTCGATACCGAATTCGGATACGGATCAAATTCAGATTGAGATAGAATAGTTTTCGGAACTCATGCGCTGTTACATCCTGGACTAAAATGTTACTTTTTCATTTATTATTGGCGTGTTTGTCAAAGCTAAAAAGCGTTTATTTTATATAATGTTAGATGTCTGTTTTTATATTATTACTTATTGGGTGCATGAATGAGGAAAGGTATTGCGGGTCGAACGATCAAATGGACTGTATTAGCGTGGTTCAAAAGGAACCAAAACAAAATGATGGAAGTGGCTCGTGGCGGACGTTGGACAATATACTTGCTATGAAATTAATTTTGCGTTAGCCGACACGACGGGATATGAGCTGCTGCAGAAAAAGAACAACAAATAAAACAGCTCATAAATATGGGTGAACGCATACCTGGTGAAGCGGCGAGTAGCCTCTCCCTACGGCCATGCAGGCATGATGATAATTGCGAACTGTTGTCGGCTTGCGGACACGACGAAAATTGTATTGCACTGAGCGCGCCGGTGGCGGTGCACTTTTCCTTCTTCCCCCAATTAAGCAGGCACTCGCGAGGAAGGAACGGAAGCGTGAAGGATTATGTCAAGCAACCGAACTAACACAATATATAAACAAATAAGAAATGCAAAGATATGCGTTGGCGTAATCACTTTTATTGTTAGTTAGTTACTCAATAAGTGTAGTCAGATGTGAAATACAGCTTGCATAATAAAGAAATGTATGATTACAAAGATGAATAGTTTTAGTGTAAACATAAACTCATTAGAGTTTTTCCGTACACCATTGCTGTCGACACATTATTCTTATTAACACTTTATAATACATTACATTACCAAAGTAACATTAATATTATTAACAACTTAAATGCAAATGCACCTAGCATTAAATGTTATGTTTCTAATTGACAAACTATTTGTGGGTACAAAAATATAAAATAGTTTTAGGCGATGAGCGTAAAATCACACGGTGAACTTATTACATTCTGTGAATAATCGTGATCCTGTATCACGATTATTCACTTTGATTATAACATATATTTTCACAAATTTATAAGATAATATGTTGGTAAAGTAAACCAATAATATAGAACGTGAGTATATATAAAAAAAATTAATTTATATTTTATGTTTTTACGTGTAATGACGTCTTTCAAAGATTTAGGTAACTGATTGATTAGATTGGGTGTAATATAGTTTAAAGTTCTTTTTCCGTATAAGTTATTATATTTAGGTAATTGCAGTTTTAGATTATCAGTTCTGCGTGAGGAGTATAATAACTTATCTACCTTTTTAAATTTTTCAGTAAAGTAATTTTCAGTTAGTAATGTTAGTTCAACTTTACATGCTCTTTCCAGTTTAACCAATCGTCAATTATTAGACCAAGATAGGTGTGCTTATTTAGAATTTCTATGGCATCGCAATTACAGGGTGTCAAATTGTCAGTATTTTATATGTGAAGGCAGTGATGTGTGTGCGCTATTAGTTTAGGTATAAAAGAACTTCTGTTGTGGCTTGTATTTATATACATAAGTTTAGTAATGGCAGCATTGAGTACTAAACCGACGTCGTGTGACCACTTCGTCAGTACGTCAAACTCTTTTTGAAGTTTTATTAGTACCTCCTGTATACTACGCCCAGCAGCTACTAAACAGGTATCATCTGCAAACTGATAGATCTCACACTGTTTAATTAAATTAGAAAGATTGTTTACGTAGGTGAGGAAGCGTAAAGGTCCAAAACTGAGCCTTGTGCTGTGCCTTCAGTTACCTGGACAGGAAACTAAGATCATCAGCAATTTTTACTCGATAAGATCTTTCATGGAGATAATTTTCACACCACGCTAGTAATTTTCCTCTAATTGCGCTATCATTTAAGCTTTGAATTAATTTTTGGTGTCTTAGCGTGTCAAAAGCTTTGCTTTAATCAATGTAAACGACTAGAATATATATATATATATATATATATATATATATATATATATATATATATATATATATATATATATATATATATATATATATATATATTATGGCCAAATACATTGCAGAAAAAAGAAACATAACCATTGATAAATAAAAACCATAAAGGTGATAACAAATCATTACTGAAACGAGTATTTGTCGAGTTAAATAGTGCCGAGTTTATTTCTCCAGATAATGCCTAGTTTAAAGACGAAACACTGATATTGATGATGGTGTTTTTTACCTACAGTAGCAGTGTTGGAAGTAGTAATGTTTGGATAAGTATTAACAAGGATAATGCACACAAGGCAATGCAATTTAGAGAAGGCGAAGGTACTTTTCAAACCAGGTAAGAAACCTCATTATTATTTTTCACGCGAATCTTAGCTGATTAATTTTTTATATCTTAGCTGATTAATTTCAAAACGAGTACCTTTCGGGTAAAGAACCCATGTAAAAATTATATGAAGTGCAAATATACATTAGAAATTAAAAAGGAGATTGTCAGCACCACCCTTCTGATGACAACTCATAATAAGAAGAAACTGTGGTTGTCAAACCGCCTGCTACTTAGCATATAACTTTTAGGGTGTGTTGAATTAAGTGAAGACAATTATAAACACCATTCTGCCAACAATACACTTCAATATGTTTTAATTTGGATTTCCCTTAATTAACTATGAGCGATCTATGTCTCGATTATTATATTTCACAAGGATACTTTGTAACAAAACTAACTGAGTAAATATAATAATACCGGGCGTCGTGGAAGGCGTTGATTAGACTGTCCTTATCAATTTTCATCTTTTGAATAGCGTTTATTCAATCTGCCTAATTTATGTTTAAATAATAGTCGGCAACGATGTGAATGATTTAGTAATATTGAATAGAACTTATTTTACAGATCATATCCGTAAAAGTAATTTCATTCAATGTGCAATGTTTGTGTACATATAATAAGTCATGATAACTCAATACATATATTTTATTACCATTAAAATTCAAATTATACATTTAATAATTAAATTTACCAAATTATTCGCTGTTTCCCTGGTGTATGACAGTTAAAATGCTCGTTTTGCAGATAAATTAAATACAGGATTTTCTGGTGTGTGTATTTCTAGTGGTAGTGGTATATTTCTA
Source organism: Parnassius smintheus behrii (assembly GCA_036936625.1). NCBI lineage: Eukaryota > Metazoa > Arthropoda > Insecta > Lepidoptera > Papilionidae > Parnassius > Parnassius smintheus. The sequence continues at coordinate 4,270,269 of JAUPFT010000006.1, forward strand.
GTGGTAGTACTAATTTTCTTCTTAGAAACCCATCTGGATAGGTGTCGTTAAATGACGATATAGAGAGCCAGAAAAATCATTGGATGTGAGACAGTCGGTTCTTAGTCCTCATACATATAACAACGCATCTTTCGGTTCTCGGTCTGTATTACTTTATTACCACAGTAAACAATTTTTGTGGTTCTGCAATAAATTAAAGACTGTTGTGTATACACCTTTAGTTTTATCTATGCGATAAAACAGTGCCCGCATACATCATCATCATCATCATCATTACAGCCCTTCACAAGTCCACGGCTGAACATAGGCCTCCCCCAAGTAATGGCACAAAGCACGGTCCTGAGCCACATGCATCCATCGACTTCCGGCATGTCTTACCAGGTCGTCACTCCATTTAGTGGGGGGTCGCCCTACACTACGCCTACCGGCGAAGCTTCCACTCGAGAACCTTTCTTCCCCATCGGTTATTATTTCTTCGAGCTATACGGCTGGCCCATTGCCACTTCAGCTTATTAATCCGTTGGGCTATGTCGGTCACTCTGGTTTTACTGCGGATAACCTCATTTCTGAGTCTATCACGCAGAGAAACTCCGAGCACAGCCCTCTCCATAGCTCGCTGAGCGACCTTGAGCGTCCTCATACGACCAGCACTGAAGGACCACGTCTCAGATCCGTAAGTCATCACTGGCGACACGCCCACATACATTCAAGTTTGTTCATTTCGTGCCGCGATAGTATCGTGCATGAGTGTGTCCATGCGTGGTATGTGTCATCTGTGCATTAGGTATTGTTGTATTATTGTTGATAAAAAACAAGAGACAGAAAAAACACAGGAGGCGGAAAAATCGTGGGAACTGGTGTAAAGATTGGCTTATGAAAAGAGAGGCTCATTCTCATGTAAATTTGCTAAAGGAACTAAAGACGTTTTTAAGAGATTGGCATTATTTTATAAAAATCGATAGTAATACCACCTTTTTTGCCATGTATAGTAACGCCAATAATCGAAAAGCAAAATATGTTATGATTATCGGCACAGTTTCAACCGATTCCGTTTTATCTAGTCAAACTTTCACGCTACTCCATTAACGGTACGAGGGTGACATTGAGGGTTTTTTGAACTGGCCACTTGTAAACGATATAATAAAAAAATAAGTTCAAATTTTGAAAATGGAACTCTTTGCCAATATTATTGTGAACGTATTTTATTAAACTGTCATTTGTTTACGATTTGGTGGCAAATTGAAAATTGTCGTTGTCACGTCAGCACAAATTTAACGCGAGAAAATTTTCGTACAATTATTTTTTATGATTTTCGATGTCATTTAAGTCAACAAGAAAGTTATGATAGAATTCAATTGGCCTTTCACGATAAAGCCCCGTCTTGTACCACCGTTTACAACTATTTAAATGAATTTAAACGAGGTCGCACTAACCTCACCGATGATATGTGTAGGGGGTGGCCTTCTACGGCGACGACTGAAGATACATCAATGTTGTGCAGCGTATGATAGAGGCTGATAAAATAGTTACTTATCAACAGATTCAGACAAGCTTAGGAATCGGTATGAGTCAAGTGCACAAAATCCTTCATGAACATTTAGCGGTCAGTGCACGGTGGATACCTCATAATTTGATAGAGGTCCAAAAACTCCGTCGTATTAATTGGTGTCGTGAAATAGTTCAAAGATTTAACGGAGGTGACACAAATGCTGTGTTCGACATACTTATGGATGATGAAAGCTAGATTTGTAGTTATAATCCGAATACTAAGAGACAGTCTGCTGTCTGGGTGTTTCCTTCCGAGGAGTTGCCAACTAAAGTAAAGAGAAGTAGAAGCGTGGAAAAAAGATGGTGGCCTCGTTCTTCGGAAGGACAGGTCATTACACAACAATTGTTTTAGACGATCGAAAATAACTGTTTTTGCAGAGTGCAGAGTGGTACACTAACAATTGTTTTCAAATTGCCTTGGAAAAAGTTCGTGAGAATCGACCTCACAGTAGGATCCTCCTTCATATCGATAATGATTCGTCGCATACGGCCAAGCAAACAATCGACTACTTGGCGACGTCAGACGTGAAATTACTGGGTCACGCCCTATAGCACCGACTTCGCACCTTGCGATTTTTATTTATTTCCGAAAATAAAAAAACTTCGAGGAAAACGTTCATAGACGCTGAGGAAGTAGTGGCTGCATTTCAAAATAAGAAAAAACTCTTAAGTACGTGGTTCCATCGGATGCAGCGATATATTTATGTAAATAGACACTATTTTCAAGATATAATAAAACTAATAAGTTTCTAGTTTGTTCAGTTTTTTATTTTCTAAAAACTTTCAGTGTCACCCTCGTACATTTTTAAAAAATCGTAGAAACTCTACAGTTTTATCACACACACGTTTCGGTTATCGGTTCAGTTTAAACGGTACAGTGCGATCGTAACGATTTCTCGTAGCGTGTGTGCCACCGATTAATGGTGAACAGCTCGCGGAGAGATGTTAAACAAAAGTTGGATCATTAAAAATTGACATGCGTTGCTTTTTGAAAGTTTATTTTGAAACAGAACATATCATGCAATTGTGTATCCAATTTACAACTCTCCATTTAATCATAGCAATACAAAAATTTAAGTAGTATAAATATATACAAACGAATCGGTTAATTTAAATGTCACGGATTTTGTTAATTAACGCAAATTTAAATTAGGCCATATTATTTTTATATTACCAGATCTAACATTTAGAAAAATATAAAGTTATCCAAATAACTGTTCACAATTTACATAAATAACAATTTTAATTTGCTATGCCATGTTTCTTTGTGATATGACTACTTCGTGCAAAATTATTTACAGCCATTAAGTTCAATTCTTCATTTTTTATGTTCTAATATCTTAAATTTTATATATAATAAAATTTTTATATCTATAATTTACAGCAACAACAATATCCCAACTAATATATCGATTTTTTGTAAAACTGAAAAGTGATGTAAAATTGTTGAAAAAAATCGCAATGTACATACTATTCGAATCTAACGATTTTGTAATAGTATAGATAAATGAGTGTCATTAATAGCTTAATAGAACTAATTATTGGAAATAATAAACCAAATAGTAGCTGCCAAAGTGTTTTCGAGTTTAAAAAATGGATGTATAAATAACTTGTTTTCGTAGGATATTATATACAATTTATATTTGATGAATGTTGCAAAAAACCAATAAATACTTTTCTTTTATTGCAATTTTTTGTATTTCACTTTTAACATGTATTTTATCAGTTTAGGGGTATTGTTTTACAAAAAACGAAAGAAAAGACATCAGAAAGTCCTTAATATATCATAAAAAAATAAAAATCTCGATGGAAGTGCAACTTTTTCTTCAAAATAAAATACAAATAACTTTGTTTTCATCGTATTTTAATCAAAAAAGGGTTTTTATTTTTTATCTTTGACCTCAGGATATTATAAAAATATGTAAAATAAATCAATGGGTGCGTTTGGCAGAAAAAAGGGCTAGCAAGCGCTTATAAGCGCTAAAATAGTTTTCGGCCAGGACACGATTGCTACTTCAGTAGCGCTGACACAATCCGCCATTTTGCTTATTTAATTTGTTTGTTTTGAAGTAGAGTTTATAAGTTGTTTTGTGCAATATTAGTTTTAGGTAATATAATGACATGAATAAACATATACATGCTATTAAAAAATCATGATTGGTAAGTTTTTAATATGAATACTTTACAAACATATAATTAAATTAGGTTAGGTTCCCCGGCTAAAACTAACATCGTGTCCTGGAGTAAAATAGCTACTTACGATTTGACAGCGCTTACTGCTTACGATCGCCATTTTGCTTACAAGCGCTTGCTAGCGCTTTTTTCTGCCAAACGCACCCAATGAAATATTATAATTTATTATTTTTAACGTATAAGAATGTCCACTAACCCATAACGCCGCGTGGGTGTCAGATGAGGCGACAGAGGGAAACCTACTAGGAGATGGGCAGTAGCGTTCTCCTAATAAACAGAAGATAATAATTGCGAAAAATATATTAAAAAATATTTTATAACGTTATTTCGTTAAAGTGTGGCTGATATTAAAATTGTAACATTGCTTATTACAACCAAACTAACCTTTTTCTGCATCAAACTATTCATTTTTGAATATTATGAATCACGTAAATTGGCCATGTCATTGCACTTACACTGAATATGGAGTTATATAGAATATTTTACTTTAAAAGCTAAATCACAACAAGTATTGTTGTTTAATTCGAAATCCATAATCCATAAAAATGGCCATAACTTGCGTCGTAGTTATGAATTTATTTAACCGTTATATACAATGCTTACTTAAATCTAGATGTATAAGTCCATTATGACTTTAAAGGGCAGGAATCACACACATATTTTCGTAACCGTAATGTCACGCTAGTACTGCAATTACAAGCAACCAATAAACTGAGCTTGCAGCAATTGTGACGGCCGCATCTTGAAGAGGTGGCCAGCGACCACTCCAGGAGGCTTCGCCACGGCCACCGGCCTCCGGTCACATAGTTGTTGCCATTTCTGTCGAAAAAGTTAAGTTACAGCTATAAGTGCTAGAGCTAAGCTATGGCTATATTATGTTTGTAGCACGAATGGTTGGCCGGGTAGGACCATGCTCTCACAGAATACTAGAGAAATAGCAGCCGAATGCAACTGTCTTTTGTATAGTAAGTGTAGAGAATCAGAGACCCTTTTTACTGGATACAAGGCTTTCCATAATAGCACCCAGTGGTGACAACACATTCGCATTTTAATTCTTAATTAGAGATGTCATTGAACCTACAACTACTTATTATCAAGTGGATTGTGTGCCTGTTTGTTACCCATAAGAATAATCTATAAAAATTACCTACTACTACCTGAATACTTTTCACTGGTCAGCACAGGATTACTCTCATCTTTGAGATGGGAGAAATTAGATATCATATGTCTTAGAAATAAATGTATTCCTCAGATACACAGCCGCTGTCCTGACTGTGTTTTCATTCAACACAGAGAACATTGTAAATCATCAATTTAAATTTAAATTTATGGCAAGCATTTAGCCCCTGCGCGTGATGGATTAGGAGCTCTCTATTTTATAATATATATTACTAAAATAATGAAAAATAAGCTTACCGAGATTCTGTAATTGGTGCTGGCTTAGTACCACATAGGCATTTTCCGATTCGTGGTCCGATATAACTCCTCTGTGCAATTGCTCCAACTCTCTTTCAGTGCCATCTAGAAAATACACTATCAGTGGATGGATCTTAAAACTCAAATCTAGGATAAATTTAATTCATAGTTGTGATAATTTTGTTCTAGGGATGCTGAATATTTCTAAATAAGATCGATTATTAAATCGATTTTAATCGAGGTCTAAAGAATTGATTAGGAAAAATAATCTCAAGAATACATCTTTCTTTCCTTTTTGAGTTTTTATAAAAAAAAGACATAATGTAAAGAATTTTAATATCATGATATTTTACATGGCATTTACCCACGTTATTTCTATTTAGGAACCCTCTTTATAACATAGTTTTTAGAGTGAGGAAATATGGACATAAAATAAATTAAAAGTAGAAATATTACAATTAATTTATTGATAATCCACAATATCATATAAAAGTATGCTATAATGTACTCGTATTGTTTTAATTTGCAAAACTTAGCAAATTGACTTTCGTTTTTCCTTGAATGAGACACAAGTTTGAATTTTTGTTACAAATGCCCAATAATTCACTATTGTACTCATTTAAAAGCCTAAATTTGAATATCGCCACAAATCTATGATATATTAACATATGTTTACATGATATATTAACAGATGTTACATATGAATAATACAATAAAGTAAAGTAAAGTTACAGCCTTATATACGTCCCACTGCTGGGCACAGGCCTCCCATCATTTCTGAGAGGGTTTTAAGGGCAAGGAAGTGTCCGCCGCACTGCCCTAATGTGTGTTGACGAACTTCACATGTCTTCGAAATATTTTTTTTCTTATTCCTCAGACATGCAGGTTTCCTCACGATGTTTTCTTTCACCGCCGAGCACGTGGTAAATCAGCACTTAAAATTGCAATTAACAATTTAATTGGTGCCGGTGGGGATCGAACCCGGGTTACTCACGTTCTATTGAATAACATGCCATACTATATTTTAACATAATTTACGTACATAATGAAACTGTGGTTGTCGGCAAAACAGTCGTACTGGTGGTAGTAGTAGTGGTTGTTGTTGTCGTCGTAGTTGTTGTGGACGTAGTCGTCACCACTGAAAATAAACATTTTAACCACTTTTCCGGTTTTGTTCACTTTTATAAAAAATACGAAGTAACAAACTAACTAACAGTCCACCTGATGGTGTGCGACTTCTGGAATCCGTAGAAACCAGCAAATTAATTAATATTTTCACTGCTGTGTTTAGCACGTTGAATGTAGAGTTATACCGGTTACCCCTTCAAATGGAAACGAAAAAATTCATTTTAGTCCTCAGGGGTGACAATGCGTCTGTATTTCATTCTCAATCGAGAATAGACGAATATGTATATAGGCCACAGCATCCACTTACCATCAGGTAGACTATGTGCTCGTTTGTCAGCCTTATACTATAAAAACAACGATGGCTTCAGATTCGTTATCACCACTGAGGACTAAGATGGATTGCCCCATGCCTGTAAATATACTGGATCTCTATATACGTGGGACACTTAATAAGATTTAAGACATACAAAAAGGATTCTAGATACTATCAATATTTATTTTACATTTTTTTCTTAAGCTGAGTCCCCGAATGCTGATTGTGACCGTTGTTAACTTAATTGTTCGGTTAAACCAAATTTAAAATCATAATAGATCACAACGCGCAAATGGTTATGGTTAAGATCCATTGTTTTCAATGAAAGACGCGGAAAGCGTTGCAATAAAATTAATAGAACTTTGGTTTTTTTTAACCCTTAATGCACCACCCTGAGTCCAAGGGACTTACCACCACTTTTAAACAACAAAAAATAGTTTATTTTTTAGAGTTTAGACTTGCTCTTTCTAGTACCATCCTGCGGTGAGGTGCAGGACGCAGAGGTGAGCGGTCGTATGCGCACGTCGTTCGGAAAGGTGAATATGGTCAAGTGTGAGTCCTAGGGACTCATGGTGGAGTGTTGTGTGACAAAAATGGATTTACTGACTTTTTTGTTTATCTATGTTAATTTTGTTGTAGCCTTTTACTATGGCATCTAAACGTAGAAGGATTGAATCGGTAAACATTGCATATGATTTAGCCTCAGAAATCATAAATGAATGGCTTTTTTTCATAGAAGAGGGGACAAACGAGCATACGGTTCATGTGATGTTAAGTGACTACCGCCGCCCATGAACATCCGCAACACCAGAGGATTTGCAGGTGCGTTGCCGACCCCTTAGACAGGGGTAAGCTCTTTTCTTTTCTTGAATGAGGCTGCAAGAAGATGATTTACTGGGCAAAGATGAGGAGATTGGCGATGGCAGCGGCTATGCAGCTGAATGTATTCGTGAGCCACATTCTGATAACCAGGACGCCGATTATATTGTGAGTAATCACGACACCAATTCCGAATGCTCCGAGACTGAAGAAATCCTGATCTTCTTTTCTTTCCTGTTCTTCTGTTCTTTTGAACTTTTGTACTATCCTTAGTAACTAGGACAACTTATCATGTCTTAGATATTCCGGATCAACCAAGTACAACGTTAACTGATGATATTTTACCGAGAGATCAGCGCATAAATTGCTATACTTGCAATTGCAATCATAAGAAATGAACACAGACTACTTATCTTTGCACTGTCTGTAAGAAGCCTTCTTCTTATCTTTGCACTGTCTGTAAGAATCTTCTTACTTGTTCCAAAAAGAATCTAATGAATAACAACATAAATAACATTTTTCGTTTAGTTTTTATTTAAAAAATTAAAACATGAGTCCCGGGGACTCATGGTGGTGATAATTGATATTTTAATTAGGATGGTAAATCAAGGGTTAATATTGAGCAATTGGAGTTATATTTTTAAATAAATTTGTTTTTTAGAAACATACAACACGGGTGTGTTCCATTTTTAAAATTTCGAGCATCTCAAAACTTATTGAGTGACATACGCATTTCAGATCAGATACAGTAGTGTAGGCACCTACACGGATTTCTAGGCAGAATAGGAGTACCTGCACGTTCATACATACTACTGGAGATTGTCTAAGTATTTCTATACTATATAAAAATTCTCTAGTCAGATATAATTGAAAATTATAAAATTTTCAATTTTCCAATATGATAATTTTTATCATTATCATAATAGTATGTTATTATATTTTAATATTGCATTAAAGTGTTTTATTGTATTAAAGTGAATTATTTAGTTTTTTGATAAGTATGTATTTGTTTTATTGTAATTTCATGTATTATTTAAAATATTTTATCTATAATGTAACACTATGAAAATGTCAAATAGTCTAAAATAATCATTATAAATTTGTATCTTTTTCATCACACTGTTGTATCTGAAGCATTTTAATAAACTTACTGTGCAAAAAAAGCTCAGCTTGAGCTCGTCCGAGTCTATTTTCCACGTGGCAACGATACGAACCAGCATCCTCTCTTGACATGTTGTCTATCATTAAATTTAACTTGTAAGTGTAACCCCTTAGCGAGTTGAGAATTCTGTATTTTGTTCCTAAAAATAAAAAAGTAAAGTTTCTGAAAACGTTTTCATTTCCAATTATCAGTATTGTGATTTTAGAAAGCTGTTTTTTGTGTGAGTCACGACTATACAAGAATAAAGGAAACTATAAACAATTCTTGATAAAACCCAAAAAGGAATTCCCTCGAATTTGGATGGAAAATTGCCTTTTTTGTTCAAGTACCAACCTCACCTATATATGGTTCTTTCTGCAAGCAAATGAACAAGACTCTAACGACTGCCTTATATGGAAATGATCTTTCCAATAAGTTTGAAAATGAATCCTACAGAAAGTCATCAGAGATCACAAATTCATACGTGGTAGAGCCACGCTGTAGTTATATTGGTACTATAGTTGTAGCACGAATGGGTCAGCTCGACCGGGGAAGGACCATGCTGTCACAGTAAACCGGCCTAAAATAGTAGCTTTATGCTGCTGTGTTTCGTATGGTGAGTGTAGAGAACTTGAGGCCCTTTTTACTGAAAATGAGACATTCCATGTTAGTGCTCACGGGTGATAAGTTATTTACATTTTGATTCGTGATCAAGGATACATGTGGGTTTCTATTAGCCGAAATAACCACTTACCATCAGGGGGACTGTGTGCTCGTTTGTCACCTTATCCTATATAATAAAACAAATTCCACTTTATTTGCCCTGATCTTCACGCTTCGCAAGCTGATTAAATATCCTAGAATCAGAATATATGCCTTTGACATTGCTGCCCTTCACTGATATGGGTGTTTTATGCCTAGCGCAAACAAAATAATTTTACGCCAGTCCATCGGAAATCATAAGATTTTTCTAGCATTTCCCATAGTCGCATTTAATAACCTCAAGGAACGCATTGAGGCAATAGACCTTACGTCGTCACTACACGGCAAAGAGATTGGCTATAGGAGGCAGTATTACCAGTGTGAGGCTCTGCCCAGCCGCCTTTCCATCGTTGTGGGAAAAGGCGGGAAAAATACTACGCGGTCCACTCTTGAAATGATATATGTCTAGTAGTGTACTTGATAAGTTTAATAATATGATTTCTCCAATTAAACGACCATAAAAGGACTATGCTTATACAAAATATCAGCTTAATTTAGTAAGTAGCTTAAGCTGTTATTTTCTGAATGTAAAGAACGCAAGACTTTTTTAGTGACAACAAAGCATTCCACCTTAGTCCTCATTCGTGACAACATAACTGTAGTTTCATTCTTAATTGTTGATAAATGAGGAAGTCCATAGGACGCAGCATCTTCTCACATTTTAGGAAACTGCGTGGTTGCTTGTCACTCCACTTCTATAAGTAAATATATTACCAGTGCAATTATTAAATCTCAATAAATGTCAAAATTTATCAAAAGTTTTACGTTGCGATTGCTCCAACTGTGTTTTTTCGAAACACAAAAAATACAACACTAACTTTAAACACCAAAAAATTTATTTAGTTTAGTAACTTGATAATTACACACAGCCGTAAATAAGTAATAAATATGGTAAAAAGCTAATTAACATCTTTTAAACATCCAAGTTCTAGTCTCAGGCTCCATTATTCCTTCAAAATGAGAGATCTAATTTTTTGAGTAGTAATTGAGCTAAAAAGTTTAGCTACGATGCTCCAGTGCCACACTAATTGACCGATATGGTGTAGATATAATTATACACATTTAAAAAAATATTTTAAAGTTGCATTTTGTTAAATTTATTTAATCGCTTACATTAGTTACGCTAAGCAGTGTTTTATTTTAGGTGACTTCAAAAAAGGAAAGAGATTAATATCTAGGCTATATTTTACTTGAATAACGTGCAGAATTTTCTGATTTTTATTTTTACAAACGTATTTTAATTAACGAGGTGAAATGAAAAAAAATAATTTTGAAAATTAATTGAATATTATGTAATAGTCCACGACAAATGTAAAATAATAGTTATCGAAAAATTTAATGCAAAAAATCTAAAAATATAGCGAAAGAAAAGATTTGAAAATAAGAGGAAATATATAGTTGCTTGTTACATTCAATCAATCCCCGACTTTACGAGAACACAGTAAAGTGGCGAAATCTTTGGAAAGTAGCCAAAGAGCTTTAAACAATAGAATACAAAAAGGGAACGAACCATTTCCTTGATATTTCTAAAATAATTCTGTTGATGATATTTCTGAAATTAATTTGATTAATTACATTCTAGAAAATATGTTTTCTATTATCAAACTTTAAAAATATTTTTTTTCAAAAATAATATAATATAAAAATAATAAATATAATTCTTTCAAAATATTTATTGCATAATAAATTTGATGCAATATTTTAAATAATTTATGAACTGAGTATATATTATACACTATGCCATCTGATTCCATTTGAAAACATATCTTAATTACATAAATAAATATATTTAACGTATATCATACAAAATCTTCGTTATTCAGTTACTTTTAGGACTGTTTCACTAATCTTCAGATATAAGCTATTCACGGAATAAAATAAAATTTGAAAAAATTAAAACTTAAAGTTGTATGAATAAAATAACTCCATAGATTGAGTTTTGAATTCAGTTAGGTTATAATTTATTTGATGGAAAACTTTTGCCTAGCAATAGATAAATTAGTATTGTAATTAAATTAAATTATAAAAATAGTATGGTATTGATAAAATAAAAACATCTCGGACTTGCCATTTGAAAGCCTCTGCTCTCCATTTAGTGTCCAGTAAGCTTGTGGCGGCGGGTAAGCATCAGCAAGACACTGTAATGTTACAGTGCTGCCAGTCAGAGCACGTATAGCCACCCGATTCGTCCACACTTTTGGAGTAACTGAGAACAAAATTAATAGTAATAATAATGTCCATCAGACCTATTTTGGTATCGGCGGCCATTTTATTGGGAAAACAGCCATCTGCGCAAGACACTCTATACAACTTACTCACTGAGTGCATTTTCTATCCCTCACCCCCATAGTCCGATAGGACGGTAATTTTACCCGACCGGAGAGGATATCAGGCGCAGGTCCGAAAATTCCATATCTATAATTTGTAAGATAATTACATATAGGCGTGTTAAGAGTCGACTACAACGTAGATCTGATTCAATTAAAATTTTGGACTAAGTTGTACAAATATTTTATAAAAAATTCTTTATCATTGCAACCTATCAAAATCCACTGCAGAAAAAAAGGTCTTCCAATATATTGCCATACAAGGTTAACCACTTGCAATAGTTGTTACTCTTGGCTGGTGTGGTGGCAATAGCAGTTTTATTTTTAATTTTAAGCTATTACCAGGAAGACGCTGCTGAAGGTCGACACCCACGAGAACTATATATGGCTATTGTGACACCGTCATTACTCTCTTATTAGACCCACGCAATTGTAATTGTTTACACCTATTAAGCACACTTTGTGTTTACACCAAATCGTGGCATCTTGAAACTTACAAGCTTTCATGCACTACTGTTTTTACTGAAAAATGGCTTGTTAAAGGAAACGGAGCGTTTCTAAATACAGAAACCGGAAATAAATCTTCAAGGAAATTATGGGTTGTCACATCAGCATCTGGATTCTTTATCGAAGATAGATAGGAGTGTCGATGGCCTTCGGTGTTTGCTTTTTTTAATGAAATCATTATTTTTTTGTTTATTATTTTGCTGTAATTATAGTTGAAATCATCAATTTAGATTGAGTGTGATTATGAACATTGAGAACATCACATTACATTGTGAAAATATGGTGTATCGGATTCGTTTATACAAAAGTGATTCAAGGCGTGATTAAGTGGTCTGACATAAATCCAAAATTGCTTAAACTCACACATGACGCTGATCTGTATCCTCTTGCTGACCGATGGCGGGACTCCATTTGATGCTATACATAGATAGGCCCCTGATGTTTCCCGTTGCACGTTCGTAATGTTTAACCAAGACCCGTTCCATTTTGGCACTGTTTACACACAACTAAATGTTTAATTTATCTCATAATGCAGATAAGTATATTTATAACTAATAGTAACATAAAGAAAATTTTTGTTGATTTATAAGCATTTTCATTTATGTAAAGATTAAAATTTGTAAATGTTCATCATGAACATAAATTATTGTAAGAAAATTGTTAAATTTGTGGGATAGATTTATAACGTGACCATTTAGTGGCGGAGTAAGAATATCCACCACCCCATAGCTTCCCCTCGTGTAGTAAGATGCGACAGAGGGGAAAAATCAGGAGATGGGCAGCAGCATTTTCTTAACAACGAATAAAAATAAAAACTGTGATTGCCAACCCGCTAGCTATGGTGAATATTCCCCGTGTGATGCAATCTATGGGGGAGGCATATGTTCAACAGTTAATTTTAAGAGATTGTAACGGTATGGGATGAATTGATAGTGAAAATACTACCTAATATTTTGTTCACAAAATAATAAAATATTTTATCTAACTTTGACAAAAAAGCAGAAAATAAAGCCATTAATATAAAAAAGAAATAATTTGCGGTGAAACCGTGGAATTTAGATGGCTAAGTACTTGCCGTAAATTTCACAGTCGGCGAGCAACCTGAGTTAAACCCTGACGGCACCAACAAAATATTTTACTTTCAAAATAACCACTCTAGCAGGCTGTGCGTATTAGTTTTAAGACATTAACGACTTGAAGTTTTTTTTTTTTTTTTTAGAAACCCATTAGTCTACTCTAGTTGAATCATTAAACCTTAGATAAGTAATAATCTCTTGCAAGACCCGAACATAAGACCCAATCATTTTTCGTGATATTCGTTGCAGCACAACGATTCAAGTTAGTTATTTGTATTATTTTCTGACGTAACCTTAGCTCTATGTACGCCAGAAACCAATAGTTTCATATTTAATAGGTCTTAGAGTGTTTCTTTTTTTTCGTGGGAAACATATCTAAAACGGTTTTAGCCAAGAAAGCCAGAAATAACTTAATCATATTTTAGTGTTATCATTTTTTGTATTTTTTTTAATTGTCAATTAGTGTACATGGAAAATTCCCTTTTGCTTTTCATACAACTCTTGTCAGGTACTACAAAACTAATTATATATGACTTAAAAAGAACTCTACATTATATTTTTAAACCTTTCTTTATAAGTTGCATCTAGTTCTTTCCCGTCGATTCCATTATTATATTTGTCTTTATTTTATTTTCTTCCAATTTTCTTTATTAATTTTGTATCATAATTTTCTAATTTTAATTTTACTGCCGTGAACGAAGCGATCACTTTGTTTACCTAAACGATGTGAAAATCATTTTGAATTGTAAATTGTATACTTTGACTGCAGATTATTTATACAATTTATTTAAGTAATGTCAATAAAATTATTTGATTTTAATTATATTTGTAAGACATTTAAGTTATTTATTTACCACTGCTCACTATCATAGTCATTAACTTCAACGGCAAAGTCGGAAGGAGCAATCGCCATAATTTCTAAATCCTCAGGAGAAGGTGATGGTGCTTTTTCACTACCTCTTCTCGTTGGTTGTTCGCTCTTTTGAGTTGGTTTAATACACAAAGGTCCTATAGGTACATAAGTTGTGTTCAGTAGACAACTTCATTTCCTTCCAAGCAAACTTCAATTCCCTATCTGATCGAAATTTTGTCTGTTATATCATTAAATCTAAAAATAAGAATAAGAAATCTTTTTGAAAAATTGCACTTATTAGTTAAATACTTCATCTCTTTTATTTTTGCATATTTACGGACGTTTCTGTGTTCTGTTGACTTATCCTCCAAAATATGTGCTGATTGAGCAATAACTGTACACAATATTTCCTATTATAATAAGAACATTATTTTAATAGAAATAATGATGATAGAAAGATAAGGGTACATACTAACAAATAAATTACGATATTTAACAAACATTTTCATCAGAGCTCCAATATTCACCCCTATTTTCTTTTATTCCATTATATAGATTCAAAAAAAAAAACTCGATACTGAGAGCAATGTATTCTAATAAGAGCGTTTACTTATTATGCATAAGGACGCAACATAAACAATTTTGAACGTCTTGAATCACGCGCTTGCGGTACCTATGTTATTCACTCTATTTCACGCTAGATTCGTTAAAATGAAAACAACTTGAATATAAATATTACGTCAAAAGTATAATTAGTGCTTGTGTTATAGATTTTAATTTAAACAAATAACATAATTTATGATATGTTTTTGTATTGATTAATATTTATGTAAGCATAATTAAGTGTAAAAATAATAATTAAATTTAACCCAACGTTGCATTGAATAAAACAAGTATCCTACCTACCCTAATCCCTACCTACGAGGGAAAGAGTGTCACTTTTTGTTTCTTGTCTGTGGATGATATTTAAACCAGTACTAACTTTGGTGCTAACGTGTCCTCTGATAGCCTGTTTTTTTGTAATAAGCACATAATTTTTTTCTGGTATTAACGTTAATACCGTAAAAACCTTTGTTTGATATAAGACCACATATTACGACACTGTGCGCCGCACAAACGAAACAAGTTTACTGTGGGAACTTGTCCGCATCGCGTTGTTTTTTGTCGCCGAGCTGTCTTACCTCCGTGTCTTACCTATTTTTCGCATTCCATTGCATGGGTGCATTTAATAGTGTACTATATTTAACATGGAGGATGATATAATCGAAGAATATAATGAGTGTAATAATATTCTCTCTTCTTGTCAGGTACTACAAAACTAATTATATATGACTTAAAAAGAACTCTACATTATATTTTTAAACCTTTCTTTATAAGTTGCATCTAGTTCTTTCCCGTCGATTCCATTATTATATTTGTCTTTATTTTATTTTCTTCCAATTTTCTTTATTAATTTTGTATCATAATTTTCTAATTTTAATTTTACTGCCGTGAACGAAGCGATCACTTTGTTTACCTAAACGATGTGAAAATCATTTTGAATTGTAAATTGTATACTTTGACTGCAGATTATTTATACAATTTATTTAAGTAATGTCAATAAAATTATTTGATTTTAATTATATTTGTAAGACATTTAAGTTATTTATTTACCACTGCTCACTATCATAGTCATTAACTTCAACGGCAAAGTCGGAAGGAGCAATCGCCATAATTTCTAAATCCTCAGGAGAAGGTGATGGTGCTTTTTCACTACCTCTTCTCGTTGGTTGTTCGCTCTTTTGAGTTGGTTTAATACACAAAGGTCCTATAGGTACATAAGTTGTGTTCAGTAGACAACTTCATTTCCTTCCAAGCAAACTTCAATTCCCTATCTGATCGAAATTTTGTCTGTTATATCATTAAATCTAAAAATAAGAATAAGAAATCTTTTTGAAAAATTGCACTTATTAGTTAAATACTTCATCTCTTTTATTTTTGCATATTTACGGACGTTTCTGTGTTCTGTTGACTTATCCTCCAAAATATGTGCTGATTGAGCAATAACTGTACACAATATTTCCTATTATAATAAGAACATTATTTTAATAGAAATAATGATGATAGAAAGATAAGGGTACATACTAACAAATAAATTACGATATTTAACAAACATTTTCATCAGAGCTCCAATATTCACCCCTATTTTCTTTTATTCCATTATATAGATTCAAAAAAAAAACTCGATACTGAGAGCAATGTATTCTAATAAGAGCGTTTACTTATTATGCATAAGGACGCAACATAAACAATTTTGAACGTCTTGAATCACGCGCTTGCGGTACCTATGTTATTCACTCTATTTCACGCTAGATTCGTTAAAATGAAAACAACTTGAATATAAATATTACGTCAAAAGTATAATTAGTGCTTGTGTTATAGATTTTAATTTAAACAAATAACATAATTTATGATATGTTTTTGTATTGATTAATATTTATGTAAGCATAATTAAGTGTAAAAATAATAATTAAATTTAACCCAACGTTGCATTGAATAAAACATGTATCCTACCTACCCTAATCCCTACCTACGAGGGAAAGAGTGTCACTTTTTGTTTCTTGTCTGTGGATGATATTTAAACCAGTACTAACTTTGGTGCTAACGTGTCCTCTGATAGCCTGTTTTTTTGTAATAAGCACATAATTTTTTTCTGGTATTAACGTTAATACCGTAAAAACCTTTGTTTGATATAAGACCACATATTACGACACTGTGCGCCGCACAAACGAAACAAGTTTACTGTGGGAACTTGTCCGCATCGCGTTGTTTTTTGTCGCCGAGCTGTCTTACCTCCGTGTCTTACCTATTTTTCGCATTCCATTGCATGGGTGCATTTAATAGTGTACTATATTTAACATGGAGGATGATATAATCGAAGAATATAATGAGTGTAATAATATTCTAACCGACATAAGTAATGTTGAGCAGGAGATGTGTTTACTGGAAAAAAATAAAACACAAAGTGAGGAAAAAATGCTTGAAGATTCTAGTTCAAAAGTTAGACATAATAAGGAGGTGGATGAGTATGAAGGCGGGATAGCGATAGGAAGAAATGGAAAAAGATTCAGCAAAAAGGTTGATGAGTATATTAATAATTCTGAAAAGCTACCGAAGTAATTCGCGCTTGCTAAATTATTAAATTCAAATAACATTAGCAGTGTTATCCGGGTAAAATGTAATTATAAACCCCTATAAAGTGTTCATACAGTTTGAAAATGCAGAAAGCGCCGAGGAGTTGATCAATTACAAACCTTTGCAAGATTTAGGTTAGAGATGCCAAAAACCATTAGAAGTAATTATATCTTACGGCGTTATTAAGAATGTAAAATTAAACTTGAGTGAAAAAGACATGGTAGAAGTTGTTTCAATTAATTTTGAACTAATAAAGATAGTAATAGCTGGGAAGAAAGTGAGTCACAATACGTCTGTGGTTCAAAGGCGATGGGGCCTTTGAAACTACCAACGTGTGTCTACGGCATGAAGATAAATGTCGAACCGTACGTGTTCCCAGTTACCCATTGTTCAAGATGCTGGTGATTTAGGCACTCTTTACGTCTTTGTTCACGCAAAAAACCACCGGGGAAGGACCACGCTCTCACAGAATACCAGCGTGAAACAGTAGCTTAATGCTGCTGTGTTTCGTATGGTGATTGTAGAGAACCGGAGACCCTTTTTACAGGAAATGAGGCAATCCATCTTAGTCCTCACGGGTGACAACGCATTTGCATTTTGATTCGTAACGAGGATAGATGTAGATGTCTATGGGCCACAGCAATCACTTATCATCAGGTGGACTGTGTGTTCGTTTGTCACCCTATCCTATAAAAAAAAAGTTGTGTGCCCTTAATGCGCAAATAGTAGAGCAAACTGTAAGAGACTAGGTCATATAAATGTGTTAATTGTACAGGAAAACATTTATCCCTGGATAGATTGTGACCTGCTTTAAAAAAGAGAAAAAAATTATGAATTTAATGGCAGTTCAACTGCTCTTATAGAAAGGCGTTGCAAATATATATTCTACCAGAACCCGTCCTTCCACTGCGCACATAACAAATAAACTCAACTTCACAGGCACGCTTCAGTACGACGAGATGCTTGAGTGTGTTTCCCGAGTCTGTATCTGAAGACGTACCCAAGCAGTCACAAGACAAAAACGTTATTTCCTATGCAAGCGTGATATTATCATTTAAGGTTTAAGACATTTATTTTCTCAAAAGATTTACAAATCACTTACAGAGAAAATACACATTATAAAGAAAAAAAACATTGAGCCGATTGGCGTAGTGAGCTAGTATTATAATAGGTCGCTAAAACTTATTTTCTAATTGAGTGCTTAATAACTTATTTAGTAAATATTACACATAAGTAAATAGGGTAGTTGCAAAAGTATTCGTACCAAAGCTAAGCAGACCATCGTTACTTTGGTCAAAATTGAATGAATGTGGCGAGTTATTTGTTAAGGCCTATGACACATTAACTATTTTATTGTGTTCAAAATTAATTTATAGTGTTAGCTGTTATTGTTTGTGTTTATCTTTTAAAACCATTACTATATGTAATACGATACTATAATTAGGTAGTATTTCTTTATTTAGTATATTATATATTTATGTATTAATTTGTTTGTAATAATATAAGTAGTGTTGCACATACGCATAATGCAACGTATATATACAAACATACACACATACGTACATACTCATATATACACACATATAGATATATACACAAATATATGTATAAGTTATCTTGTCTCATATCTATAATCATACTGTGTATAAGTAATTATATTGTATTATCTCTATACAACTATTTTATTGTAGATATTATTATTAAGGTTGCATGTGTACTTCATATATTATGTAGATTAGAGATTTGTGATTATTAAGTTATTATGAAAAATCCTTTAAAATGTGGCTTTTTAGCAATTTCTTAAAAGTGGACAGGGATTTTGTTTCTTTAATTTTTTTAGGTAATTTATTGTAGTGTTGAGCTCCCTCATAAAGAACACTCCTTTTTCCATAGTTTGTTCTATATAATCTCAAACATAGATTATTAGACTGCCTTGTCATACGTTTATGATAATCTATCTTTTTTGTAAATGTTATTTGAGAGTGAGTAGCATTAGTAAGTATTTTCCTAATAAAAATGCATATTTTATATTTGTACGTTTGAGATAGATTAAGTAATTTGGTTTCTTTATATATTTGAGTGGTAGGTGTTAAGTATTTATATTGGAATAATATTTTTAAGATTTTATTTTGTGTAACTTGTAGTTTTTGCAACGTTGATTTAGTAGCTGAGCCCCATACCTCAATCAAATAATCTAAATGAGGCTTAACTAAAGAGTTATATATGGTATATTTGACATGTCTCGGGAGACATCGAACTATAGTTTTTAAAGCTC
The DNA here is from genome assembly GCA_036936625.1 of Parnassius smintheus behrii. NCBI lineage: Eukaryota > Metazoa > Arthropoda > Insecta > Lepidoptera > Papilionidae > Parnassius > Parnassius smintheus. The sequence continues at coordinate 4,289,801 of JAUPFT010000006.1, forward strand.
CTGTTAATGAGTAGATTTTACTATGGATCTTCTCAATATGTTGTTTCCAGGTAAGTCGACCGTCAAGAACAAGGCCTAAATATTTCTCGTTGTTAAATTTGGTTAATATTTCACCATCAATAGTAAGAGGATTGTGACTTTCAATTTTTCTATTTTTTGCACTAAAGATTACGTATTTTGTTTTCTGTCACGTATTTGACAATCACAATCTATACAATCGTGCTCAACGAATGTGTCTCAATCATTAGAACAGAGACTAGACAAGAAAAAGAATAAGAAAAAGAACACAGTCAAAATTAAGTATATAACTGGGATGTATCTTCGGATTCAGAAACAATGAATAATGATTTAGTCAATGAGCCGGAAATGCAATTTGATTGAGAAGTGAGAGAAAAGAGAAGTGCATATCTAGTTTAAATTTGAATCAGTTGGTTGTAAAAGTATATGCATTAATTTTTAGCTCACAGGAAGATTTAAAGAGTAGAATAATTGCAGGATTGACACTATCCATTGAGTGGTTGGTACCGATAGTAGGAGAGTACATCTGGAACATTCTTTTTAAAAATATTTTCGTTCAGTTATGGGTATTAACTCTCAAATAAGCATTCAGCAGTGGAATTCTCAAAATGTTAAGCCCAAATATGTTGAATTTGAGAAAATTATATATTTGCCACTTGTGAAACATAGTTAAATAGTGAAGTTACTTTTGGAATAAGTGGTTATAGTGTTTTCCGTCGCAATCGAAAAGATTCGTATGAGAGTGTCGCTATTATAACCCACAATTCCATTAAGGCACAATTAATCCCAGTTCATATTTTAAATCCTAGCACTGAAATTTTAAAGTTTTCAACTGTAAATATATTCATTACATATTTTCTATCTACTGCCCACCAGTTACGAACTTCTCAATATGAGTGGTATGAAATATTTTCGTTTAAGACGGGTAAAACACTTGTACTTAGTGACTTTAACGGCCACCACTCCAGCTGGTATAGAAAGACTGATTTGAGAGGTAGCAAAATTTTTGATTTTTTTTTTAGAAACTAATTCTGTGTCGTTGAATGATAGTCGAGCAGCGAGCAATGATAGTAGAGCAATTTGTCAACGAAAATTTACAGGAATCTTCTCTTGATATTTCTATTGCATCTTCGAACATAGCGTCGCACTTAAACTAGAAGGTAACTAAGCAGACACTAGGTAGTGACCATTTAATTATTAAGATTATACTTATAGTAACAATAACTTACTATTCATTCAGAGGAGAAGCTATAAAAATGCTAAATATCGCAAGGAAACTGGGAAGTATATTGAAGATAATATTTTAAATTATAACCTACTTATTTATGATCTGTAAACAAGTTACACTTTTTTTCTTAGCACAGTTATTGAAGCCGCTAATGCTCACATTCTTTGTATAAATTTAGTCAAGATCCCTCTCAACGTTTTACTTCCAAATACTATTGTAAACCTAAGTTATCGAAAGCTATTGCAGAAAGGCGTCTAGCCCTTGCTCTGTTTCACAGGAATCCCACGCCTGGTAATTTAAACAAAGTGAAACATAAAATCAGAATTTCACAATTATTATTACGATAGGCTAAAAATAAATCATTCTGCCATTTTTGTTCTTCAATCGATAAAACTGGCGACGACGAGTGACGACCTGGTAAGACATGCAGGAAGTCGATGGATGCAGGTGGCTCAGGACCGTGCTTTGTGGCATACCTTGGGGGAGGCCTATGTTCAGCAGTGGACTTGTAAAGGGCTGTAATGATGATGATGATGATGATGATGAATTGATAAAGCTACTTCTGTCACAGAAATGTGACGCAAGATGAGGTGGTTAAAGGTCACATTATACTTATATTGACCAAGTAATGGCTAATAAGCCGTTACATAATTAACACCAGATTTTTTTTCTAATGTATCCCTTTTTTCGTTTTGTAATATAAAACTTTAGGCTCCATTTTCACAACGTGAACTTAAAAGATGCCTTAAAGAAAAAGATACTTCACCCGAAGGCGACAATAAATCGTATTCAATGATTAAATATTTACCGGATGGCGCTATAAATATTTTACTAGATCTGTATTTTACACTCTCAGTTTTGTTCCCGCGCAGTGGCGTGAAATTATAGTATTACCATTACTTAAACCAGCTCATGAACCATCTTCAATAGCAACATTAAGACCAATCTCTCTTATTTCTTGTTTACGTAAAATATTACATTCTATACTGAAACATAGATTAGAGTGGTAAGTTGAAAAAAGAAACATCTTTCATGAAAAGACAACTGGATTTAGGAAAACCATATCGTGTCTTGATAAACTTAGCAATTTAGTTTCTAGCATTCAGCTGGGATTTTCGAAAGACCAATTAACAGTAGGATGCTTTATTGACATTGAAATCACTTTTAATAACGTGGATATTAGAGCCTTACTTTTAAATTTAGATCGATTAGGTGCTGGTGCAAAAACCTGTAAATATTTATGGACATTTTTAAAGAAAAGACAATTAAGCATAAAAGTTGATACAAAAATAATATGTAGATCCATAGGTCATGGCTTGGCTCAAGAAAACTCTCTGTCTCCTATATTATTTGATATTGCTGCACTTAATATTTGTCATTGATTTGGGTTTGGACATTTATCAATCAAAACAAAGATTTGTCTCCTCAGGAACGGCATCAATAGACACATATATCTTTATATATTAATAATAATGAATTACAGGTAGTCAGTGCTGTAAAGTATTTCAGGATGTGGTCGCACCATTCTTTAAAATGAAATAAACATATTATTGACTTACTTGAAAAAACTTCTAGATATTTAAATATTTTTAAATTTCTTGCTGTAGTAGGATGGGGTGTCCACCGTAAACAGTAAAAAAAGGTTGTATATTGCTATAATAAGGAATAGGCTTGATAACGAGAGTTTTTTATACTATAATATTTGTCAAAATATATAAGTAAAAAACAACTCTTATACATGCAATGGAGAGTGAACTTTGTCTACCTCCATTGCGCGTGTGGAGAAGGTATCACGTATCGCCAGGTGAATTTATTTTAAAAGCTAGGTCCCGAGAAAACAATGTTACAATTGATTTGTGAATTTTAGAAGACTTATTGGCATATAAGGACAGTAGATACTGGCGAAATAAAAAGAAGTTGTTGCTAACTATGTTTGATTGTCTTTCTAATATCTATATATTCATTCCAGCTGACAACTAGAAATGTTTTCTATCAATACTTTGGTTACCAACATATATTTGGATAGTGAAATATATTGTGATAACTCGAATCTTTGAAAGGTAAAGCGAAGCTACAGTGGTTTAAATTTAAATTTATTATGCTTGGATTTCATCGACCAGCAATAAAAAATATTATAAACTCTTTGCCGATGGAACTAAGGATGTAAGTGGTATTGGTTCAGCATTTCATGACGCACAATGCAACATTAGTATTTAAAAACTAAATTTTTATACATTTATGAAAAATAGACAGTGACACATTATGAATTATGGAGGTGGAACTTATCGCAATTTGTAAGGCCTTGTTTACGCAATATCTTTACAACAAAACAACATAGTGATATTCACAGATTTTAAGAGCGCACTCCAACATTTGGCTCGGTGTACCTCGGGACTAGGAGGCACTCCGACAGCCTACTCAGTCCTGGAATGTATTTTAAATCTGATCTACAATTCTAAATCTATCAAGTTACAGTGGATCTCGTCACAATGTGGCGTTAAATATAACGAACGGGTAGATGTTTTGGCTAAAAAAGCTACTACTGATGGGGTTGAATATAATACCCCCTTATTATACAGATTTAATTTGGTGAATCAAAAAACAATGCTACAAATTATGTAAGGAATATTTTGATTTACACTCTAAAGAAAAAGGTATCTTATATAAAACGGTCGAGCCACATCCCCTCAGAATTCTATGAATTGGTTACTCCCTTACTATACAAATTGCATTTGGTTCATCCAAAAACATTGCTGCAAATTATGGAAGGAATATTTTGATTAACGCTCTAAAGAAAAAGGTATCTAGTGCAAAACGGTCCAGCCATATCCCCCCAAAATTCCATGGATTGATTGTCACAGATTACCGAGACAGGACGCAATAGAGATTATGAGGATGCATTCTGGGTACATTCTACCCAAGAAGTTTGTTTTTCTTATGAATAAAGTCCCGTCACCGAACTGTGAACAATCCGGTGTTCCCGAGGCCTAATGCATGTCTTGATGGAATGGCCCCGCAATGCTTGCTACCTTTCGAAAAACTAAGTGTAAAAATATTTTAAAGGAGTTTGCTGACTGTAACATTATTTTATGCAACGCTCATTCCGATTCAACAAAATGATTCAAGAAATTGTATAACATAGTATTCTCCTCAGATCATTCAACTAGACAGATTATTTCTTTTTGTTATTTTTTTTTTGTTAAATTGAATGTTATTTAGTTCGTTATAATGTGACATAGAGCGACATAATTGCATATTAACTAAGCTCATCAAATAAAGATGAAAAATATCACATATGTACATCTGGCGTATCGGAAAACTTAATGCCAGAAGCAATCTCTATCAGTTCTTAGGGTGATGGAGAAATAGAATAAAGTACAAGACAGAAACAGAATAATAATACAAAAGTAAAATGAATATATTTTTAATACATAGATCTCGTAGGTACATCATAAGTATACACTCCATAGTTGTAAGAATATAGAGAATATAAAATAAACTTAAAAAGTATGCATTTACTCATAACTAAATAGTAAATGTTCGCTCGGAAGAAGATGGTAAATACTTTAATGCAATATATTTAAGTTAAAATTGTAAATTAATCAATGGCAATCCTCAATATTTCAATATAACCGCTCAATATATTTTTGTAAAAGACAAGAACCTATTTTACATATTTATTCATACGCCACGCAACCAACACGCTACATTGAAACACAATGTAACCATTTCTTTTTTATTCAAATACAAGTTCCCAAAATATATAGGAATTTCAATATTTCCCTATGAATCAGTAAATATTTATAATAAATAAGTACAATAAAATACAAGTAATTTATCAAATACATTTAATTTATAGGTACTCGTAATATATATATATATATATATATATATATATATATATATATATATATATATATATATATATATATATATATATATATATATATATATTTATTCATATGTGTATAACAGATACCACATAAATAAATTACTAAGTTGATTTTGCCAAATTGAATATCTTATAAATGTATGAAAATATATACGTGTATGCACTTTTATTATATTTTACTATTTTACAAAAATATACAAACCTGAGGTCTTGCTATTTACAATGAAATGTTTGGAGTCCTCCCTTCTCCACGTAATAGTAGGTAAAGGAGTACCGGAAGCAATACATCGTGTGGCAACACTCTCCCCCTCCGTAACAGTTACGTCACTGCTACTTGCGTCATCGTCAATGTCTGGTGGTACTATAATAAGTAATATACATAAATCAGTGAACATTAATTTCACCAAAACTGTGACATAATTGACATAATTGAGACAAGCTACCAAATAAGTGTAATGCGGAAATACATAATAGTAGTACAAAACTCCCCAGATCAGACAAGTCTCTAAAGAGAAAAAGAGGCCTAACACTTGGACCTTATAAGCTAATAAAGATATAATTACATAGGATGCATTTTGGAAAGTGTGCACAGGAGTAACGTGCTTTGATTCCTCCCTTATCTCCCATTGGACAAACAGGCAGTTGGCGGGTCTTCATCCCTTTCTTGTCGATATTCCACGCATTTGAACCGAACAGTTTGCTTCGCCTTTTCTAATGCGTACATCAAATGAGTTAAAAGATTTTCCAGCGTCTGCATGTCCATCCGAATACAATCTGCGCCTTTAAGGCAGAGTAAATAAGCTTTCGTTACACTGTGATAAGATGATTTAACATCTAGGGTTTTAACATCACTAACTATTAGGTGAAAAAAATGGTCAATCTTTTACAATTTTTTTATCACTCAATGACAATCTAATGCTAAATATGTAATATTGCAGAAAAATTCACCTTAGGCACCACATTTGACTGGCTATCTTTAATTCGTTACCTTTACCGTAATAGTTACCTACTAAAGTTCACTGCTAGTCTTATCCACTGGTGCACCTTTATTAATAGTATAGTAATAGCACGAATTGGTTGGCACAGCTGGGTAAGAACCACGCTCTCACAGAATACCAGCGTGAAATAGTAGCTTAACGCTGCTGTATTTTGTAAAGTGTGTGCAGAGAACCGGAGACCGTTTTTAATGGAAATGACGCATTACATCTTAGTGCTTAGGGGTAAAAACGCATCTGCGTTTTGAATCGTAATAGAGGATAGATTTTGATGTCTATAGGATACAGCAAACCTTACCATCAGGTGAATTACGTGCTCGTTTGTCACATTATCCTATGAAAAAGGGGGGGGGGGGAATATTTGCCATAGTTGCCCAGCTTTTTTCGCAAGCGCAAATTTTTTCCTTATGTGTGTGTATTTTTTGTCAAGTCGCAATAAGACATGGTCAAGACAGCCATCCCCCTCTTGGGTATATTAAGAGACGAAAAAATTCCATGCACAGATATCATTTTTAAATAATTTAATCTGTTTGATCTTTCTTGATTTGTTTCAGTTGGAGAAATAATTTATCAATGTTAATGTCACATAAAATCAAAACATTTTTACAAGAGTTAATATTTTCAAGGTGATAAGATTTTATTAAAAATCTATTATATCAAAAATGTTAAAAATTAATGAGCTAAAATCCGAGTTATAAATTAAAATGATGTATAATAATAAAATAATATATACTTGCCCAGTTTGAAGTACAACTCCCGCCCGCCCAAATAAGAGGTACGCTTTATAATTTTTTAACATTTTTTTACCGTAAATATTGTTTGATAATATGTAAAATATCTTCTTACCAACAACCTGGAGCTGATGCAATTGACTCATCATGGGCTCGGTGTTGACTTGACACATATAATAACCATTATCTTGGGGGCCAACATCGCGAAGACTAAGCGTCCAGGCTCCGTCACCATGAGTAATGGTAATACGATGATTCTTTGTAATTACGTGCCCTGCGATAGTTAGAATTGTTTGAGTGTCGACACGTAGCCATGCTACCTAGTTGAAAAAAAAAAAACAAATGTGTAATTTGGTGAATATAAGTATACTTAATCTGAAAATTTTAAGGATTAAGTATTCAGGTAGTTACATAAAACTACGAGTAGCATCTATTTTCTATAGTATTTTTTTAACTTTACCTCTACACTATTACCTCCTACACTACTTAGTATATTTATTTTCAAATACATATAAGGCACCCACCCGGTTATTCTGTAAAAAGGAATTTCTTCTGTATCGTAGAAGCAGCTTAGATACATAATAAATTCTACAAGGACAAACCCAGACACGGAACAATTACTAGTATACAAATTTATTTGTATGAAATGTACCGTGCGGGACTCAAACCAGTGTCCCTTAGCGCTGCAACTTATTCCTAAACCACTGTGACACGGAGCCGTCAAATGTATTTTCTATGAATTTGAAAAAGAAACTAGTACGAACTGCAAGTGGACTAGTTTACGCTAGAGTTCATAGCAATGGCTGCCAAGTTCTTTATTTTGTCATTTGAACTGTTGTATCCAGCCGTTTATCAACGTTTTGCATGAACTGTCCTGTAAAAATTCACTTCTTTATTTAAAATGTTAATTAAGAACTGTAAAAATTAAACTCGTTGATAATTTATTTTGTGATTCAAAAGCTATATTTACGTTAGCATTTCTGTATAATAAATCTCCTAAGTTAAGTTGACTTTCGTAAATAATTATAAAAATGAAACTTATTTGAGAAGTAATAATGAGTTTTTTTTTATTCAAAGGCTACAGTCCATTTTAATATCTCTAAGACACTGTTATTGTTTCGTTTCACTCGAGAAAATTGTCATTTATTCCTAAAAAATTGTCACGCTTTTGAATTCTTAACAAACAGCTTAGCCGGGGAAGATTAATGAAGTGGCTGTTTCTTGACGGTTTCATCCTGACTTTTCTTTAATCATGTTTTATTCAAATTTCTTATTTACTTCGTATTTGACGAATGTTCCGTCTTGGTAAAATTCTTGTTGGAGAGACAATTCATGTTGGAAGTCATATTTAAATATAAAACGTCATTTTTGATTTGTGATGATTGTTGTTGTAATAAAAATGTAAATTCTATTTTTTTGTATATATAATAATACTTCATACACTATGTAGAGTTGTTGGGTTACTATTACAGTAAAAGGCTATCAAAAGTCCACTGCTGAAATAGGCCTCCCTCTTAGATTTACTTTCAAGAGATTTTGTTATATTTCCCACGTTTGGCAACCGCAGTTTTATTCTAGTTGTTATTAAAAAAACGTTGCTGCCAATATTCTTGTTTGTTTCCCTCTGTCGTCTCTCACGACACCCACGGAACGATATGGGATAGTATATACTCCTACATCGCCACTGCATGGTTGGTATTGCCAAGTACTTTAAAGTTATTAAGATTTATACATTATTTTAAGTAAATCAACATTAATCTGTGAGTTTCTAATTACATGTATTGTAATCTTGCAAAATATTTAATAACATTTTCCAACTCACCTTGAATGTTTGCAAGTTGTCCACTCTACACGTGATTGTGGCATCTCGGCCGACCGCAACAGTCACGTTTGACCCCTCACCCACGAATCTCGGTTGGTTTGCACCTAGAATAACAAATTTCCTTCACTTTTTTATAGGCGTATTTGTATGTAGTATTTTTTCCTATTTCGCTACATTCAATTTCTATCTTTATTTTTTCGGTTTCGAAAGTAGATAAATCTGATCGACTTGAAATAGTTCAAGAAAGTGCATATACTCGTATTCGTACCAGTTGTAACTGATGGGAAAAAATAGATTACTTTTGAGTTTCTTGTCCTCCTTTAATAAGAACTTGTTGAAGCGATGCTATAGTTGATATACGTTATGAATTTTTATTAAAATCAACTGAAGCGATCGAGAATGGACCACCACATCATAATTTTATTTAATTGGCGAAAAAAAAGATTTACAAATATTAACAATACACTTCGTGGAATTACACGTGATAGAGGCACACTGCAGTTATGTTGTGGTTGTCGCACGAATGGGTCAGCTTGACCGGCGAAGGACCATGCTCTCGCAGAATACCAGACAACCGGTGACTCTTTTTACTAGAAATAAGGCATGCCAAGTTTCCAGGAATTTGACAGTAAATTAAATGAACGAAGCTTTTTTAAACAAACCAATTCATTTATTTATGACACTTTTAATTTTTTTTAATTTGTTTTAAGTCATACTAAGCTATTAAATGAATAGTTTAAATATAAACGGTACAACATGCACCTCGTACGTAATGTAATAAAACGGATTGTTACGAAAAATGAAATGATTCTCTTGAATACAGGCATCGGCCTATTAGTCCTCAGAGAAACGCAACTACATTTTGATTCATAATCAAGAATAGATATAATTGATTTAAATTGGAACGTAGATGTCTGTCAGCTACAATATCACTTTAAAGAAAGGTGGAATATTTAGTCGTTTATTAGTTTTATTCTCTTAAAAAATAATAGTTCTTGGTACGTAAGAACGTAATATTGCTTAGATTTTACGTGTTCACAACTTTTTTTTCAAACACGCAGATTTCTTAAGATATTTGTGGTAAAAAAATACTTAACTTAAAATTAATAATTCCATTGAAGTATGGATTGGACTCATGACAATCCCGTACTTTAAAATTTAATGATGGCATGAAGTGAAAAATTTTTCGAAAATGAGCTCTTGTAGTGAACTGAGGAATAAACCAGGACAATGCTTTGTCATATGTTGTTAGAATTACGCTTTGGAATATCAAAAACTTTGCGGTGAGCTGCAACTAATATGTAAAAGCCAAAGTGATCTGGTGTGTAGCTGCAAATTCAGACTTTTAACATAAAATTGCAATGACAAACGAACTTTCAGTCCAACAAATGGTGAGTGGTTGACACAGTCAACGGACAACGGTAGCCAACTTCATACAAATAAAGCTACAGTTGCGTTGTCACTCTAAGGACTAATATGAAATGCCTCAAAGCCTGTCATTATGCTGGTTATCTAAACCTTTCAGACCTGAGCACCGCAATTCAGGTACTGCTATTTGGTGGCAGAAATAGGTGATAAGGGTTAAGTTTCATTACAATCGGTTCAGCCATTCCAAAGATTAATCGGGACAGATAGACAGACAAATAAAATTTTTAAAATAGTGATTCGCATCTCAGGGTTGAGTTTATATTAAATTATAACATAAAAGAATCTGCAGAAAGGTTGAAATGTGGCCATCATATTTTGTCAGTTTTATCGCTAACTGAACTGGGAATAGTTCGTCTACCCATCTTCGTAAATCTTCGATTTAAGTACGAAAACGTGTAACTATGAACTACTTTACGAGCTGAAAATTCATGTTTCTTATATGAACTCATTCGCTGTTCCGAGTAGTATATAGTTTATTGCTATTGTCTAAAAATTGGACAATGGAAGTTTTAAGCTAGATTTATGGCAATAGTTGATGATTATTTCTCATATGGCGATCGATGGTGACTTTCTGCGAAGTCTGCAGTCTTTGATGAAATTTATGTTCCTCCGCGCCTTTTTATCCGATTTAACAGTCCACTATTCTTAATAAATGGTGACCGACTCTTAACTAGGTTGATTCGAGAGGCAATGGATAAAATTACTTAGTAGTAGAATTATATTCAAGCACAAGCATAAAACTGTAAGATTCAAGATACAATACGCTTATTTTTAGATTGGAACCAAAATTTTTTTAATGGAGCCCGAGTTAACTACATCAGTTCGTCAAATACATTAGTCAGCCCAATGGTAATGGGTTGATCCAAAAAAGCGATAGAATCCGTAAAAATTGTTTATCAGAAAATGCCTCCTCATTAGTAAGATGTCGGTCACTCTGGTTTTACTGCGGATATCCTCATTTCTGAGTCTATCACGCAGAGAAACTCCGAGCATAGCCCTCTCCATAGCTCGCTGAGCGACCTTGAGCGTCCTCATACGGCCAGCAGTGAAGGACCACGTCTCAGATCCGTAAGTAATCACTGGCAACACGCACTGGTTGTACAATCTAGTTCCGCAGTAAAACCAGAGTGACCGACATAGCCCAACGGATTAGTAAGCTGAAGTGGCAATGGGCCGGCCATATAGCTCGAAGAACCGATAACCGATGGGGAAGAAAGGTTCTCGAGTGGCAGCCTCGTACCGGTAGGCGTAGTGTAGGGCGACCCCCCACTAGATGGAGTGACGACCTGGTAAGATATGCAGGAAGTCGATGGATACAGGTGGCTCAGGACCGTGCTTTGTGGCATTACTTGGGGGAGGCCTATGTTCAGCAGTGGACTTGTGAAGGGCTGTAATAATAATAATAATAATAATAATAATAATAATGGCGTAGGGAAGTGACGACCCCATCGCCCGCTGACGTAACAGTCATGTGACAAAACTGCTACGTCGGCGCAGTCAGTCAGCATCCTGCCAAGAGGTGTGAGCGCCGTGCCTAGGCAAAATTGTAGGTGCAAAGGTCCGTTTGTGCATATGACCCAACCACGAAACGGTGCCGGGTTTGGGCGTCTCCCGTTATTTGGCGCCCATAAAATGGATGATGGCACAAAGAGGAACGCGCATAGGGCCGCTGCCTGGGGGTCGCCGGGGCGCGTCTGGAGCTGGCGCTGGACGCGGCAGCATGCGGGCCGCCAGCCGAACGCGAGGAGCTGCACGATCACCTAGCAGCCCCTCGCATCCATCATCCCCACCAGAAGGCTTGGTGTCGGCTGGGTCTTCTCGGACTCAGCAAGCGGCACCCGCCGCTGGTGGAGCACGTCGCATGCGTTGGACAAAATCTATGAACGAAAACGCATTGCGGGCGTACTATAGGGCGAAAGGGGAAGAAACTGGGGGAATAGCGTACAGGTCTCGGATGCATAGCTTTTTTGCTGAGCTGGAGCCTTCTATCCCCGTCACGGAACAAAACCTGGCAGACCGAGTTCGGTACATCATGCGCTCGAAAATATTTGATGATGCCGAACTCGAACGACTACGACGTGAGGCTATTCCGTCGTCGAATGAATCGGCTATGGCTGGAGATGCAGCTCCACATTCGACAGACCAGCATCCACACGTGGAAGCCGCCATGGATCTTCCAGTTGTGGTTGATTCGAACGACGATGAAATAGTCTCCCACGAACTAGAGAAAATGAGGAGTATATTGGAAGAGGCGATTTTGGAAACGCGCAGCACCCCTCTCGAAAATCGACCGCGACTTCCCCGCATACCCCTAAGCAAGCGAAATCGGGCTGTCGTGAGGGCTCTTAACCCAATGCTGGTGACCTATTTGGAAGCCAGCCAGGACCTTTGCGAGACGGACTCAATTCTCTTTGGCGCCGCAGTGGCAGTTTGCCGTATTATTGGCGCCAAACTTCCCATGGCTGGACGCGCTACTACACAAAGTAGCGCCATCCCAGCCTGGAGAAAAAGAATCGAGGACCGTATCGCAAAGGCTAGGGCCCTTATCGGCAGACTGACAAGCTTCAGGTCGGGTAATAATAGACCGAGGATTATGCGCACCGTTAGGATGGCGTTTGCTGGGACAAATATCAGTTTGTCCCAGCCGGATATCATGCAGAAACTAACGGAGCGCATAGACGACCTGAAGCAAAAGATCGCTGCTTGGGGGAAGCGGATTCGACGATTTACCGAGAGGTCAAGGCGGTTCAACCAGAATCGTCTCTTCCAGAGTGATCAGAAGAGGCTCTATAAATCATTGGAGCGACCAAAGGTATGTGGAGCGGGCCAAGGACCGGATCAGGCTGACATTATCGCATTCTGGCGTGGCCTGTGGTCAGAGCCCGTAAACCACAGCGAGGGCCCTTGGATGGAAGTTGTGGCGAGCCAGGGTGCGAGTGTTGCGCCTATGGACCCCATCACCATAACGCCGGAAGACGTGGCTGAGGCGGTCCGTAGGGCCCCGAACTGGAAATGTCCGGGGCTCGACGGGTTGCATCATTACTGGCTGAAGGGGTTCATAGTGTGTCACGCTGTGCTCGCCCGACAGTTTCAAGAGGCTCTCGACCAGAAGTCGCTCCCGAGCCTCTTCACTACTGGGATCACTCACTTGGTTCCTAAAGATCAGGATACCACAGACCCGAGCAAATACCGCCCCATCACGTGTCTACCCACCATATATAAGACACTGACATCCATTTTGAGCGCGAGAATCACTCGGCACCTGGAGCTAAACCAGGTGATGTCACGCGCTCAAAATGGATGTCGGGGCGGTGGTCGTGGAACCAAGGAACCACTCCTCATTGACGCGGTCATAGGCAAAGTGGTGAAACGCAACCGTCGGAACTTCTCTGCCGCCTGGATAGACTACAGAAAGGCGTTCGACTCGGTGCCCCATACATGGCTAAAGAGGGTCCTCGAGCTGTACAAGATTGACTGTACAGTTAGAGACTTCCTCGAGCAGTGTATGGGGCAGTGGAGTACGATCCTTTGTCATCTGGGCGAGCGGATGATGGCTGCGGAGCACCACATAAGGATAAGAAGGGGTATCTTCCAGGGCGATTGTCTGAGTCCAATCTGGTTCTGCCTCTCTCTGAACCCTCTCAGTACCTTACTGGAGGGCTCCGGGAGGGGATTTCAGCTTAGGAAAGGAGGTACAAAAGTGACCCACCTTTTCTATATGGATGACCTCAAGTTATTCGCCTCCAGTCGCTCCCATCTTATGGAACTGCTAAACATCACTTGTGAATTTAGCAGTTCTATTGGAATGGAGCTGGGAACGGATAAGTGTGCGGTCCTCCATGTTGAAGGGGGGAGGGTTGCTAACTCTGAGGGCATAGACTTCTCTATGCCCGTTAACTTAAGGACCCTTTCCGAGGCTGAAACATACCGATACCTGGGTATGTCACAGAACATCGGTATCGATGAGGCTGGTATGAAACAGTCAGTTTGCGACGTGTTTTATGCACGCTTGACCAAAGTGCTTAACAGCCTTTTGTCCGGTGTGAATAAGACACACGCATATAACGGCTGGGTCATGCCTGTCCTCATGTATACCTTTGGCATACTCAGGTGGACTCAGACTGAACTTAACGCCCTGGATAGAAAAGTCCGCACTACCATGACGTCCCACAGGATGCATCATCCGAGATCGTCGGTAATGAGGCTGTACTTGCCGCGAAAGCATGGTGGGCGTGGCTTCTTGAGCGCGCTCACCATGCATAATCGCGAAGTGTGCAGCCTCCGTAATTACTTCCTGACGAGATCGGATGATCCATTCTATAATGACGTCATTTCTAGTGATAAAGGGCTTACCCCTCTATCCTTAGCCCACGAGCAATGGCAGGACCCAGCAGTGCTTAGCATTTCCGATCGGGAGACCGTATGGAAGGAGAAAGAGCTCCACGGGAGGTACTACAGGGCTCTTCATGAGCCCTTCGTAGATACAGTCGCCTCCCTCAACTGGCTACGTTTCGGTGACCTCTTCGGGGAAACCGAGGGTTTTGTCTGTGCAATACAGGATCAGGTTATTAAGACCAACAACTATCGGAGATACATCCTAAAGGATGGCACCGTCGACGTCTGTCGAGCTTGTCGCCATCCCGGTGAGTCACTTAGGCATGTCATCTCCGGTTGTTCGACGCTTTCTAACTCTGAGTACTTGCACAGGCACAACCTAGTAGCCAGAATTCTACACCAGGAGCTCGCTCTGAAATACGGTCTCGTGGACCGGAAATTGCCGTATTACAAGTACTTGCCGGAAGCCGTGCTTGAAAATGACCGCGCCAGACTCTACTGGGACCGGGCCATCATCACAGACAGGACTATTCTTGCGAATAAGCCTGATATTGTGCTGATGGACCGGGCACAGTCAAGGATATTTTTGGTCGATATTACCATCCCGTATGACGAGAACCTCGTGAAAGCCGAAACAGATAAGCGATCAAAATATCTGGACCTGGCTCACGAGGTGACCGACATGTGGGGTGGTCTGCCGACCGAAATTATTCCTGTAGTCGTCTCTGCAAACGGGCTAATCCCAGTTAGCCTCTCTGGTCATCTGAGGCGACTGGGACTCCGTCACGGACCGCTCCGGGCTCAAATGCAGAAGGCGGTGCTCCTTGATACTGCCCGCATCGTCCGCCGGTTTCTTTCCCTTTCCCCCTAACCCTTGGCCGTTTGGTCTCCCCTGCCGAGGGCTTCCATCTGGTTGGGCTTTTATTTATTTATGTATTTTTGTATTTATTTTATTTTATTGATATTTATGTATATTTATCTTTTCATTTTCATTTTCATTTATAATTATATATTTATACATCCCAACCAGATGAGAAAACTATATAGATACCCCACAATAATAATAATAGTAAGATGACTGTAAGTCAAACTTTACGAACATATATAAAATTTATTCGAAGATAAATTTCGATAGGCGTAAAGCTCGCCACAATGGCAGCCGTGATACTGTTGAGGCACTTTGTTATTCCACCTCATTTACCTGCAAAAGAACCGAAAAGCTGCGTGTTTGTTTTTCTTATAATTTATAGCGGCAGAGAAATAATTTTAACGATAAAATTCTTATATTTAAAATATAAGTAAAATCAGAATTTGCTATTATTAATATATTTTTAGAGATGACAAATGAGCATGTAGCTCACCTGATGGTAGTGACTACAGCCGCCTTTAAACAACTACAACGCGATTACAGGTTTATTTTATAGAGTATTGGTGACAAACGTCATTGCAAAAAATTACTTATAAGTCTTAACCATGCTCCTTGGTATGAGTCTTTATTTTTTTTTAATTGAGGAGCGTTTTTTACAAATCAATACAACAAACAAAAAGGCAAATATTATTTTATAATGTACTAATTACATGATAATATTAATGAATTTTCTGTAAGCGATACATAAACCATGCAAATAGTACTGTAAAGTTTCTTAGTTTCTCTATTTTCATCTACGACGAAAAAAATTTCTTAAACGATAAATCAAATGCACTAAATTTGTTTTTTTTTTATTGCCATCCTTTTCTGGAAAATTACGTGATCATTATTGCATCACATTATAAATCAGTATTATTGGGTAAGTAACCAAAGAAGGAAGCAAATTTTTTGGGTTCAAACTTTATAAATAGCCATGGATAATGGAGAATATGACCTACCAGTGATTGAAGTTGTTGGGGGAAAAAAGTAGACACAAGAAGAAAAACATGGTCTATATTTAAACCATGATCATCATTTAGTTACAACAATAACAGATTTTAAGAAAAGATCATTGCGGCAGGCTGTTAAACTGAGTTTAAATGAACAGAAAGGTAATCAATATTTTATTAGTATTTTTCGTTGTAACATATTAGTTACAGTTCATGTAAGGAACACAAGCTTCGCATATGCGTGAGTGGTCTATTTTTACAGTACTTACGAACCTATCAACTTACATATTGATATGCACTTATTACTTATTCGGTATTATATACTTATTCGGTTCCAATAAAACAGATCTCCGTTTCTCTACACTCATGAAACTCAACACCATTAAGCTTCTATTTTACGCTGGTATTCTGTGAGAGCGTGGTCCTTCCCTGGTCGAGCCGACCCATCGATGCTACTCGAACAACCATAATATAGCAGAAGCGTGGCTTCACCGCGTAGAAAACATTGTTTGAGAAACTTAGAAGAAATATGGCTGAGAGAAAATAAAAAAGATTTGAAGCTTGAACTGTATTCCGGTTTTCGCAACAGTCAGAATAAAAACTTTATCGTGCTTACTCTAGCAAGGTTCTTAACAAACTGAGCCACATTTTTACCATCGGAATTAAATTTTAAGAAAACATTGACAAGTCATCGAATGGGGTAAAGATTAGTATACTTATGACATGAATGCCTCAGCCAAACGAATGATAAAAGCAAAACTGCCATTTAATATATTCCAAACACGAATAATTCACTTTACAGTAGTCGGATCACGAGCTTCAAAAATATTGAAGTGGGTGTGCAAGACGCCTATTCTGCTGCATCAGTGACTACTGAAATAATAAATAGGGGAGTCAAATCTTTCTCGAGATATTATTGCAACCAGTTACGTAAAACTAATATGATCTCATTTCAAGAAAGCAGACGTCAAAAATCTACTTAAATTTTGTGACATTTCTGATGACTTTAATGTCCGGGCGTTATATCATGCAGATGTGATTCAGAATTCTGATCCTGGCGACGACAATATTCGATGTAACTAAGACGACCTAGAACCTTTAATATAACATTGGAATCTAAACAATTTGTATGGAGTTTTTATCAAACCGTCCAAACATCAACAGCAGATGTACCAAGTTTGAAAAAACTAGTAGTTTTATGATCTCATTATTTTCGTCAATTATTTTTAATTATATATTATTATGTAAGTTAATAATAACTTAGTAATATAATGTCCTCCAGACCGAATTTCGGCCACGGCGGCCTGCCTCAACGGAGGCTAGCCAGTGGCGCAAGACACTCATAATCCAATGGGACGGTAAACCGACACGACCGGTGAGAGATTAGGCGCAGGACCAACGGCTTTACGTGATTTCCGAGGCACGGGGGTGAGACACCGAAGAAATTCTCAGTAGCTGGCCGGAACTTTCTGACTCCGGCCAGCTACTGAGAATTTCTTGACAGAAAAACTCAATAATTAATTTTTTGGCCCGACGCGGGATTTGAACCTAGGACCTCACGATCAGCAGTGGCACTACTATAACCGCTAGACTAACGAGGCAGTCAAGTAATATAATCTAAGTAATATATCTACCAAGTAAACGTAATTTTTAATAAATCTTCTTAACCATCGAGAAATAAATACATATAACCGTTTACTGAAAAATACACTTTTTATGATGTATCGTTTTGTGAAAATGCTCCTCAATTTTATTGAAACAAAACCTATATATATCCCAAACATGTTACATTATATTGGTTTTGTTTCAATAAAATAGAGGAACTTTTTGTGTGATATTGTGTGTACTGTATATTGTGTGTATTGACTTTATTGTATATTGTTTTGTGTTCAACCGTCTGTTCTTTGTATATATATGTGTATATATATATATATATATATATATATATATATATATATATATATATATATATATATATATATATATATATATATATATCTACACCTAATCTGTAAAATAATTATAATTCTGTCGGAGATCGCACTCGGTTAGCTACGAAAGTTAAGGGAAGCATATTTGGCTGCAAATAATTCTTACTAAATATATTTATTTTTATAACGTTATCAAGAAAATCCAGATCTTATTACCCTGGCCACAAAATAATGTGCAATAAATTGAATGGATTAACCTCGTGTTTATTTTAACGCTGACTTCATAGAGGGTTGGTTCTGACAGATGACGAATCGTCATATTCAGAAGAAAAATGGCCCGCTCAGAGTTAAGCGCTTTCGTCCGTCCTACGAAATGGAGTCCGGTCAAGTATAGTTTTATAGACTAGGGAATATATGTGTATAATATTGTTATGAATGAGTGTACAGAAAAAAAGAAACTTAAAAGAAGTGAGGGTAGTATAAAAGATGCCTTGTTGGTCTATTGGTTGTTAGAAATAGGAAATAATAATCATGAGGTTCCGAGTTTGAATCCTGGTGTGGGCCAAAACCAGATGTTGGGTGTTTCTGTGACGAAATTCTTAGCAGAAACCCGTAGTTAAGATTTATCTGTGTTTCACCCTCTTGCCTTTGCTCTTGGATCCTGTGCCTGATATTTATCTGGTCCTGATTCCTTTATTGTAAGACCTGTAAAGCCTTGAAACTCACTCCCACATGCCATATTATGTGCATGCTAGTGAAGAAGATACCAAATAATTGCAATCATAATTTCAACTCCTATCTAATATCAAGCTCATACAATAAAAGATTTACTTTTATGTTTATTATTATATGTATTACTATTAAATACATATTAATTATCTTCTTTTCTGAATATATTTTTCATATACGAGGGTGGATTGAAAAGTACTCGGCCTAACCAAGAAAATAAACACATACTAAATCAGTTATATTTTTATTTTTCTACATAATCACCATCAAGTTCAATACACTTTTGCCACCTCCCCTTCCAAGCATTTAGACCGTTGAAAAAAAATGATTCTTCCTTAGAGTTAAAATATGCGCCTACAGCTGCTTTGACCTCGTCGTTTGTCGAAAATCTTTGACCTTCCAAGTGCTTTTTTAGGTTAGGGAACAGAAAGAAGTCTGATGGTGCCAGATCAGGTGAATACGGCGGATGCGGTAACAGTTCAAAGCCACAGTTGTGAATTTCAGCCATTGACTGTACTGACGTGTGAACACGGGCGTTATCTTGATGAAACAGGACTTTTCTTCTGAGCATTCCTCAACGTTTTTCTTTTATTTCCTCTCGTAAACGACGTAGTAAGGTGCAGTAGTAATAAGAGTTTATAGTATGACCCCTTTCAAGATAATCAATCATAATCACACCTTTCGAGTCCCAGAATACTGAAGCCATCACCTTATTTGCCGACAAAATCGACTTAGCCTTTTTAGGGGGTGGTGAACCAGGTCTTCTCCACTGTTTTGATTGTTGTTTTGTTTCCGGTGTACGGTAATGAACCCATGTTTCGTCCATAGTAACAAAACGATTCAAAAAATCATCTGCATCGGCTTCAAATAACTCCAAACAGTCGCGTGAAATAATCAATCGCGTCCTTTTTTGTTCAACTGAAAGCAGTCGCGGAACCCACCTCGCAGATACCTTGTGGAAACCCAACTCGTTGACAATGATGTTTTGAGTTCGTTCATAAGAGATGCCTATAATCTCGGCTATCTCTTTAATTTTTAATCTGCGGTCTCCCATTATTAAATCAAGTACTTTTTTAATATTTTCGTCAGTAGTTTGACGTCGAAGGCCTTCCAGAGTGAGGTTCATCTTTCACACTCTCTCTACCACGCTTAAATTCTGCTATCCATTTTTTGACGGACGAATATGACAGAGCACAATCGCCTAATGTACTGACCATGTCATCATGGATGGCTTTTGATGACAGCCCCTTCTTATGGAGGTACTTAATGACGGCACGCTGCTCGATTTGCTCCATTCGCGGAAATTATGTCCGATTACTTTGTTAATAAATTTATAAAATCACAACTTATTATCGCACACGTTTCGAACTTCACACAATGAACTAGTCTGAACTGAACTAAATAATGTGGGTAGATTTGATTTTTAGAATTGAATGGATCTGTGTTAGGCCGAGTACTTTTCAATCCACCCTCGTAATTAGACCTATGTTTATACAAATATATGTTTATTTATTAAATATGCTTAATAGCCAGTCTATATTAGTGATTAAATTATTTATTATGTACGCGTAATGCTGCCTTTTTCCTCCACTATTAAATTATTTCTCTTTCAAATTCGAAAATTGTTTATTGCATGTCATATTACACATTTAATATTTGTAATGTGACATGCAATAAACATTTTATTGCTAGGTATACATGATGTAAGTGCATCTTATCATGTATACCTATTCTTGCAAGGAAATAACACTAGAGGGCTTTTGTATTATCTAACTTTTAAACAAAAAATATAAAATATCATATCATTAACATTCAATATTATTTTATATAATTTAAAAGAAGTTTTATTTTTAGCATAACTTCTTTGTAGAATGGACTATCACCAGAATTTTTTCCAGATCGATACGACTTAAGGACCTCGAAGAAAAAGCCTACTCCTTTTTAGAAGGCCAGCAACGCACCTGCAGTACCTCTGGCACCGCAGTTGTTCATGGGCGACAGTAATCACTTACCATCTGGTGAGCTCTATGCTTGTTTGCTCTTTCTTCTATAAAAAACCAATAAATTATGCAAAACTAGCAAGTCAGTAATTTTATCTGATTAACAATTCAACTTTGTACTTAAATATTTTTATAGTATATAATAATATCTCTCCAAGTTTTACTGGCAGAGAACTTTTATTATCTTTAAGCTCGCCTCTGAAAATTTTATTTACATATTGTAAACTGTTATGTCTACAACGCAGAATAAATAATAATTTGTAAGGATATAATAAGAAAATATATTTGCGGGGGTGAAATCCTTTGTTTTCGTTTTAAAGTCTCTCTAAATCTCATTTTTTAAATATAGGATAATTTATTAATTATATTTCTATTTGTAGTATAAAATATTTTAGAGCTGTTTAAGGTATTGTGTTAGTTTTAATTAATATGTTATCGTTATTTGTTATTAACGTTTATATTAATACTGTTTTGTATCTCCCGCCATCTCCTAATCGCGTACTCTATCCACATCACCAATCATCCCTTTATCTATTATCACCTAGCATTGCCGAACGGGAGACCGTATGGAAGGAGAAAGGGCTCCACGGGAGGTTATACAAAGTTCTTCATGAGACTTTCAAAGAGACAGTAGCCTCCCTCCATTGGCAACTCTTTGGTGACCTCTTCGCGGAAACCGAGGATTTTTCTCTGCAAAACAGGATCAGGTTATTAAGATCAACAACTATCAGAGATAAATCCTAAAGATTGTCGACATCTGTCGAACTTTTCGCCATCCCGGTGAGTCACTTAGGCATGTCATCTCCGGTTGTTCGGCGCTTTTAACTCTGAGTACATGCACAGGCTCAACCTAGTGGCCAGAATTCTACACCAGGAGCTCGTTCTGAAATACGGTCTCGTGGACCGGAAATTGCCGTATTACAAGTACTTACCGTGCTCGAAAATGATCGCGCCAGGCTCTACTGGGACCGGGCCATCATCACAGAAATGACTATTCTTGCGAATAAGCCTGATATTGTGCTGATGGAATGGGTACAGTCAAGGATATTTTTGGTCAACATTACCATTCCATATAACGAGAACTTCGTGAAAGCCGAAACAGTTAAGCAATCAAAAATTCTGAAACTGGCTCACGAGGTGACAGATATGTAGGGTGTTCTACCGACAGAAATTGTTCCTGTAGTCGTTTCTGTAAATGGGCTAATCCCAGTCATCATCTGAGGTGGCTGGGACTCCGTGACGGACTGATCTAGGCTCAAATGAAGAAAGCGGTGCTCCTCGATACCACCCGCATCGTCCGCCGGTTTCTTTCCCTTTCTCCCTATCCTTCAGCCGTTTCGGTCTACCCTGCCGACGGTTTCCGTCTGGTTGGGCTTTTATTTATTTGTGTATTATTTATTTAATTATATTAGTATACAAAATGTTTATTTGTGTTTATTTATTATGTCCTTTTGTATCAAGCAATTAAGCTCAATCAGATGAGAATACTCTATGAATAATATAATAGAAAATAATGATATAATAATAATGAATAACAAAACATTTTTGCATCTATGTTTTATTTGCTATACCCAACAGGTTCCACATTATGGTAATTTAATATTTTTTAACGTGTACGTTATCGAATGAAAAAAATATTGAATAATGAGTATGGAGTATCCTAGCAATCAATAAATGGTTATCGAAGAGAGACGCACCGCACGCGTTTATCCCTGTTTAACATTAGTGTAATTATCATGCACTCATCACTAATTAAAATAATATTTGGATTACTCACCAAGAGTACCTGAATTTATTTCTCATTTTCTTAATTGAAATTGCAAAAAACTCAAATCAGACACCACTTACTTTTATCGTTGTTTCACTATTATATTTATTTTTGATTAGATTTAGTAATTATATCTTATTTTAGTTTTTAATTTCGCAGTCTTGAAAAAAAAATTTATATAGGATCACTCCTGAATAATCATTTTTATTAAAAGTTTTATTCAGGAGTGATCCTATATAAATTGGAGAAAAATTTTATCCCTAGAAGTGGCGAAACAAGATTTTAGTGTAACTATTTAGACTACTTTGAGATTGTAATATTCCTTAATCCACCAAAAAGGAGTAAAAAGTACTTGACAGTAAATTAAAAGCTGACTTAAAAGAACTAAAAATAATAAAATAATCTAACATTCTGAAGTCGCGGCTTTAATACTTTTATATACTATATTTTAATAGCGAATAATAATAATAATAATAATAATAATAATAATAATAATAATAAAATGGCGTAGGGAAGTGACGACCCCATCGCCCGCTGACGTAACAGTCATGTGACAAAACTGCTACGTCGGCGCAGTCAGTCAGCATCCTGCCAAGAGGTGTGAGCGCCGTGCCTAGGCAAAATTGTAGGTGCAAAGGTCCGTTTGTGCATATGACCCAACCACGAAACGGTGCCGGGTTTGGGCGTCTCCCGTTATTTGGCGCCCATAAAATGGATGATGGCACAAAGAGGAACGCGCATAGGGCCGCTGCCTGGGGGTCGCCGGGGCGCGTCTGGAGCTGGCGCTGGACGCGGCAGCATGCGGGCCGCCAGCCGAGCGCGAGGAGCTGCACGATCACCTAGCAGCCCCTCGCATCCATCATCCCCACCAGAAGGCTTGGTGTCGGCTGGGTCTTCTCGGACTCAGCAAGCGGCACCCGCCGCTGGTGGAGCACGTCGCATGCGTTGGACAAAATCTATGAACGAAAACGCATTGCGGGCGTACTATAGGGCGAAAGGGGAAGAAACTGGGGGAATAGCGTACAGGTCTCGGATGCATAGCTTTTTTGCTGAGCTGGAGCCTTCTATCCCCGTCACGGAACAAAACCTGGCAGACCGAGTTCGGTACATCATGCGCTCGAAAATATTTGATGATGCCGAACTCGAACGACTACGACGTGAGGCTATTCCGTCGTCGAATGAATCGGCTATGGCTGGAGATGCAGCTCCACATTCGACAGACCAGCATCCACACGTGGAAGCCGCCATGGATCTTCCAGTTGTGGTTGATTCGAACGACGATGAAATAGTCTCCCACGAACTAGAGAAAATGAGGAGTATATTGGAAGAGGCGATTTTGGAAACGCGCAGCACCCCTCTCGAAAATCGACCGCGACTTCCCCGCATACCCCTAAGCAAGCGAAATCGGGCTGTCGTGAGGGCTCTTAACCCAATGCTGGTGACCTATTTGGAAGCCAGCCAGGACCTTTGCGAGACGGACTCAATTCTCTTTGGCGCCGCAGTGGCAGTTTGCCGTATTATTGGCGCCAAACTTCCCATGGCTGGACGCGCTACTACACAAAGTAGCGCCATCCCAGCCTGGAGAAAAAGAATCGAGGACCGTATCGCAAAGGCTAGGGCCCTTATCGGCAGACTGACAAGCTTCAGGTCGGGTAATAATAGACCGAGGATTATGCGCACCGTTAGGATGGCGTTTGCTGGGACAAATATCAGTTTGTCCCAGCCGGATATCATGCAGAAACTAACGGAGCGCATAGACGACCTGAAGCAAAAGATCGCTGCTTGGGGGAAGCGGATTCGACGATTTACCGAGAGGTCAAGGCGGTTCAACCAGAATCGTCTCTTCCAGAGTGATCAGAAGAGGCTCTATAAATCATTGGAGCGACCAAAGGTATGTGGAGCGCGCCAAGGACCGGATCAGGCTGACATTATCGCATTCTGGCGTGGCCTGTGGTCAGAGCCCGTAAACCACAGCGAGGGCCCTTGGATGGAAGTTGTGGCGAGCCAGGGTGCGAGTGTTACGCCTATGGACCCCATCACCATAACGCCGGAAGACGTGGCTGAGGCGGTCCGTAGGGCCCCGAACTGGAAATGTCCGGGGCTCGACGGGTTGCATCATTACTGGCTGAAGGGGTTCATAGTGTGTCACGCTGTGCTCGCCCGACAGTTTCAAGAGGCTCTCGACCAGAAGTCGCTCCCGAGCCTCTTCACTACTGGGATCACTCACTTGGTTCCTAAAGATCAGGATACCACAGACCCGAGTAAATACCGCCCCATCACGTGTCTACCCACCATATATAAGACACTGACATCCATTTTGAGCGCGAGAATCACTCGGCACCTGGAGCTAAACCAGGTGATGTCACGCGCTCAAAATGGATGTCGGGGCGGTGGTCGTGGAACCAAGGAACCACTCCTCATTGACGCGGTCATAGGCAAAGTGGTGAAACGCAACCGTCGGAACTTCTCTGCCGCCTGGATAGACTACAGAAAGGCGTTCGACTCGGTGCCCCATACATGGCTAAAGAGGGTCCTCGAGCTGTACAAGATTGACTGTACAGTTAGAGACTTCCTCGAGCAGTGTATGGGGCAGTGGAGTACGATCCTTTGTCATCTGGGCGAGCGGATGATGGCTGCGGAGCACCACATAAGGATAAGAAGGGGTATCTTCCAGGGCGATTGTCTGAGTCCAATCTGGTTCTGCCTCTCTCTGAACCCTCTCAGTACCTTACTGGAGGGCTCCGGGAGGGGATTTCAGCTTAGGAAAGGAGGTACAAAAGTGACCCACCTTTTCTATATGGATGACCTCAAGTTATTCGCCTCTAGTCGCTCCCATCTTATGGAACTGCTAAACATCACTTGTGAATTTAGCAGTTCTATTGGAATGGAGCTGGGAACGGATAAGTGTGCGGTCCTCCATGTTGAAGGGGGGAGGGTTGCTAACTCTGAGGGCATAGACTTCTCTATGCCCGTTAACTTAAGGACCCTTTCCGAGGCTGAAACATACCGATACCTGGGTATGTCACAGAACATCGGTATCGATGAGGCTGGTATGAAACAGTCAGTTTGCGACGTGTTTTATGCACGCTTGACCAAAGTGCTTAACAGCCTTTTGTCCGGTGTGAATAAGACACACGCATATAACGGCTGGGTCATGCCTGTCCTCATGTATACCTTTGGCATACTCAGGTGGACTCAGACTGAACTTAACGCCCTGGATAGAAAAGTCCGCACTACCATGACGTCCCACAGGATGCATCATCCGAGATCGTCGGTAATGAGGCTGTACTTGCCGCGAAAGCATGGTGGGCGTGGCTTCTTGAGCGCGCTCACCATGCATAATCGCGAAGTGTGCAGCCTCCGTAATTACTTCCTGACGAGATCGGATGATCCATTCTATAATGACGTCATTTCTAGTGATAAAGGGCTTACCCCTCTATCCTTAGCCCACGAGCAATGGCAGGACCCAGCAGTGCTTAGCATTTCCGATCGGGAGACCGTATGGAAGGAGAAAGAGCTCCACGGGAGGTACTACAGGGCTCTTCATGAGCCCTTCGTAGATACAGTCGCCTCCCTCAACTGGCTACGTTTCGGTGACCTCTTCGGGGAAACCGAGGGTTTTGTCTGTGCAATACAGGATCAGGTTATTAAGACCAACAACTATCGGAGATACATCCTAAAGGATGGCACCGTCGACGTCTGTCGAGCTTGTCGCCATCCCGGTGAGTCACTTAGGCATGTCATCTCCGGTTGTTCGACGCTTTCTAACTCTGAGTACTTGCACAGGCACAACCTAGTAGCCAGAATTCTACACCAGGAGCTCGCTCTGAAATACGGTCTCGTGGACCGGAAATTGCCGTATTACAAGTACTTGCCGGAAGCCGTGCTTGAAAATGACCGCGCCAGACTCTACTGGGACCGGGCCATCATCACAGACAGGACTATTCTTGCGAATAAGCCTGATATTGTGCTGATGGACCGGGCACAGTCAAGGATATTTTTGGTCGATATTACCATCCCGTATGACGAGAACCTCGTGAAAGCCGAAACAGATAAGCGATCAAAATATCTGGACCTGGCTCACGAGGTGACCGACATGTGGGGTGGTCTGCCGACCGAAATTATTCCTGTAGTCGTCTCTGCAAACGGGCTAATCCCAGTTAGCCTCTCTGGTCATCTGAGGCGACTGGGACTCCGTCACGGACCGCTCCGGGCTCAAATGCAGAAGGCGGTGCTCCTTGATACTGCCCGCATCGTCCGCCGGTTTCTTTCCCTTTCCCCCTAACCCTTGGCCGTTTGGTCTCCCCTGCCGAGGGCTTCCATCTGGTTGGGCTTTTATTTATTTATGTATTTTTGTATTTATTTTATTTTATTGATATTTATGTATATTTATCTTTTCATTTTCATTTTCATTTATAATTATATATTTATACATCCCAACCAGATGAGAAAACTATATAGATACCCCAAAAAAAAAAAAATAATAATAATAATAATAATAATAATAATACTCCATCTGGTTGGACTTTTATTTATTTATGTATTTTTATATTTATTTTATGTTATTGATATTTATGTATATTTATCTTTTCATTTTCATTTATAATTATATATTTATAGAACCCAACCAGATGAGAAAACTATATAGATACCCCATAATAATAATAATAAATTATACCATATCGAAGTATAGATTCAATATACGCCCGATAGCATAATAGGGCCGTTTTTTTATTAGTTACTTTTTTTATGGTACGTAGTGCATACACAAAACGATTAACTCTTTGACATAGGTCATCTATATGTATTTTCCAGTCTAAATTTCGATCTATAATTACACCAAGAAATTTAATTTGTTCTATTTCCTTAATTTTATTGATATTTAGACTAGAATTAGTTTTTATTTTATTAAAATGTATGTAATTTGATTTATCTAGGTTTATTTTCATATTGTTTCTATGGAGCCAATTATTTATATTATCGATTGTATCATTTATTTCCTTTTTATGATTATGTAACGAATTACTGTTTTTTTGAGATGTTACAATTGCGGAAATATCGTCCGCATACAATATACATTTGTGATTTGTCGCCAGATTTGTATCATTTATGTATAAAGGAAATAATACCGGCCCTAAAACACTACCTTGAGGAACACCATATTTTTTTTCTCTGTACGTAGATGAGAAGGATAATATTTCATTGTTTACCATTTTTATTCAGCATGAATAAAAATAATCAATCAGAATGCATTCAGCATGCGAAATTATTGTATATCTCGATAAAGTTTATATTCATTTTTATTTGAAGTTAACTTTTACTTTCATTACGAGTTGTTTTTATTTAAACGGAGAGCTGTCAATAATTTTAAACTAACTGCACCCTATTGACGTTTATTTAAAATTAACTACTAATACAACAAAATCGAGCCAACAGAGCACACCAAGCTTGATAGCGTCATCAATCCAAGGGGACTGCCGCATCCATCACACAGACCTTACTGACAGACTATCTATCTAAGTGTGACGTTAGTTAGATGAGGGAATAAAATTCAAGTAACAAAAAAGATAGCCGTTATATTAAGAAAATCATTGGAAAAAATAATTCAAGAAAACAGTCAGCGTGGTAAAATAACACGCTATTTGACAAGTCTAATCGTCGGTAAATAAATCATTGAAGTACTAAGAATAAAATAGAAAGAAATGAACCCTCTATTTGTGAGTGTTACTAAAAAGCAAGATTTACTAAGACCGAGTAAGAAAAACTTGGGAAGACAGTTTGAAATAAATCAAAAACAAAAAATATATAAATAAATTACACGAGACTGTTGAACTAATTCTTTCTTCTCAACGTACACGAAGACGTACTAAGTAGATTGTACACGATCGTAATACTTAATACTGTAATATTGCTAATATAAATTATATTTTACTCAACATAGATTATTAAAATGTAATTAATAGAATATATTTTCTTTAATGTAAAATTTTATGTAGTGCTACAATTTTATATTATTATAATATATTTGAATTAATGTAACATAATACAATGGACCTTAGAACCGACTGCAATCATAATGTGTGAATAGTGACAGTAACCATGATGATATTAAGATTTATATTGCCTTTTTACAAAACAAAATATTTTAATATAATATACATAATAATTAGCAACTACTTGAAGCTTGCTTGCTTGAGAATGATTGAACGTAATGAACTTACTTAGATTTTATTTATGTATATTTAACTTATTTTATAAAGTAAAATTGTATCTAACAGTTACTTCTCAGTATCTTTCAGTTTTTTTCTGCTTCTTGTTATAAGGTTTTTTTTTTGCAGTAGCGACTTGTTGAAGCGATGGTGCTTTTTTGAAAGGTGATGTGTAAAGAACAATTTTAAATAAAAATATTTCACTTAACTTACTACTACTTAGAAACGCCCTATGTCATGGTCGGCTGCTCGTCCTACTCGTGACATCTTAAGTCAGCTTTTTAAATTTTGAAAAATTATATGGCGTATACAGCTTTTTTTTTAGTAAAACACTGAGTATAAAATATTTTTCACATTTTATGGAGTACCGTACCAAGAGAATGATATTTCAAAATATTATTGGTATTCACTATTTATCATAAGTATTACTCGGAAAATATTTCTTTTTTGTAAAAAAATAGTTGCATTGAGGATCTTTTCAAATTCAAATGAATTACTCATTTGCGTCCATTTGTACTAGGCAATAAATGTGATTAAAGGTAATAAAGACGACTTAATATGATATTTCTGAAAATAAAAAATTGAGACTCATTCATTTATCCTACACATCCTATTGAAAGTCCACAGGAACAAAGACTTTTCCTACAGATATCCTCATTTAGGGATACTCACCATAGTTGCCAAGCTTATCAAGCGCATTGTCAGTTGGATATTTTTACATTTTTTGAGAAAAAGTAAGATACTTTGCTCATTTCGCGATACATCTTACTCGATTTTTAACACGCAGCAAAGTTAAGCCAGTAAAGGCTATGATTTTTAAGACGTACTGAATAGTTCGTCTCGGATTTCTAAGAAGGTTATTGCGTACCTAGTAAATCCGTAATGTAGCATCAGTGCGTGTAAATTCATTTTATGATATAATATGATAGAAGATGATAATAAAGTTACTATGAAAGCTTAATAGGAACGCGTGTAATAATACACTATCCAAGATATTGCTCATAAAAGTGATATGAATGTAAAAGTAAAATTATCTCACTGAAGTGACAAACTTACAGTTCACTGGATTGTAAGTGGTTATTGTCATCCAATGTCATGGACACCTTCATCCAACTTTAATCAAATAAGGCTACGAATGCGTTATCATTCCTAAGGAATAAGATTGAGTGAATCACAAACTGTAACAACACGTCTGTCTATATCACTTAGACCGAAACACAGCGAAAGAAAGAAATAGGTAAGAGTGTACTATATTACATTAGTACAGTAATGGTAGCAGTGAGAATTATATATATACGGATCTCTAGGCAGAAAAGGAGTCCCATCACGTAGTATATAAAATATGAAATAAACGTTATCGTAAAATACATAAGTTTCATTGTACAGTGTTCCCAAATTATCGGGTCAAAAAACTCGCCATACATCAATGATTTCAAAATAAACGCAGTCATGATTTGGCAACCTACGAAGATCGTTTAAGCGTATATCGCTGTATATCGAGTTGGCAGCGCTCGTCAAGCTTGATGGCACTCATCAGTTACCCGAGACAAAAACATCAATCACTCAGACTTTACTAAAAGACCATCCATCTCGGTCGCTGCAACAAATCTACGATAATGAGTCTAATTTAAATCACACCTTTTTAACACAGATGCATATGGAAATTTACGAGAAAATGTATCGCATATAATATAAACACATAATATTTTCATTACAGTATAATCAGGGTTGTCATCCTTTAGATCCTATAAAAGTCCACTGCTGCACATGGGTCGCCTCATAGGGCGGATTTTGGCATACTTGCCACAAATGGCAACCGCAGTTTAATATTATTTTGAGTTGTTATCAGGAAGATGCTGCTGCCTATCTCATGACTTCAGGATTCTCAACGCAACTGTATTTTGACTCTCGATCCAGGATAGATGTAGATATCTATGGGATTTAATATCCACTTGCTATTTGGATATATAGGTACTCGTTTGGCACCTTAATTCTAGAAAAAAAAATCAGATATTAACCAGATACACAAATATAGTTCCTACTTGTACATTTTAAAACTTATTTTACGGATAATGATTTTATTCAATTATTTTACAGATTTTATGTATCACATTGTAATTTGAAAGTAAGTAAAGTCATTGTTAACTTCCCAGTGGGAAGTTATTGTAATGGGTCCGATTTTGCAAATTGGAAATTTTAACATGTCTCCACGTTTCTAGGTCTTTAGAGTCGAATAGTATGGTTTTTAAGAGGATGTTAGTATGTGCACATATACTTATGTATATATCTATATTCGGATTCAATTTTCACCTCGTGTATCTCGAGAACAAGGAGTGATATTGATGAGACCAGTTTAATTTAACGCACAATTATGTAACTTAGACCTTATTAAATTTTGAACAAAATCGGTCACATCGTTTTTTTGCGCCAAATAAAAATTGTATAAAATATTAAAATATATGATATTTTTTATTCTCTCCACTGGGAAGTTAGTCGTTTGCACCTTTCGGGTCACACCTAGACCACTTTTATTAAGCAAAGTTATTGCCTATAATATAGGTCCCACAGTTGGTCCCAGGCCTCTTCTCATTTCTGAGATGATTTTAAGGCATAAAAGTGTATGATGTGCTGCTTCAAATGATAGAATTCATGTGTCCACGAAAAATTATTTTTTACCACGAAATAATGAAGTACTTAATATAGCAATTAATAATATTATGGATGCCGGTGGGGATACTCACATACTCTGAAATTTAGAGCCAGTGCTTGGAAACTGAGCTTCTACTGCTTCTAAGGCTCCTTATTTATAAATTACTTTTAATTTATTACCTTGCGCGATCATCGGTGCGTAAATTACTCGTAACGTTGTTAATAAGAAATAATAAGGACGGTATTTTTTTAAATCACTCTTATTCAGTGTATAGTATATGCTTACATATATGTTTGAACTAATTTATATGCTTATCATTTTCTATTTATTTTTTATCATTTTAACCACCATGAGTACTATGGTGATTAAAATGATAAGCACATACGTCATAAATTTTGCTCAAATATACGTAATTAAATTGCAAAACGGATCCCTATATAAACCGATATATACCTTATATTAAAACGAAAGATTTCTTAGAAGCGTGCAATATCAATACTTTCTCGTATGTTTTTTATCTCTTCCTTCTTAAGGATAAGAGCTACGTTGGAGTGTATTAATGACTAAAGCTCAATTGGAGAATAAACACTCTTGTATAAAATACCAGCGCGAAATTGTGGCATAATTCTACTGTATTTCCTATAGAGGGGGGGGGGGGGGACGACAAGATCTAGTGTCCACTCTTACATTAATCTAGGATAGATGTAGGTATCTATGTTCCACTTACCATCAGGTGGATTATAGATACCTACATCTATCCTAGATTAATGTAAGAGTATGTGCGTACGTCACTGTTACTTTTGTGGGTAGTGCCGCCCAATAGTCTCCGTTTAGAGCATTATATATTAGCCAAGTGAAAATTAATATAAATATTAATTTTTCGTCTGCTAGTCTGCCGCTAGCGACTTTCAAATTTCTGAGATGTTGTTGCAAAAGTGTATACATTGCCCGATGAATGAATTACTGATTGCCGTGTTGACCACGTCATCAGGTTAGTAAATGACCGAAAAAAAAGGATTTCATTTTACGTAAGTCAAATTACGTAGAAAGTAAATTTTGAAAGTAATATCTCAGTCCATTCCTTACCACTCAAAAGCTATAATCGACTGGTATAACAATACCGTGATCAAAGCTCGCACTATTAACCGGCTAATCGTGTAGTGTCGGTGTAAGAGTATCCACTACGTTATGTCGTCCCGAGGTTGTCGTAAGAGGCGACAGAGGTAAAATGAAACGGGCAGTGGGTAGCAGAATTTTACACGACGACTGAAATTTAAAAAAAAAATGCGGATACCAACCCGCGAGTCAAGCGTTGCAACTATGTCAGGCAATTCGTGAGGGAGGCAACTACGTCAGACAATCTATGAGGGAATCTAGGCTATATGGATGGATGGATGGATTTACGTAGCATTAGATATCCAATTTAATATTGTTTGTCAAATAAAAATAAAAGAGTTAATTCGTAATATTTAATGGCATTTTAATCAATTGACCAACAAACAACTTGTTTACTGAAAGCGAGTCACAACAAGAATAGGAACTTATAAATCAATAACTCTAAACTCAATTATGAATACAAACAAATTTAATTGCAAACAAATTGAATTAAAACAAATTTATACAATTTAACCAAAGTTATAATATAAACAATAAGCTTGTAATTTATTTAATTACAGGAATAGGACTTTTTGCGTGATGGTTTTTATTATAAAAAGAAAATTTATAAATCGAATTTCAACAGTTTTATACACCTATATCGTGCCAAGATTTAGTATAGACGGGTCTACATTTTCGGTTTCGGCAAATATAAAAAAAAACTGTAAATTATGACGGAAAAGAAAAACTGTCATAAATGCTTAATGCTTACCTTAGGTGAAAACAACCGAAACTCGAAACTGGTACTGGTAAACTAGGTAACAGGTTTTGGAATAGTTTATAGGTAAATTAATCTTCTTGAATTTGATACGCACGCTTGGTGACACTCGATAGCTAAACATAAGAATCGTCTCCTCTCGAATATTTTGTTTAATAGAATAATAGCCCTCGTTTATTTCGCGTTATAATTTTTACTTTCCACAACTATGATGCAAGTAATACAACAATCAAAATCAAAGGACAGATGATCCCAAATTTTTATTTATTCAGTACATATTATGGCTGACTTAATGTGAAATGGCACTATATAAAAAGTCAACCGTTAGGCTAATCATATATATACAGGCGTTTGGAAGATAAGTGCAAAGCCGGAAGGGTATGATACCTTAAACTGTTTAGTTAAACTAGTTAACATTTAGTTAAGCTAAACTTGTCCCAGCCGAAGGCTGCTTTTTTTTTAATTTCTAAGGTTTTCAAAAATAACATTTGTTATGTAATTATTTGTTATTTATTTTTTATTTATGTAATATGTGGTTACTTGAATAAAATAATTTCCAAGTATCTTCATCATCAGAAAGAACCGATTTTTTAGAATTATGGGATTTTCGGGATTTTGTTGTAAAAGTGCA
Organism: Parnassius smintheus behrii; assembly: GCA_036936625.1. Taxonomy (NCBI): domain Eukaryota; kingdom Metazoa; phylum Arthropoda; class Insecta; order Lepidoptera; family Papilionidae; genus Parnassius; species Parnassius smintheus. The sequence goes on from JAUPFT010000006.1 coordinate 4,323,898, forward strand.
TATGTCACCCCAAGGATGAGTTAATGACTCAGTGGAGTCGAGTAACTGGTACTACTAGTTCGTGTCTGTTCCTAGTATTTACAGAATTACTATCACTTATTTCTGCCTCGCAGGTAACGCCTAATGAATAGACTTTTATTCAATAGAACAATCAGCTTAGTAAATCATATAGTCGTTATTTATTCACACTACTGAGGATCAACACTCGAGTAGTAGAACGGATTCATCACATCTTCGGACCATCAGTTAGTCAAATAACGACTGCCCTTTTGACTAGACGTTTTAATTACGAATTCGTATTTATTTCGGACGTTCTTTTGTATTGCGTTGAGCCTAACCCTAGTTGTGTGCTCCTGCACTGTTCTCAGACTATTTGTGTGAAAAATCAACTATGGCCATACTAATGAAGAATATGATGATATTGTATTCGTGTATGGCAGAGCTGATAGTAATGGATCTTTGGCACAGCGTTGGTACCAAGAGCGATATTCGAATCGAATATTACGAAATGTCAGGGTTTCTGTGCATGTGCAGCACATTTCGTCGGCTTTCAGTTGTCTCTTCAACCCATCACGCGAAACCTGAAGTCAATCCGGGAACACATCGCCCAAGTGTCGAGGAAGGCATTGTTAAAAGAAAGAAAGAAACATTTGTTGCAACACGCGACAAGCATCATTAGTTACTTAAATTTTGAAACTTGTAAACATATCAATTATGATAATAATTAACAGTATAACAAAATAAAATGAGTAATAGTAATAATAATAAAAACAACATTTTGACGGATATAAAAATTTAAAAGTGTATATACTTATGGATTATAGTTAAAAAAAAACGTTTCTCATGTTTTATGTTGTGACTCGTTATGTAAACGGACCTCACTCAGCTCATGCTATCGCAGAAAAACCAGCGCTAGTTTTCAGTGGGATTGTAACACACGGACGTCCGCATTCGATACATGATAATATCATGAAATCAATCTGTTAAACTACGCTGAAATTGTTAATATCAAATCAAATGTATGTAAGGGATGTTAGTATTGCAGCTTTCGATTCGGTGCCTACTACGAGGGTCAGAGTACTGCTGTGACGCTCGTGGTATAATCTCCGACGCTCGTAGTAGGAGCTCAAAAGCTCATCATTTCGGTGTGAAAGGTGAATATGATGCACCAAATAAACAAGTGTCCTTTTCATGTATAAAATGTTTGGAAAATGATCATTCCCACGAAGGATTAAGTTCTGTCGCATTTTGCTAAATAGTGACATTAAAGGTGAATGGTTTTTAAAATCCTCCTTTTGGGCTGACGAGTCAAAGTTTTAGAAAAAAATAATTAATCACTTTTATAACATCCATCTATGGGCTGACAAGAACAACAATCCACACTGGAAGAAGCAAGTGTCATTTCAAAGTACGTTTACCTGGGACAAATAGTCCGACTAGGTAAGTCCAACTTCGACCGAGAGGTCAATCGACGGATTCAACTCGGCTGGGCAGCGTTCGGGAAATTACGACACATCTTCTCGTCAGGTTTACCTCAATCTCTGAAAACTAAAGTGTACAACCAGTGCGTGTTGCCAGTGATGACTTACGGATCAGAGACGTGGTCCTTCACTGCTGGCTGTATGAGGACGCTCAAGGTTGCTCAGTGAGCTCTGGAGAGGGCTATGCTCGGAGTTTCTCTGCGTGATAGACTCAGAAATGAGGATATCCGCAGTAAAACCAGAGTGTCCGACACAGTCCAACGGATTAGTAACCTAAAGTGGCAATGGGCCGGCCATATAGCTCGAATAACCGATAATCGATGGGGAAGAAAGGTTCTCGAGTGGGCGTAGTGTAGGGCGACCCCCCACTAGATGAAGTGACGACCTAGTTCGATATGCAGGAAGTCGATGGATGCAGGTGGCTCAGGACCGTGCTTTGTGGCATTACTAGGGGAAGGCCTATGTTCAGCAGTGGACTCGTGAAGGGCTGTAATGATGATGATGATGAAATTGAAATATACGTGGAATGTACTTCTAGAGATTAAGATATTTGGAAATTATTTTGTTTATGTAACCATACACTAAATAAATAAAAAATAATAACATAACAACTGTCACTGAACACTATTAGCAATTACTAAAAACAAAGGGTTACATTGTGTAAAAATATAGAAAGTCTATTTTAAAAAAGGAGTAGATTTCGTCTAAGATAAGTTTAGCTTAATATGTTATATATGGTTCAAAGTATCATCCTCTTTAGAATTTGCACCCATCTTCCAAACAGCCTTTATATACAGCGTGGTAGAACCACGTTGTAGCTGTATATTATGGTTGTAGCACGAATAGGTCGGCTCCACCGGAGATGGACAACTTTCTCACAGAATACCAGCGTAAAATAGCAGCTTAATGCTGCTGTGTTTCGTGTAGTGAGTGTAGAGAACCGGAGTCACTTTTTTACTGGAAACGAGGCATTCTATCTTAGTCCTCAGGGGTGACAACGCATCTGAATTTTGATTACTAATCGAGAATAAATATAGATGTCTATGGGCCACAGCATTCACTTACCATTGTGTGAACTGTGTGTTCACTTCTCACCCTTATTCTACAAAAAAAAAACGTTCTTCGAGAAAACCTGCACTTTTATAAATAATTCGATTAAGTTTAATTATTAAACATTTTCGAAATATTTAAGAAAGAAGACGTCGGACGAGGGTATGTAATTAGAAAAGAAAGCTATGGCAAAGCTCTAGCGATTAAGTTAGGTGGACAAAAATAAATATTTTTAAATATATATACTGTTGTTACTAATTTGACAACTTTTCAGTTTTTATATTTTTTTAAATATTTCAGGGCGCACATCAGAGTTTGACGTACTTAAATACCCAAGCAGCTCACAAACGTTACGTACATCGATATACCAGCCCACATAGAACTTAGAGTTCTTTTGAAAGCATATAGTATTGAAAATAGGTTTTATCCTAATGACAGTTATATAAAGCATATTAGTTATTATACAGTTCAAGCTGTACAAAGTGTGTATTATAGGATCTAATTAAGTTTAGGTTTTTTAATCAGAATACAAAACTCTTGATTACTACTTCAAGTATTTTGTAACATCTAAATTTAATTTTATCGTGAAAGCTGTATCGAAGCTGTTTTATGTATGCAGTCCCTTGCATATACAGCTCTTTGTGTATATAGTATCATTATAGTCTCATTTCATAACAGTGGTGTATGCAAACTCCTTTCTAAAATTTATTTTTATGGCGTAAAGTACGAAATGTTTTGTAAATACGGTAGTTTTATGACTTATGCCTATGAGACTGATATAAAACTAAAAAAACAAATAGGCAAGGTATAACTTAAATCCGTATAAGTGACAAAATATTGCCAATTTATATGCGCTGCATGTCTATATTGTAATAGCGAACAAAATTAATTTGTTATCAATATGTAAAAATAAAGAAAAAAATTATCATGTTAAATCTAAATTAAATTAATCCATTATTGTTCTCAAGAAAATGTTTTTAATCTTCTATGTATATAGAATTATTCTATATATATATCTTTGATGATATGCTATGTAGAAAAAACAGCTATACAGCGTAAGGAATAAAAATATTCTATTATATAACTGATTACAAACCAAAGGCTGCATCATGTAATCCGTAACATACATAGTAGAGCTACTAAGACTATAAGACCTTCGAAATACCGTTTAGGCTGTTGAGCAAATAGTCAGCATTTTAATACCCATAAAACTAAAATTTTAAAATATAATTTTCATAATATTAGACATGCGTCTTAGTCTAACCATTAACTTCAGTTTGAATATTGATCACTTTGCCCCAATATGCCATCATATCCATCAATTTAATCTTATTTTTAACTCCCTTCTGCTAGTAACTGGGAAGTAGCCTATGGCAAGAATAGCGAGTTAGTACCCGACAGTGACGGCCATATTTTAGTTGCTACTCTGAAAGCGGAAAATGGTTACTTAAAACAGCCTATTGTAAAGCTGAGCATTTTACCTATTCCAAAAGCAAGAGGTGACAGCGATAGCAGCAAACAGTTTGAAGAAAATAAAACAAGAAACAAAGGGTCAAGAGGTCATTCCAGTTTATACTCCAACGTTATGGCTCTACTATGTTTTACAACATTGGTGTCTTCGGTGAATGGAACAAGCAACTTTAACCTGCTGGCAAAACTACAGCTTCTGAGAGATCCATGAACCATAGTAACCTACTATGAGATGCAACCCATTTGGGATGGGATCGATTTAATTAATTATAACACTACCTAGAAAAATCATGCCAAATTATGAATACAAACAACAAATGTAACCAGATTTTAGTACACGGAATTACAATACCATACAGCTGTTGCTGACCCAAGATTTTACCGCCTTATCTATGGGGTTGGTTACTTGGCCAATACATTCCGCGGAGTGGATGAGCGATTCGCCGAACAATATACACGTGACATTTACTTTATCAAAAAAAAAACCAAGCCCATATAAATGATACTGTAGCGGAACTTACAGTATTCAAGATAGACATAGAAGAGAAAATCATACCATTAAAAAAATCAATGTGAATGATGGACAAAGTGTATCATTTCATGATATACACCATTACGCTTTAATTTAATGCATCGTTGGTGCTATATTTCTGGTGGGACTGGTAGAAGCATGTCGTAAGGTGCAACGTAATCGGAACAACCCTAACGTAGACTCGCTAATGGAAGAGCAGCGCGGCTCTCGCCCTCATTCTGCGCCGCCAACCAGCATCTCCACATCACAACAGGATATTCCGATGGTGGACATGGACATTTTAGGAAAATGAGATGTAAAATGGTGCGCTGCTTTCCCAAAATTAATGTTTAGTGATGAATCTTTATAATATATAATATAAATATCTTATTCCTGTTAGTAATAGTGGCAAGATGAACGAATATTTTATAGATTTCATAGCTGAAAATCGTCTTTACCAGTTTAATCAAGTCCGAAATCCTTTTAACAAAACACTTGACCTAATATTAAGTAATAAAGAAAGTACATTTATAATCAACGAAGTTAAAGAAAACCCTTATCACTTAAGCCATATAGACAGACATCACCCACCCCTAGAAATCAGTATAAATTTTACTCCAGTTTCACACCTAGAAACAAACATAAATGAAAGAATGAATTTTTATAATGCAGATTACAGCGTTATTATCGAGGAGATAGAAAAAATATCTTGGAATGAAATTTTTATTACATGTGGTGATGTTGATGAAATGCTAAAAGTCTTTTATTGCAAGCTCCGCGAGATTATAGGTCGGCATATTAGAAAATATAAGAGAGGAAATAGTAAATATCCGCGTTCGTTTTCAAAAGACTTAATAAAAAGATTAAAAGAAAAAAATAAATACAAAAACTTATATAATAAGTATAAAAACCCTCTTGATGAAATATCGTTTAAATTACTGCGTAAAAGATGTGAAACCTTAATACACTCATGCTATAAAAATCACATTAAAAATGTAGAAGAAAATATAATTAGTAATCCAAAATATTTTTGGTCGTATTTAAAAGAGATTAGAAATAATAAAAGTGAATATCCTTCCTATATGACATTAAATGCACAAATTTTTTCCAATGGTACCGACATATGTAATAGCTTTGCAAAACATTTCTCAAGTATATACTCCGATTGTCTTATAGGCAAAGAGAATAAGATTCCTAACATTGAATGCGTTGGTGTTAATCAAACTTTATCTAATATACATATAAGTGTAGAGGAAGTAGAATCAAAGCTTAAGAAACTTGACAGCAATAAAAGCGCTGGTCCCGACAATATACCGCCTTTATTTGCTAGGAAATGTGCAGCAGCCCTAGCGCTCCCTTTAAGTATCATATATAATGCTTCCTTGAAAGGGGGTTTTTTCCCAAGCGCTTGGAAGGAGGCTAGAGTTGTGCCTGTTTTTAAAAGCGGAGATAGGACCGATATAACAAAATACAGGCCCATATCAATACTATCCGTATTCCCAAAGGTGTTTGAGGCTATTATCTGTCCAATTATAAATTGGCACATGAAATCTATACTAACTGATAGGCAGCATGGATTTTTGAGAGGAAGGTCCACAGTGTCAAATCTTTGTGAATATATTGATAATTTATGTGTGTCTGTGGACAATAACCTTCAAGTTGATGCAATTTATACAGACTTCTCAAAAGCGTTTGACGTCGTGAATCATTCAATACTAATAAAAAAAGCTTGAATGTTATGGATTCCACAGCTCCTTTTTAAAATGGGTGTTTTCTTACTTACAAAACCGAAAGCTAAAGGTTGTAATAATTGGATTTCAATCTGAGGCATTTATAGCATATTCAGGTGTGCCACAGGGCTCACACTTGGGGCCAACTCTGTTCAATATTTTTATAAATGTTGTAGTAATTTGTTTCCTGAATAGTGATGTACTTCTCTTTGCGGATGATTTAAAATTGTATAAAGAAATAAAAACCGTTAATGATGGAAACTTACTACAAAATGATATTGATAGGCTGGTCTGCTGGTGCGAGCTTAATAATGTAATCCTTAATCGCGAAAAATGTTACCAAATATCTTTTAATAAAAAAATCCATCCAATTTTTAATGAATATAATATTAATGATTTTGTCATAAAAAAGACAAATGTTATTCGTGATTTAGGTATTTTAATTGATTGTAAATTAAGTTTCACTATGCATATGGATCAAGTTATAAAAAAATCATTGAAATTTTTAGGATTAATTAAACGGGTAACTAAAACTTTTAAAAATAAAAAATCCAAAGTAATTCTTTTTAACTCGTTTATTCTTAGTAATCTTGAATATTGTTCTTCTGTCTGAAATCCACATTATCAAACACATATAAATAGGTTAGAACGAGTGCAAAAGAAATTCCTTAAGTACCTTTATTTCAATAATAACAAAATACACAGGCAATTAACTTACATTGAAAGACTAGATAATTGTAATATGATTTCATTAAATGATCGAAGAGCGCTTATGGACATGTGCTTGCTACACAAAATCGTTAACAATAAAATTGGCTCGAATAATCTTTTAGGTAAAATATCATATGTTATTCCTAGACCTAATTCTAGAATAAAAAATTATAGTTTATTCAAAACTAGGTATTGTAGAACAAATGTCGGACTATCAGCTCCTATTAATAGAACCTCAAAAACTTATAATGTAATTTCTAAATTAGTTGATCTTGACATATTCAACGATTCTTATACCACTTTTAAAAATATAATTAAAAAACATTTTTATAACAAAATTAAGATAACCTCATGAGTTATTGTAGAAAAAAAAAGTTTTTGTTTTTCTTCTTTGTTTGACGCATTACAAGAAGTTATTTTGTTATCCTTTCTTCCTTTTTCAATAATAATGTGCGTTACTTATTATTTTACTTTAACATGTTAAGTTAGCCTATAAGTATGATATGTACTAAACTTCAGATTAATCTATAAAATTTGTAAACATTCTTTTCATTGTACAATATCATGTTGGCTTCCTAATAAATAAATAAATAAATAAATAAATAAATAAATAAATAAATAAATAAATAAATAAATAAATAAATAAATAAATATTTGTTTACTTAGTTTCATTTTTTTTGCGTTATCTTCATCCCCCGGGAATATGTTCGGTGAAACCGAACACCATTGTCAGCAATTGGCGCTACGCCACCTTTTCGTTTAGTGCATGTATTTATTAGTATTTTTGTAACCGTTTCCAATAAAGTGGTTTTTACTATTTCGGACGATACCAGTTCAACATAATTCACAAACAACTGGACACCTTACGACAAATCCTGCCCTGTCCTCATTGCTAGTCTCCGCTGAGGCTGGCCGCCGAAACCGAAATTCGGTCTGGAGGACATTATTATAATTATGTGTAAAAAAGGTAAAAGGCATTCCATCTTTGTCATCAAGTACTTATGCTTGAGGGCAGGTACGTGTCTATGAACCATACTATCAGGTAGACTGTAACTGTGTACTCGTATGTCACCCTTCTTTAAAAAAATTAGCGTCAGACACAGTGTAGGGATGTTCTTTCGAATTGTAAATCATATATTAAACAAATAAAAGAATATATTTTCTACGTTCATTCGGTTACAGTAATTTAAAACAGAAATGACTATAAAGAAAATCAATTTCTTTTTTATCATAATAGGTGAAATATCTTCAAGTAGCAGGAGTTCACAAAAAATCACAGTCATTTGTGTCACGTATTGTGAAAAGACTTGTTTCGATATATTTTACTAGTCATCACACAGCTAATTTAACAGGATGATATGTTTTGTATATTATTTTTTATATGTTTGTTATGTTTCGTTTATATTAGTGTGCTTTAGAAATGTGTCTCAGTATATCTTATTGTTATTGTAATAAGAGGTGACAGAGGAAACTGAACCAAGAGGTGGGTAGCAGCATCTTCTTAATTACAGCTGAATAAAAAAATCGGAGAACAGGAAACGCTTTTTACAGAAAATGGGGCATTCCATCGTAGTCTTCGGTGGTGAGAACGCATCTGGATTTGGATTGTCAATTAAATATAAATGTAGATGTTTATGAGCCACATCATCTATGTTTATCACCCGAATTCTATATAAATAAAATTCAAGTTGAACAATTGTTATCCATATATTTATATTTTGCATTATTCGTAACTGATAATGCTTTGGTTGCAGATAGAAAATAATAAAAATCCCGGCCTTTAAAGTATCCAGTGTGTTATGCAATCGCATCTCTATTCGATAATTGATAATCCTTAACTTTTGCATATATTGTAATTGTTTGGAAACTTGGATAGTGTGATTTATGCTTTTTACGTCATTGTGTCGCTGTGTTAGGAACATTGCTTGTAAATCTTATGAGTACATTTCTTATAGCGTTTGTACAATTTATGTGTATTGTATATAATAATGTTAGTTATTGATATAATTATAAATATTGTAAAAAATATTAGAATATAAATGGTAAGAGTAGCCTAGGTTTAGGTAAATCAGTGTTAGCTGAGAGCATTAGCGATCGCCTTAATATTTTATTTCATAGTAAGCAAGCAACACGAACTCGTTCTTTAAACATCTGAATGATCTGAAATTTTGCAGATATATTAAAAATCGATTACTACATATTAATTGCATAACTAAGACTTAGTATTTTCAAAAGACATTTGGACTCCTTTTCTATCAAGAAATCCAGTTGGGTAGGTATTACCCTCTTACCTACATCATAGCTCACAGCGATTCCTGCACTAGCAGCTTAAAGGTCTTTAGAGTATAGAGTCATATTATTACCAGCTGAAGTATTCCAACTCAGTCCTCAAAGGTGACACTTTTTTGTTTGAAGTTGGTGTTAGGTACCCTTTGGCGTTAGGTGACGGCAGTAGCTACGGACCATCAGGTGTAGTATAATGTTGTCTTTTTACTCTTAAATTACTAATGTGAGTAATAAAGAAAAATGTTATTGACATATATACCATAATACTATATACCACTTAATGTATAATATACTACATAATACCAGTGTCAAATACCAGAATAATATTGTGATTCGTGTTGTGAGTGTAAAGAACCAGACCATTTTTTCTGGTAACCAAGCACTCCATCTTAGTCATTGATTCTTAATCGAGGATAGATGATGTCTATTGGCCAAAGCACTCACTTACCATCAGGTGGAATACGTGCTCGAATGTCACCCGAATTCTACAAACAATTTTTTTTGATTTTACTAAAATAAACTATAATGAATATCACACGTGTTTATATAAGCGTTAAAACCATTACATCGTATTATTAGTTCACATTCTATCGCATACATAAATGCGGCTTTTGAGTATCACAATAATACCAAAAAGTTAAATGGGTTGTTGTAAGCGTCGTGTTGGATACATCGTCATTAATTTTAAACGCAATTTGTGTTTCAATTTACTATATCTCGTACGAGTCGATCACTCTTAATTTATTCTGGGTAAGCTTTCGTGTTGGATCTTACACATTAATTGCATATACACGATGGGCTCCGAAAATAGAGTGGTTTCAGTATTGTTCAAGAAATTCAACTGGTACTCTTTTATAACAAATAAATACCACCCTGGCTTCGCCTGGGTAGTTGAAGCCAGGGTGAGTATTTATGGTTTAAAATAATCAAAGATGATTTATTTAATTAAAACTAATTTTAAGTTGATGAAAGTAGTTACACCGACTGTTTAGATGGATTATATTTACATTTTTTGCGTTTTCCGATGACTAATTCTCAGTGCAAGTGAGATTCTACTGAATAGACATAAGAAACAACGGTATTAGCTCGATGTTAGCTCCAGCTACTGATAAGTACGGTAACGTTACACAAAAATTCTTTGTAATACCCGCGTTTAAAAACATCACGGGTCATTATGACCCAAACTGGCAATATTCAAGTTAAAGTGGTTACATAAATGTTTGGGAAAAAACATCTACAGGTAAGAGTTGAGAAACAGGCAATGAAGTTTTTAATGTAACTGTTTAGAAGACATTTAATACGTCTTAGGACGCTCTAAAGGATTATAAATTTGACTTTTAATTAAAAATTAAAGCCGACTTCAAAGGATTAAGATTAAAAAAAATTGTCTCTGTCCTATTATCATCATTATTACAGCCCATTACACACACACACACACACACACACACACACACACACACACACACACACACACACACACACACACACACACTCACACACACACACACACACACACACACACACACACACACACACACACACACACACACACACACACACACACACACACACACACACACACACCCCTACACACACACACACACACACACACACACACCCCTACACACACACACACACACACACACACACACACACACACACACACACACACACACACACACACACACACACACAGGAATTAAGTCTTCCTCAAGGGATGCCACACATCTTAGCCCTGAGCCACATGGATCCAATAACACTTTCTATATTTCTTACCAGGTCCTCACTCCGTATAGTCTTACTTACTCTCTCACTCTCTGCCCATCATTTCACTAACCAGTGTGAGACTGCCACTCAACAGCCTTTCTTCGCAATAGGTTGTCAGTTCAACGAGATATACGGCTAACTCATCAACACTTAAGCTCATGTCAGTTAAAAGTAAAACAAAGTAAAGTTACAGCCTATTAAATAAGTTCCATTGCTTGGTGTAGGCCTTCTGTCAATTCTGAAAGAGATTTTAAGGAAAAGAAGTACTCACTTTAATTAATTGTAAGTAGATTTCACACGCCCCTAATATATTTTATTCGAATTGGGTCCTAGCTTTTTAAACAATAAGAACCGTGATAGTTTAAGGTTCAAGCAGCCGCTGCTAATTTTACGAGTACAGAACATGAGCAAACTACATAGGTTCGATTCCCTCGGACCAGCGCAGCGCGCTAATTGATATTAAATACTTTCACCAACGAGAGGAGACCTAAGCCCACGTGTAGAACTTATATTTAGGCTGAAAAACTTTAATATTTTTGGTAGAATTTACGCATGTTAAAATTCGCATTCTTGTATAATGCTTACTCATTCGCCTCACGTGTAATCAAAATACCAGATTACATTTACATTTACAAAACACTTTGCGAAACATTGGACAGAATATTCCCTTTGCAACCGTTTTAAGATCTCGCCTTCGAAAATTGGCTAAGGTGAAATTCATGCTATATAACTGGTCATAAATTTCGTACCAAAATGATTTATAACACAATGGAGTACTTGAAGCATTACCTGTAATTTCCCTTAGGGCTAATTTGATGCTAAGTTTTGGAAATCATCTTGACGTATACAGCGGAGAAAAAATACGAATATACATAATATCTTACATAAACGTGTTATTAGTTTCACAACAGCCTTTCTAAGTCCACTACTGAACATATTATAACTGTACAAAGATTTCCTAGATAAACGCTCCGTATGTTATTACATATACCAGTTTTTGGAGAAGCAAGCTTTTACTCAAAATGGATTTTTAAATAAATAATAACAGCTAACCAAAATGGAGCAAAGAAAAAGTAGTATGAATGGAAAACATTTGATTTGTAATATAGATATAGAGTAAACAAAATTTTGTTATTATTCTTATCTAAAATATTCTGTTGCTCATATCTTGTTTCATTTTTGCTATCAACCTCTTACGACATCCATTGGATGATATTATTGCGTATTTATAAATAAATTCCTTTATTGCAGATCACATAATCAGTAAAATCCATAATTCACAGGAAAGACACTGTTCACGTTATACGTGGTATAGCTTATTTAACTTATCAGTAGCTATATTACGGCTATAGCAAAAATGGGTCTGCTCGATCGGGCAAGAACCACTTTCTCACAGATAACCAGCAAAAAATAGCTTAATGCTGCTGTGTTTTGTATAGTGAGTGTAGACAAACGGAGACTATTTTACTGGAAATGATTCATTCTTTCTTAGTACTTAGGGGTAACAGCTTATTGCAAATGGGTTTTGTTTTGTAATAAAGGATAGATGTACTCGTAAATATTTAACTTGTGAGCTTTTGCGGAACTAATGGACAGTAATTGATGTTTATACATAGAGATGTTATAAACGAATTTGCTTACATCTGCGTATAAACACGGACTGCCACGGTAACTGTGAGGAAGCCATAATGAAGAAGGAAAAGTGCGGGATGTCTGTGGAACTCGATTGATTGATTTCATGCGTAGCTGTTTATTCTCTAAAAATTTGCCATCATCGATTCCGATAACTATATTTTATCGATGCTATTCGTAATGCATCCTTAAATTCTTAAATTAAAAAAGGTTAGTGCTTAACAAAAATATGTATATGAAAGATTTAAATCTCCGATAGCAAATAAAGCAAACTGTCACCGAAAACTAATGTATCTACGATTTTTTTAATGTACGCTTAACCTTACTGTCAATAGGGAAATCAAAAGATATGTACTCCTACCACTAGTGCTGCCTTTAGTGGATATTTTTTATATCTTCAGAGGAAACAGACTTAATATATTTGATACGTGGCAGAGCCAGGTGCAGCTACATGAGGTTTGTAGCACGAATAGTTTGGCTCGACCGGGGAAGGACCACGCTCCCACAGAATGCCAGCGTAAAGTAAGCTTAATGCTGCTATGTTTCGTATAGTGTAGAGAACTGGAGAGCCTTTATGCTAGAATGCATTTTGACTCTTAATCGAGAATAGATTTAGATGTAGATGTATATGTGCCGTAGCATTCACTCATTCACACACGGCTCATTGCTAAGTAACTGCGCCGTAGTGCCGCTTAAAATAATAAAACAAACATATAAAGAAATACAATTCTATAAGAACACATTGGAATCCTTTAACATCTACCAAAAGGAAATTTTTAAATCTGGCCTTCCCTAACCCGGATAAAGGGACGATGCTATTACTTCCATTGTTGTCGTATTCAATAAGTTTCTCGGTCACGCTAGTCAGTGATTACATTGGTGACCCTTGCCGACTGATATTGTATTACTCGTTGTATGGGTTTCTTGCGAATACAATATATTTTTACAAGTTACTCTACACTGATTATGTTGTCAGTTCTAATTTTAAAATAATTAATGCAAAACTTAAATAATAGTTTCATTGACTAATGTTTCCACCTAATATATATGTGATTTTCTTTTCGTACTCTATCCATTCCATTAGAAAGACAGAAAGAAAAATATTTATTACATTATACACCAACTTACTTATTATAAAAGTTATCAGAGGCTTAACAACTTATATCTTCAGAACAAAAAATACTAAATCTTAAATAAAATGGAACCAATTCTGTATTTATCTTGATATTTCATAACTTTATGTAGAAAATTAATAAAGATTATTATTATATAAATTGGTTCTTTATTTAAGTAACATTTTAGGTTCATAACAATTTCAATCAATTACACAATACTCTCTCTCTCAGCTTCATCTTTTATACCATAGGTTCATAGACTAACCTTATATTCTAGTAATATATATATATTGACATATACTACAAATTCAATCGTCAGCTTCAATATATGTTCGAGTTTAATATGAAAGGACAACACTCAGCATAAATTCGTAGTATTATCCACGAATCTGGTTTTAAGTGCGCCCTCTAGTGAGTAACTTAGGATTTTAAATTTATTCAATCATTTATTACAGTCTATCAAAAGTATACTGATAAAAAGAACCCGCCACCCTTAGTTTTACTAATACCCCTAAAATATTTGAATAGTTGCAACGCTTGGCAGATGAATTAGCAACCGCATGTGCTTAATATTTAAGTTGTTTCAAAGATTCTGCTGCCCATCTACTGTTTTAGTTACTCATTGACGTCTCTTACGACACCCAAGGGACGATATTGTGTAGTGAATATTCTTACAACGACTTGTGTAGCGTGACCTTGTCAAGTCAACAACTTACTGCCCAACCTTTCGTTTCGCATTCAAGCTGTGCAATTAATCATGCGGCTTATTTTTTTAGTTTATTTTTTACATTAACGTGCTGAAAAAAGCTAATGATGATTTCCCATATATTTGAGTACTCTACACCTAATATGTGTTATAATAAAACGGTTTTTACGAATTTCATCGTGGTTGAATTTTAATTCCGAAATTGTCAGGAATTGACTGGAAATAATTAAACGCCAGAAAATTAGAAAAACTAAGTATCCTCAATAGCTACCAATAATTTAAATTTTAATTACGATACCTTATAACTGTAAATTACAGCAGCTTAATTTGATAAGTAATAATGACATTATTGCTTGATATTTTATATTGAGATTGTTTTACTAAACGTGTTTTGTAATGAAAATATTCTTAGATAATAGTTTAACAATCACATTTAGTTTTCGGCTGTCAAATATGTTTATATTAGCCTAAAACTCTTTTCGACAGGCCGATTTGGGTCTTGTCAGCGTTTTAAACTGTGGATTAAACTCTTAGGAAAAGGAGACTTATGCCTTGTAATATTTTCTATTAGTCAGATGTGGGTAATGTGACATATTATGACACGTTTTAACATTTTATTAGAATAGCTTTATTAATTTAAATTTGATAAAATAATATTAATAGAAGCTTTTTAATTAATAAGTAATAATTTAAATATTAAAATACTTCTTTGGAACAGTACGAATGGTTCAATCAATGACACTTAATGTCAGAATCTGAATAGTTTATTTTTCAAACATACGTAGGTTTAACATTTAAGGTTTTGTGAGGGTTACAGTTATTAGTACGCTGTGTTTCGTCTTAAAGTCGATATACAAATATAATTGTGTGTTCTTATGAGTACCATGCCAAAAAATTAAATTGAATAAAAATTGAAATTAGATTACTAATTAAAATTCTACATTTTTGAATAAATGTCAATAACGAAAATAACAAAAGTCAATATAATTTGTCAAAATGATCACTGAGAAGATCTCTATTTATAATTTCTATTTTAAATTTAAATAAGGTGATATGATTTACTGGATCGGTTAGGTTATTATAAATTCGTGGGGAAATACCAAAAAAGCTTGTTTGCATTAGTGATGTTTCAAATTATATATAACATAACTTATTTCATAGTGGATGCATATTGGATTATTTATAATTAAAGATAGTTTTTGAAAAAGAAATGGAATTTTTTTTTAAATAGCTGACTCCAGAATATACAATGATGGCAGTGTTAGGATCTTTAAAGATTTAAAATAAGGAAAACAGCTATCTGTTATTTTGAGACTACACATTGAACTTACACATCGAATTTGCATCCTAAATACAAGCTCCCTATTAAAAAACTGTCCTCAGAAAATAATGTCACATCGCAGAACGGAAGCAACTAGTCCCTGGTATGCTATCGAAAGAGCCCGGCTGTTAAACTTTTTCGAATGTTGAGGAAGCGCATATGCGGATTTGCTGAGTTGTTTGCATAGATCCTTAACATGAGGCTTTTAAGTGAGTTGGTTATCAGTCATAATACCCAAGAACTTAGCCATAATTGCTTACTCAACATCAAAGCCATGATATGAAATGTTAATGTCTGAGTTTTCACAGCGTTGGTGAAAGTGCATAACTTTTATTTTATTTAAATTTATTACTAAATTATTATTACTAAGACAATCCATAATTTCGCGTTAACACTTTATTAATAGCTGTACTGTGATTTGAAAATGGGACCAATTTTATGTAACGTTATTTTTTGGAGAAAATATTCTATTACATAAGACAAAGCGGAAATAATTTTAGTAAATTTAGCTTTAAAACGAATATCCTATTTTAAATTAGTCCTCACTATCATTATCATTGGTACGTAAAAATCTGCTACTGGGCCTGAGACATGCCCTTCATAGGAAAGATTACTATTAAAATGAAATTAGATCCGCCACAAAGAATACTACAAAACACGGTTCTAAGTAACCTGCACCAATTGTCTGAATGTCTGTGAATCTGTATGTCTTACTTGTTCGTCACTCCACCTAGTAAAGAGTATTTTTATGTTTCGCTTACTGCCTCGAGACTGCCACTCAAGAACCTTTTAGTTCTATGAGCTAACTTCTCTTTCAGCTTTCTTACCAATATTAAAACAAATAGTTACATACTAGCAATACTAGTATTATTTGCGTACACGTAGCAGTTTGATGCCACGTTTTAGAAATTTGTGAATTTCATGCAATTTTTTTAGAGAATCATAGCATTTGGGGAGTTAAGTCCGAACCTGTTGCTCAAATTTGCTGATGCCACGTTTTAGAAATTTGTGAATTTCATACAATTTCTTTAGAGAATCGTAGTATTTGGGGATTTTAGTCCAAACCTGTTGCTCAAATTTTAAATTATCATCCATTAAGAAGTACAACCCTCGTAAGGTCCGTCCCTATAAGCCATCATTAATTATTTTCATTAATTATTTTTACCTGCAGTTTCTAAGTGCAATGGTGTCATCACCTCTTTGAGGGGTTAAGAACAAGACCAAGTGTCAAAAACTACTCCACAACAGAACCTAGATCTATGTTTAAATTAGTGATAGCAAAAGAAAACTCCTAATTGATTGGCGTTGTGTCAACGTATAGCTGCTTACATATTATGGTTTACGTCATTTTTTGAATAGTCTAATTTGTTAAATATACTCGTAAATACAACACTGTCTGGCAGTGTAAGCATAACCACCACCTCATATCGTCCCGTAGGTGTCCTAAGAAGTGACTGAGGGAAAAAAGGAGTGAATATAATTTATTGATGGAACTACGAGTATTTAGACGTCATTGAGATTTCTTTGCCCATTCAAAAAAAAAATAAAAACCTTAAAGCCGATTTCAAACAATTAAAAATAATTAAAATAATTCCATATTCTGAAATCAGGGTTTTAATTCTTCTACTATATTAAGTTGTATGAAGTCGGATTTTACTTTTATAAAAAAATATTTCTTCTAAAGGCTACTTCATAAACTTGAAGTTGTCCACTTTTTTCAAAAGTAAAAACCTTAGAATTTTGATCCACTTTCTTGCCCTTATAATTATCATTATTGTTCAATGTACATCATATTGTAACAAAATCGCTGACTGACACGCGTATCGTTAAAGCGTGGTATTTGACAATACTCTTACTCCCAATACAGAGGTTTATTACTTCAAAAGATTTATACCCTAATACAGAGATAGTAAAATCACTTACCACTTTCAAATAAAATTTTATTTACATTTAATGTAATTTTTACTGTTGAGTTTTTGTAGTAAAGTTATTTTTATAGTTGTAAATTTCGCTACGAATGAATACTGATCTTGATAACTTACTAAACGGGAACCACAGGGATTTTCTTACATGTTGAATAATAAAGAAGACAAAATTATTACAAAAATCTGTCTAGTATATTTTCGGTTTAACAATTAATAGCTTATTTTCTAAAACGAACTAAGTGAATTCAAACTTTACAGTTGATATAAACCACTAAGTTGTTGAGAGTGTGTACTTTATGATTTAATGTTATATTTACTTTGCAAATGAAATTAAAATAAAATGAAAACAATTGATACTCAAAAACACGACAGCAATTAATTTCAAGCCTTTCCGAATAAAATGGCAGAGGCAAATCCAATATCGTTTGTTCGCCTTCATGAATGACCGCATTAATGCTTCACTTCAGTGCTTCAGCGCTTTCAGTGCTTTATATCTAATTGGTATCGAAGAAAAGAGTACGGAATAATGTCATGATTGTAGTAAAACTGAGCTTTTAGAAAACTTTTGTTGACTATAATTTACAGTTCCAGTTAGTTACCGTATACATTTAGTGTTGTTGTAATTAATACAAAACTAAACGTACTTTACTTTAATATTAAAAGCCGCATCGAGAACTACGCTCTTGAATTTTAATGCGAACATTACAACATAGATTCAAATATTCTGAGATGTTTTTATTCAAGTAAGAGTGATACACCAGCCCACAGTTCATATAATGGTAAGTGAATTATGTTGATCATCATAATCATTACAACTCATGGTAAGGCCCCTTCTGAGAATAGTACTCCTCCAATGACTACCACAAATACGATTCCAAACTACCTACACCTGTCCACTTCCTGTTCTCGTATAAAGTATGTTGATGGATATATGTGGATCAGGTTAAAGTTCAGGATTCACAAGTGAAGTGCCACCCTAAACGTAACCGGTATAAATATGTCGCTCGAGAAAATTTCTTTCCTATCATTTGTTGGCTTCTTCAGCCCACTGTTCTATACAGTTAATTGGTTACTTTAATTTTACTACGGATATTTTCGTAACAGACTATATCACACAGAGAAACTCTGAGCGTAGCCCTCTCCACAGCTCTGTGAGCATTATTTTCTACACATATTGCCAGCTGTGAAGGACCACGTTTCGATTCCGAAAGTCGTTACCTACTGTTCACAAGATTTGGTTGTACACTTTTGTTTTAAATTTTTTAAGGAATGGACGCGAAGATGTGGTACGAAAACTGTGTTCCGTTGACATCTACCTCTATCATCGATAAAGAATGACAATGCAGATGTTTTCTAACCAGTTTTTAAAGCGCAAACTTAAAAGAGTGGACGTGTCGCGAGTTGCAGTTGTAAATTGTAAATACGGTCGCACGCAAAAGTGTCTCGTAAAGGACCATTGAAAGTACTTTGTGTAAATGACTGCCAAATTGCAAGTACCTTGTGCACCTATGAGAATAAAAACAGTATCACTTGCTTATAAGTCACTTCGTGCGAAGAAGATGGCATTAGCGAATATAATTCCTCTCCCGTTTTTGCACCGCATCTCCAGGCAGCTGCAGCGGGGGGCCGCACTTCACTCGCTGCTGTATCGCCAACGCAGTCCAGCTGTACCTACACCTACACCCAGATGCAAGACGCAGACGGAAACCTCATCGTCATGCGCGACAGGCTCCAGTAACGCTACGACACGCAAAGCAACCAAAGCGGCAGGCGAGTCACTCACCCCACAAGTAATAAGTAGCGGCACACTTACATCGAGCGCAGAGATACGAGATATCATAAATGAGGTACTGAGGGAATGGGCCACCGAAACTTGTAGTCAACAAAATAAAATAAGAAGTGAGGTTCTTAGTCTCAAAGAATCGATGTCATTTTTAATGAACAATTCGAGCAATTAAATGCCGAGCTTAAAGCCAAAAAAGAAGAGGTTCAACGTCTTGTTGAGGAAAGCAGTTAACTGCGAAGGGACGTCGTTAACCACTCGCTGCAGATAGATAGACCGCCGTCTTACGCCGTCAATTTAGAGCTTCAGTGCGTGTCAGTTCGCGCTTGAGCACAAGATCTTAAATGTAACCAGAATAGTTCAACAGCTAGGTAAAATCGTCAGCAGTCCCATCAATGAAGCTGATATTTCCCACTGCACCAGATTGCGAAAAAAGAACCCGAAGAGTCCCCTACCACTTACCATTCTAGTCAGATTCACAAGCCCACCACTGACGAGATTCAGTCCTAGCAGTATCGATCAAGTACAATAAATACAACCCAAGCGATAAATTAAATTCGATCCACCTGAGACTAAGTGACGAATCGAGGCCGGCAATTTACGTTGCTGAAAATTTTTCACATACAAAGCGTAAATAAATATTTGCGTTTTGTTTATTCCCCCACCAATTTCAAAGGATTACTTAACAAATTTTCACAATAATCTCACGGATGTCGTCAACAACGAAATATCAAACGGCTCATGTAACCTAATAAGGCTCTCCCAGACCATACAAATGTTTAAATCTCAAAGCCAAACATTGGGACTATCGAAAACATGTTCATAAACGAAATTGTTTTCAATAATTTTAAACAACGTAATTGTATCTTATACGGTAATAACTGATTGGTTCTTGGTTCTAAAATTGGTTCTTTTGGATAATGCTTATAACGTAGAAGTAGTTAAAGCTTTGCTGCCTCTCATTGGATTGAGCCCTTATCATCCTGCCCCCGAAACACTCAATCAGAACGTTCAGTGTAATTTAGCCATCAGTAAACAGAGGTCGTTGTGCTGTGATTATGTTGCGATAGTTATCATAATCGATGACGGATGACATTGTAAGGTAATTATATCGCGATATGGTTTGACTAACCTTATATGCATATAGGCCGTAGTTTCTTAAATTTTATTTTCATTCCACGGATCCCGGAATCAGGTGTGTTTTGAGAATATACTATTATTATTATATAGTAGTCTCTTTACCTCCACACCTTCACCGGGATCGGGAGCATGTCCATGCTCAAACACAGAATACAGGCAACATAAAATCATGCAGTTCTACTCGTGTAGCATTACCTTACTATTCCAAGTGTGACTTTGACGCTATCAACAAGGAACTCACGCATATATAGTGTGATCCGTTGTGTGGTCTGAACATTATGACATAGATTCCATAGTTGAGAAGTTTTACGGCACAGTATTACCCATAATTGAAAAGCAAACGCCATATCGAATACCACGTTCTGAAAAATATCCGGTGTGGTTCAGCACAGACTTAATAAAATGCCAAAAATTAAAATCAAAATACCACAAAAAACACAAGCAGTATGGAAATCCCCTGGTGGTATTAACATATGAACTTCTAAGAGACCGTTGCAATATAATGATCAAAAGTTGTTTTTCAGTCTATTATTCTCATTTACGCTTAAACCCTAAGTTCATCTGGTCTTATGTTAATGGTATCAAAAGAAACACGAATTCCCTCCCTTCTAAGACAGGCATCTTGGTGCCGAGACTGCCAGAGATGACCAAGAGATTTGTGATCTATTCTCAGAGAAATTTCAGTCAATATACGAAGACATCGTCACCAATTTGACAACCAAATCATCCAATGTCAATAAAACAACTCTTCGTAGTAGCAAGAACAATCTGACCATCAGCTCCCTCACTTTCAGCGAATACGAGGTAGAAGAAGTTGATGGGATAAGATGGAAGCAAGGCTTCAGGATTGGATTTCTTAGCCCCAATCGTTCTAAAGAAGTATGCAAAAGCTATGTCAAAACCTTTTACGTATATATTTAATCACTCTTTCCGAAGCAGCATTTACCCTCACGTATAGAAAAAGGCGTAGTTTGTTCATAAAAAAATATATTGGCACTTCAAAGAGCGCCTGCACACAGACCAACATGGGTTTCATCCTAAAAAGTTAACAACATCTAACTTAGTCGGTTTTGTTAATAATATTGCATGTGCACTGGATAGAAATAAAGAGGTACACAGTATTTACACTGATTTTAGCAAGGACTTCGATCTCATCAACAACGACCTGCTCATAAAGAAGATCATGCTAATGGGGGTCTGTGTTCACCGCTGCGCTGGTGCAATTCCTATCTTAGAAATCGGTCACAGTAGGCCTCGTTATGTTGTTATTCATTCTCAGCTAGAGAGCTTTCCTCAGGCGTTCCCGTGGGCTCCCATATCGGTCCATCGTTCTTTCTAATTTTCATAAACGACCTAGCCAATATAATCGAATATAATTTTTAAATGTACGCAGATGACCTAAAACTGTACAAAATCATTGACTCTAAACTAGATGTGATCGTTTTACAGTACGAGTTGGATAATTTATACGATTGGTGTTGTTAAATCCGTATGATCGTCAAAACTGGAAAATTTTCTCATCTAAAGTTAACTAGAAAGAAAAATAAAACCGAGGCAAACCATTGGGTGAGGTCACGGAAATCTGGGACTTAGGCATTTTAATTGACAGCACGCTTGGCTTTAGATGTCATATTGATGCAATAAAAAAGCTACTAAGTTGTACGGACTTATATGCGGGCAAATAAAATCTTTTAAAGACCCTGGTTTAATCATTTCTGTCTGTAACTCTTTGGTATGAAGAATTGTGGAATACGCTAGCAAAGTCTGGAATCCGGGTAATAAACATCACTCAAACCGATGGTAAAAGATTGAGAATAGTTTTGTACCAATTATCGTATGCAAATCACCAATGCAGGACACTCACTTCATATGAGAGTAGATTGGAAATCATCTGTCATGTTTCTCTATAAAATTATGCATGGTCTCCTCAACTGTCCGGACATTTCAAATAATTTTGATGTGTCGGTCCCTGGAGCTGACAGTCACTTGGGCCGCAAAAAGACTTTTGTAACGCCACACTGTAAAACAGTGGCTGGTCATCACTCGCCATTTTACAGAAAGACTTAAAAAAGGTCCTGACATATGAAATTGGCGTTTTGTACGAGGGGGATATATAGTCATTTTTTTTTGTAAAATATATTTAATTAATCAAAGTATGTACCGTTGTTATCTATGCACTTTTGTCATTTACTAGGTAGTTCATTGATTTCTTTACTAAAAAAAACCATAGGGCGAGAATCAATAAACTCTTTGTATACGGTTTGAACTGCCGCATCGGAGTTGAATTTTTTTCCTTGCTAGAGCAAGGTCCGGGGAGTACGGTGAATGTCGCAGACATTCTAAATGTAGCTCATCTAACTTAGTAGTTGTTTGTTGTGCAGTGTGTGGTCTTGCATTGTTTTGAAACAGCAGTGGTCTAGAGTGATTGCCCAATCTCGGTTGTTAAGCAACTAGTTCTTCATGTAGTATGCAAGCATGTAGTTGCATGGTTTGCAGTTGCTGATAATAGACATCTGCCGTAATCGTTTTAAAAACCTGTAGTGAACGACACCAGTGCTAGTCGACCAAACACTCACAAGTAACTTTTTCTAAGTCAATTTTCGTTTAGGGCAGGATTTGTCTGGGTTTCCAGGGTTCAACCTTTGCGACGAGCACTTCCGATTATCGTACAGTACCCATTTTTCATCATAAGTAATGATTCGACTTAAAATCCCTTCATTTTTGTGTCGGTTGAGCAAAGTAACACAACAGACATCGCATGTTTGCGAGTTCGATTCACTCAATTCATGATTTGCTTTAATTGGATTAATACAGTTTTATCACTTACCCCAAAGCCTGCAGCTATCTCTGAAGTGCTTTGTAATGAATCCGTTTCCACAATAGCCTTTAATTCTTCATTTTCCACTTTGGTCTCCGACCGTCCACGGGATTGCTTCAGAAGGTTGAAATTTCCAGAACGAAAACGTTGAAACCAAAACCGTACCGTGCTTTCTTTTGCGACGCTAGCGCCGTACAGATCAATAATCCTTCGAGCTGTTTCTGCAGCACTGGTGCCACGGTAGAACTCGTAACCGTAAAAAAGAAAAATAATAACGAGGAGAAAACAAATGAATGACTGTTTTCAAAACTCAAATGTACCAGCTAAATGAATTTGAAATTCTTAAGAATTCTCAGAGAGGAGAAATTTCAGATAAAATTGGTCAGTACTACAAAACGATAATTTCATATGTAAGGACCCAATAGTTACAATAATATTCGTAAATTGTTCGACATCTTTCAAGGTTCTAAGACCTCAGCAAGTTCTAAAATTATAATAGCTATTAATACTATCTATTTCTTAAGAGATTTTTCATTTCTTAATTTATATTTGTTTCATGTCCACTTTTTGCTTGCTGTGGTCGCTTTTATTAGAATGAACGCTTATTTGTTACTTTATATGTTATCTGAATCATATAAACGTTACATACCATTGGTGTACCAAAAAAAAAAAAACAGTGAAAAAGATCTCCGGTTCTATCCATAAAAATACAATAGTATTACCTTTCTATTCTACATTAGTATTCTATACGAGCGTGGTTCTTCCCCGGTCAAGCCGACCCATTTGTGCTGAAGCCATAATAATAAAGCTACACCATAGTTTAACTTCGTAGAGATTTATAACTAGATAGGTATATAAACTACGAAAAGTGTTCTATATTATGGTGCCTATATATTTTACAAGTACCGTCTTATAGCAGAACACAAATGCTTTGTGATAAACTGCTTCACCTAATCTTATTTTTCCTTTGATTAAATCGAGCTCTCCTCTTGAATCGAGTGGGAATCGAATATTCATTATTCGAGAAGCTTTCGATTTTTTAAAGGTACTTTGATAAATGACACGCTCTGTATTTGTAATAATTAAGTAGTTTTAATGTTATTTGCTACTGATTTGATAGAAAGTAAGTAAAGTGATTTGATAGATGGTCGTTGTCTATCGGACCTTAAAATTTAATAGACACTTGCAGAAAATAAAGAAAGATCATCTTGAGATTTTAAGAAATGATTTTTCATTAAGTATTATTATGGTGTATATGTAACGAACCACGGTAGCTAAAATATTATACGATCTGCGTACATTCCAGTTACTCTGCCCAAATAGTCAGTAATTTCTTTATGGGGCAATGTATACGTCCTTACAATATCGACAGAAAAAATGCAGGAAAGGTTATTACACTACAAAAGAGTACATCATGATTGATGATAACCCTCACGTTCTTAGTTGTTTAAAATTATATTATGTGTAAATTAGACTACCTCGTTGGGTTAGTAGTTGTAGTAGTGCAACTGCCGATCATGAGGTCCTGGGTTCGAATCCCGGGTCGGGCCAAAAATTAATTATTGAGTTTTTCCGTCAAAAAATTCTCAGTAGTTGCCCGTAATCAGGAAGTTGGCGGTGTCTCACCCCGTGCCTCGGAAAGCACGTAAAGCCGTTGGTCCTGCGCCTGATCTCACGCCGGTCGTGTCGGTTTACCATCCCATCGGATTATGAGAGTGAGGGAATAAAGAGTGCACCTGTGCTTGCGCATACACTTGGACACTATAGTCCTGTCCCGCGACGATGGATAGCCTCCGTTGAGGTAGGCCGCTGTGGCCGAAATTCGGTCTGGAGGACAGTAGTAGTATATGTAAATTAATTAAAAAAATAGTCCCGCTGGGACCAGCAAGAGGTTCTTCCCAGGACAGAGGTTTTTCCGATCCAGTGGTAGAGATCAAATGACTTTTAATAAGTATTATTCATAATACGCGGGCAAGCCGGGATCAATCCGCGCCAAAACTGATGAAATTATTGATTTCAGTTTAAAGTGCTTATTTACCAAGAGGTAGGTAGATGCTAAAGAAAAAAATCGTTAGGAACCTGTGGGGTTAGCCAATGTAACGTCTGCAAAAATGGTGGACAATTGTGTTCAAGTGCTTACTACACTTAGTTTTGAATTGGTATACACGTAGTTCAATTTTTTATTTTTTATTTTGTTGCACCACGCAGATATTGTATTTCAGTAAATTATATCAAACATAATCTAAGTAACAAATCTGTAGTACATGGGAAAAACCTTTGTTAGTTTATTTTATGCGTTCGGAAATTATAAAATGATTATAATTTAAAAAAATAAAATAATAATAATTAATTCAGCTTGATAAAATGTATTATTCATTATATGTGTTGGCTAGTATGGTGGCTCGGTGTGAGTTAATATCACATTCCTGAACAGGTTCAGTTGTTATTTTAAAATACAATAAAAAATTTGACTTTATTTTTTATTACTCACCCACAGAGTTAGTACATTCGAACAACACTGAAACTCCCAACACAATCAACTTTAATCTCGTGAACCACATCACTACATTCATGCAGCCCATTGTCACTAAACAATTCTTAAGTCAAGCATAGCATCGATTTTTTAGATTTCTTAGACTTCCTCTCCTACTACACTGTTCACAAATTATAAAACGGAGATCGCGTCGCTCACGTAGCAAACGCGTGGCAGCAAAGGTTCCGCTCACGTCCCGCTACAAACTGTTTCATATGAACTTCACAGGACGGCAAAGGAACGATGTAACAGCGCATGCGTGAACCGCTTTTCGAAACTTGTAAAATAAAATCCTACATCTCTATTTCAGCAACGTTCGGAGTATCTAAATTTGAATAAAATATCGAAACAATACTGCGGTATTGTATCAATTAAATTTTTTTCATATTTTTAAGGGCTGGGGTAGCTCAAGAAAAGCCGCCGTAAAACGCGAGCTTCCCGGGTTCAATCCTCGCTGGCACCAATAAAATTATTCATTCCAGTTTAAGAGTTAATTTTACGTGCTCATTAGTGAAAAAAATCGTTGTAGGCAAAACTGCGTACCTGAAAAATTAATAAAATTTTGAAGACATAAGAATGCATGCAATGCATATGGAAGCTCAGGAAAAACTTTCCTATTTAACTATTTCGTTTATACCTACTACTTGTACAATGTGTAAGTATCGTTGAACTTAGTGGTACTTTATGTCATTACTGCGCCTCAATTCTTTTTGACTCCGCAGTAGGCCTCTTGTCTTACACCACAAGTTATCAAGCTTATTTCGGGCAAAACCAGCTTTTAAAATAAAATTTTTCTATGTTTAGTCAGAAACTTTTGCTAGAGTACTACACCCATGTTCAAAAAATACGACTATGTAGGATATAGTTGCGAAATTAGACGCTGCAGCCAAAATCTGAGTAAATAGTTATTCTTGTTTGTTTTTTTTTAATTTCTCGTTTATTGTTAGTTGTATAATAAAGTCGGGAAAAAAGTTTCTCCGTATTTTGTTTGTATAAAATTGAAGAAAAATCTCTTCGATTGTACTGTTGGTATTTGGACGATTTTAATATTAATACATATAGCACAATCAGAAAAAGAAAACTATAAAGTAGTAATCACTTTCCCGCCATTTTTCAATTGTTTTTCTGCCCGCCAAAATGAGTGCATCTAACTATGAAATTTGATACATTCTAAAGTTTTATTATACAAGAGTTGCTTAACTGTAAGCAATTTAACATTGTATGGGTCCTCTCCGGCTAATACTTCATATCTCTCCAACCCGGGTTACAAATTAGAACACTCCTTTGTACCGCGGGCTGGAGTTTGCGTAAACATCAGAGAAGACATTTGTTTTCGACGCCTCGGCAGTCTTGAATGTATTTACATCCTATAGCTGCGCGTAAACAGCGATGACCATCCCCGCATCCACGGGTGCCCCTATAGATTCCCATATAGTAATATCGAAACAGACCTGCTCATCGAATACGTACAAATGGTTACAGATTCTTCGCTACAGCAGATCCCATCTGCATAGATCATGATCCTTGATGATTTTAACGCCCACCACGCTGAATGGCTCAATTGTTGTTTAACCGATCATACGGGAAGATCTGTGTATGACTTTTTTTAAAGAATATTAACAATGCTATAAATATTACTAATATTCCCCTTAACCACTCGTGGTAAGCTTAAATTGCTTGTGTTACGAGTGGTACACGCCAGTAGTCGAGTGGCGGATTCGAAGCCACGACCTTTTTGAGTTCGCGGTCTGCGCCCTGCCATTAGGCTACTGTTACTTTGCCTTGGCATATGGTCTATTACAGCAGCTTGTTTCACCTACGTGGAACCCAGGTGTGGAAGATCATGTACCTTCCTTTTAAAATCATCTGCTGACCTTTCATCCGGACGAATATCAGGTTTCCGTGGAGCCCCTCTAGGCTCGTCGGACCATTGTCTTGCCCGTAGTGTGGTGCTTCACACTAAGGTCGCGGTTGCATTCTGCGGGCTGTCACCGTGTTTTGCACTATAGGTCAGCGAATTGGGATAGGATGCGGTTTTTTTTGCATCATACCCTTGGGCTTTGCTTCTCGCGATTTTGGTTTTGCTAATGTGGTTCTTTAGAGTTTGGACCTTTTTACTATATATTCTTTATTATTCTTCTTCTTATATCTTCTTTGGTGCTCATCGCTAGCCGCTAACTTTTAAGCTGAGAGATCATTGACTTCAAACCAGCTAAGATACTTAAGTCATTTTATTTTTCATGTGACTCGTAGCTAATTAACCTTTAACAATAATGGATTTAGGCGAAGTAACGACTGATTATAATAACAAAACTCGTTTTCTACCAGCAGTGATTGTATTGGAGCTTCTCATATTTTGCAGTCTGCTTCTGCTCTCGTAGATTCTTTTTTATCAAAGTAGGTAAGGGAGATAAACAAGCACACATTTCATGATAGGACGACAATTCGACACGGTTGCAGAGAAATCAGGCGCAGTACCAAAACAACGCAATGATTTTTCGTGCTTTCCAAGGCACGGGGTTGTAATATCACACACTTATTCACAGTGATCTGCTGCTGATAATTTGATTAATAGTCCAACAAGTAAATTTTTTAATCCAAGATTTCATCGCATTTGCACTTATGACATAGCCATAGAGGCAAGCATAAATCTGTAATAGCCAACTACTAACATCAGTAACATCCGAAAAAAAAAGAAAACTGCAGCGTTGATCTTCCACATGTAAAGGATCATATTCTTAATGAAATAGATTTTTTTAAATTAAACTACAGTACATGGGTCATTCTTTTTTTTAATCAAACAGTAGAGACATGACAAGTACATTTTTATATTTACAATCTTATTACTTGTTAAATCTTAAATTAAATTACTGTCTGGTAGCGCCGCTGTCGTAGCGTTATAAAAAAATAAAACAAACCGAAGCCTTTAAATCACGTTCGTTTCATCACCTGTTGAACGTTGGCCGTTACCCGGGTTGAATTCCTTGTCCGGAAAGAAATCTCATGATTTCGCAGTGCACTTTTGCCATTTCATTGTTTTTTTATCAGACTCTTAAATTCAAAAAGAGTGATCCATGTTATGTTATAGTAAATAAAAGATTATTGTTTAGATCTTCTTGAGTTTATTTATGAAGTTTCTTACACTTGTTTTTTATTAAAATTAAATATCGCAGACTACAATGTTCTGTCAGTTCAATTGTAAGAGAGCGAGATGGCGACCGGGGAATGAGAGTGGTGAGTATTCTGACATAGACAAGCTGAGTTTTGATACTACGTCATCCCCTTTCTAAACAATTAAAAAAATGTAAAAGTATACCACTCAAATTTTACAAATTATACAGTAACCAAATCGAAACACAAATTTGAATTAATAATTTTCATGTACTCAACTTTTGTACAAATGTAAGTTTTCATATTTTACATAATAATAAATTATACACTTATCATCCCCTGTTATATATAAAAAAGCAATTTAGCTCACTAAAGCTACACATTCAACCTGAACCCTGAGTGGTGCGCCTTCACTGATGGTAAATCAAGTCCGAGCTAAGCTGGTCGAATGTGAAAAGAGGTTCTTGTGTAATTTACATTATTTTAACATAAAATCGTATAAGACCTGAAATCATTATAGTTGACGATCTTACCTTCTAGCCATACATTTTTCTCAATATCTTTCATGAACCAAACATTTATCCAATATCAAAAGGATTCTTAAATCTAGCAGTCTTATTGTAAATTCTTATATTCCCATTAACTATGTTATCCAATTATTGGCGAACATTTTTGGGTTTAAATAATTATTATTAACTACTCGTTTTGTTTTCAAATTTCTATTCATAAGTTATTCACTAGGAGAATATTGAGTGCCAGCGACAGGTGAGGCTCTGTACTGAAGTAAAGATATTCTATAATCAGTCTTGTTCTCTTGACATTTTAACAACATTTTTTCAGCTATCTGAATACCACGTTCAGCCATACCGTTTGCCTGTGCATATCTCGGACTAGTGTAAGTGAATTTGAATCCTCAAGATGATGCAAATTGTTTACGTTGCCTGGAGTCAAATGGTACATAACCTGAAATTATTTCACCTGGTATGCCAAAATTACAAAACACGTCTATCAGAACATTGAATACCGCTTTGGCACTTTTACTACTTAATAATTTTATGTCCAACCATTTAGACAAGTAATCTTAGAGTACAAGGTATCTCTTACTTCTGAAGTCCATTATATCAATACCAAGTTTTCCAAATGGCCATCTAGGAGTGTCATGTGGTAATAGTGGCTACTTAATATTATTATATTGATATGTTTGACAGGTAAAATATTTTCTAACAAATTCATCAATATAACTATCCATTTGAGGCCAGTAAGTAAGAGCCTCGGTGCCAGTTGTTTCAGTTTGGTTATGTCTAAATTCCACTCATGTAATTGTTTCATAAAATCTAATCTCAAACTCAAACGTATAATAACCCTGTCATTAAATAATACTAGTTTCTGTTCTACACTGAGTTCACCCTTTAGTTTGTGATAAGAATTTACAATATCGGGGATATTATTTTTATTTTCAGGCCAGCCCTTCTGAAGATATTCATTCTGATCTATACTGAGTTCACCCCTTAATGTGTGATAAGAATTTACAATATCGGGGATATTACTTTTATTAGACCAGCCCTTCTGAATATATTCAGCTAGTATTGACAACTCCATCTTGTGAGCTTTACAACACATATAAGAATCATCTATGTAACTATAATCCTGGTATGCGCGCGATAATAAATCCGCTATGTACATAAATTTCCTTTGTGGGTTTTTAAATTCAATGTTATGTTTTACCAATTGTTTTAGTCTTTGTAGCCTTGGTGACGAGATCTCATGTAAGCGTTTTTTATTAAGCATTAGTGAGATGGTGACCGGGAAATGAAAGGGATGAGTATTCCGATATTGACAAGCTGCGTTTTGATACTACAAATATTGTAGGGAGAATTTCCCGTAATTGTTTGGCTTGGAAATGGTGATTCCGTCAGTAACAAATGACTCACACATTTAACGCTATTCCTTGTTACTGATTTAGGTATCCTTTTAGCATAAAATTTATCGGCCTTTATTCGTATATAAAAATTTTCTAGCCTTTTTCACACTTCCTTATAATGATACCTACGAGACGAATAAATGTGATGTACTCTCTTATGACTTGAAGATATACTCGTATTTTGGATTAATATTTTTTAAATTATTTTGTAAACTTATTTTTAAAACTTGAAAGAAAATCAGTTTTATTTAAAAAGCGAGTAATATTTAACATTATAATGTCTCTCATATCCAAAAATGAATGATTTTCGTCGGTGGAAAACTTTTCATATTATATTATAACCTTTAGGTAATGAATCGCCTCTCCCAAACTAGTACACATTTTCAGAGCGAAGAAAAGCACATTAGGGACTATACGCAATCCCATACACAAACGTATGGATTTTTGGATGAATTCTTTAAACGCTGCTATTACATGGAAATTTTTAATCAATTTAATAATAAAATTAAGCATTTTTGTCATTTAGCACTATCGTGACGTAGGTAGGATATTGTTGCGTTTATTTAAAATTGTCAAGTATTACAGGTACGTGGTATATTACAATAATTCACACAACTGTGTTCCTATTGTAATGAGTGGCAGTGAAAGTTGCGTATGACAGAAGAAGCATGAGATTAAAATTAATGCTGTAGAAATGCGGTCATTATGAATAAAGTTAGTTAGGGTTGACACTGAATGATAGGATGTAAAATTGTGTGATAGTAAAAAAGTGCAAGTTACCTTAAGTTAGTCAATCTTCAGTACAAGCACGTATGCGTATAAATATGGTTGTGAAATAAGTGACAGAGTAAAGATCCTGCCAAATGGAAGTACGTAGTATTTGTCTACACTTCTGATTTGTAGGCGTGTGAGTTAGAAAGTATTAAGGTAGTACTAAATCAGGTAACATTAATCATATAAATGATTATCTTATTAATGTTAATGATTAAAATTTTTCTAAACAAGTTCATGTGTCTATGAGCGAAAGCATCCACTTACCAACAAGTGTACTGTACGCTCGTTTGCCATCCATAGTAATTTGAAAAATAAAGTCTTACAAAACAAACCTCACGTACAAATCTCATAAAAATTTCTATTTATCGGTGAAACGACGAACGGTTGATATCCCTTTCCTATTACTTTGTAGTCTTGGCTGGCACGTACAACCAATAATGGCTCCCTTATTCTCACGTTTTTAAACTTAGTTTAACAAATAAAGATAGACAAAGCACTGAGTGCATTAAAAATAATGCCAAAACTAAGCTAAAATCAAGCTCTACTTATTGTTATAACACGCACTAATTATAGACTATCGTAGTCCACAACATAGGTATCCCGACAAAATAACTCATAGGAAGGTTTTCCATAGTTGCCGTGCTTTTCAGGCGGGAAAGCAAGCGCAGCATTTTTTTCAAGATGTTATTAGTAGAACGCTGCTGCCCATCTCCTGGTTAGTTTCCCTTTTTAGGGTTCCGTAGTCAACTAGGAACCCTTATAGTTTCGCCATGTCTGTCTGTCCGTCTGTCCGTCCTGGCTTAATCTCTATGACCGTTAGCACTAGAAAGCTGAAATTTGGTACCATATTGATACCAAATTTCAGCTTGTATGTCAATCACGCCGACAAAGTGGTAAAATAAAAATTGTAAAAAAATGTTTTATTAGGGTAGCCCCCCTATATTACATATGGAAAGTGATTTTTTTTTAATTTCAACCCTAGCGTGTGATATATTGTTGGAAAGGTATTTAAAAATGAATAGGGGTTTACTAACATCATTTTTGATAATGTCAATAATTTTGGAAATAATCGCTCCAAAAGTAAAAAAAAATGTGTCCCCCTCTCTAACTTTATACCATAAGTTTAGAAAATATGAAAAAATCTGAAAAGTAGAACTTTATAAGGACTTTCTAGAAAAACCATTTTAAACTTGGATGGAAAAAACAGTACCCACTACCGGAAGCAGTTGCAAAAGCGCGGAGCGCTGCTGGATCGCGACCATAATGGATACCCACCTTTAAACTCATAAGTGGGAACACTTATTGTGACGGACGGGAAACTACGGAACCCTACACTGAGCGTGGCCCGACACGCTCTTGGCCGGTTTTTATTTTCTATTGAAGAAGGGTGACAAACGCGCACACAGTCTACCTGATAGTAAGGGGATGATGTGGATTATAAACATATAAGATTATCTCAAAACTGCAGATTTGTTGTCACTCCATTCTCATTCAAAAGGTTCTTTGATTCTTACGATCACTATACGAAACACAGCAGCATTAAGCTGCTATTTTCGCTGGTATTTTGTGAGAGCGTAGGCCTATCCCGTTCGAGCTGACTCATACAAGTAGCAACCAACGAGACCATATAATGGGGTAGTGGATATCCTTTTTATTATTTCTACACGGTTACGTAATGCACTCACGCACGTTATATATGCATCTGAAATCACTAACAAACAACGACGTGTATACAGTCGCACATTTTCGACTTTTACGGATTAATAAAGAAATAAAGAAGAAAAATATGTACCTGGTATTATGTGTCGAGAAGTTAATCAAGGTTTTGGCGTCATGTGAAATCTACACCGTTCTCCGTCTATCATTTTTTATTGGTCTGAGAACGTAAGTATATTGATCGGATTTCTCGATTTGTTATTGCGGTAGGAGAAAAAACAAAGTTAACGATAAAGCTTACTTCACTTTACATTTTTAAGCATTTGAATTAAATAAATAATTACAGCACAGGTTTTCTTTTCATTTTTAAGTGGATAAAGGAACGATTAGCTTGATGTGGTGCATATCCTTTATAGTTATTCTAACATAATTTATAAGGTCTTCTTATCGAGTAATATATTCTTAGAAAGCTAATCTTTCGACGTCAGGCAGGCGTCTTTCGGTATTCAGATGCTACATGGCATCTTAGAAAATCATCGGCCAATTTATCTGGGAGGGTCCTCATTTATTTTTTTCTTAATAAAATGGAACTGACAAGCGTGCTTACAGCTCACCCGATGGTAAGTTACTTTTGCAGTTCATGGACAACTGCAACCAACTCCAAATAAATAAGGCTACAGGTTCATTATCACCTTTGAGGATTGAGGAGGAATGCCTCACAGCCTGTTATTATAATTGTACTATATACCCTTCAGACCTAATCGTGCACGCATTACTGTTTGGTAGCAGAAATAGGCAAGAGGTTAGTTCGTACCGAGACGGGCTTCTAGACAGAAAAAGAGTCGAACTTATCACCTACGTATGCTTGGGCGTGGTGTCCACTCCCATGACACGTTTACTCATTTAATTTTGCAATAGACGTGAAAAAGCCATTCCCATTTCCGCTTACAAACCTACAAGGTTATCTCAGTAATCTTGGTCATAACGCTCTTCAGGTGATATGTGGGACACCCTTTATTCAACAGTTGACTACCGCAGGCTGAAGAAGAGATGATGAGTGTGAAGTGGTGGTGATGTTACTTATAGAAATAAGGGTAATTAAGGAGCACACAGTCTATCTTGTTGGTAAGTGGATGCTGTGGGCCCTCCAAAATCTTATCCGAGGTCTAAGATGGAATGCTTCGTTATTAGTGGAAAAGGACTCGAGTTCCAAGAAGTGTAGTAGGACACCATTTTTTAGGAATCCGTCTAGGTTGGTACCACCGATTAAACCAATTTCTGTCGTCGAGTATTTAAAGAGCCACTATATTAACAGGTTGCGAAGCATTCTACTTAGTTCTCAGAGGTGATAATGCATCTGTAGCCTTCTTTGCTTGAAGTAAGTTGTTGTAGGTTTATGAGCTTAAGAAGCCACTTACCTAATAGCTGGACTTTTAGTTCTTTTGTTGCGACCACAAGACTTACTGACTTACTCACCACGAGAAGCACTACTGATTCTGGTATTTCTCGCTAGTATTTAATGTGAGCTTAACTTTTTTTGGTGAAGTCGATCCATTCGAACGGCAATTAAACGCTACGTTTGTTTCTTCTATTTCATGCTCTGTTCTCTCTTACTACAGACGTGGTGTGATTGATTAAATTACAAACTTTATTATAAATTATCATACTCCACAGTTAACTATTTTACACGACATATTTCTGGCGTTGTATTTTATAAATATATCACTATCCCTATCCCTATATACAGCCCGTCACAGGTTCACTGATGAATTTAGACCTCCCCAAAACTTGTCCTTAAAAAGCGGTCCTTAGACACCTTTATCTATCGACTACCTGCGAGTTGCATAAGGATGTCACTTCATATAATGGATGGTTGACCAACACTGCGCTTGCCAGTACGAAACTCTCACTCGAGAATTTTTCTATTTGGCCGGCCCATTGCCTGTCTAAGTAGGTTGTATCAGTTACTCCAGTTCTTCGGAGAATATCCTAGTCACGAATTTAATTCCGCAGAGAAATTCGAAGCAAATTCAACAAACAAAAAATGCTTTTCTATCGCATATCGCTAAGTGTGTGTTTAGAGCTTCCTTATACAGTCATCAATGAAGGACAACGTTCTAATTTAGTTATAGGTACTGCAATACGTACTGATTGTATGCACATTTAAAACTATAGTTATATAATATTATAATATTAAAGACATATATTTATTGTAGCATGTTGTACATGCCTTAACGATTTTTTTTAAATATATGAAAGGTTTTATTTAAAGAAATGCGTGAAATTTATAACTTCATATTTTCTCATACTAAAATAAAGTGACATATTAAGGATATTAGATACTGAACATCATTTTAAATAAACCTTCAGACTAGTCTTTCAGACTACCTAGATATTCATTTTCAGTAAAAAGAACAATACATTAGGGTCAACGCACTATTCACACACAAATGTATTCTTCTTTTCGTCGAGTATGAAGTATATCCTAGGTAAACAGTAACTATGACGTCTTTCGTATCCTGTTTCATATAATGGTGTTATTCAGTAAAACGTTATTTAAGCCCTCTTAATAAAGTTCTCTTAATGAAATTGAAAAGCAATATTCTAACATATTTATAAATAAAACTGAAGTGACGAATTAATTTATAGTTCACTTGTTGGTAACTGGCAACATACAACTTCAAGCAATGAGGGATATGCTGTGCATTTCCCGCGCCTTCGCCTCTGAAGATGAAATGCCTCAAAGCCTGTTATTTAAGTGGTGCTTAAGCCGGAATACAGCATTGAAGGCACTGCTATATGGCGAGAGAAATAGGTAAGATTGTGGAACCTACCCAGACTTACCTCTATGCAAAAAAGAGACTACACCTTTTAAAATTTAAAATATTCAACTGTGAATATTAAGTTATACCCTATAAGTGCAAGAATAAAAATTTTGATTAAATACATATGCCGTAAATAACTTACAAAATAAACTGAGTTGTTTATTTAATACTTTTGATATATAGTATGTTTTATAAAGTAGGGGTAGCAAACGATAACATAGTAAATCTATTGGTAAGTGGATACTATAGCCCATAGATACTCTACCTACTACCCTCATTTAACCCTTGATTGACCGCATGGGGTCTTCGAAAGCACGAGATTTGGAAAAACTGCCATTTAACAAAAACTTTACAGTATAAACTTGTGCTTCTTTGTAGGTTTATAAAAAATACTTAAATAAAAAATAGTGTAGTTACCACACAATCAGCGCGCTGCGTTTGTTTATGATAGACGTTTGTTTTGCGCGCGAACTTCGAAAGACCACACGCAACTGATCGTGTAAATTTTGTCTTATTTAATAGTAGACACTTATATATGTTATATATAGCCGAATATGGAACATTTTAAACAACAGCAGGTATATGCTATGGCTAAAAGAAGAGTCCAAATATAATGTGTATGTGGAGAACAAATGTGAAAGGTTACGAGATGCGTAACCGACAAATATACCAGAGATAGGTGTACTGCTCTAATACCTGATTGGTACACAGAAGTCCTGCCATGTAAAAATCAAAGAGGTTTTCTCAGCGGATGAGACCATTGCCAGGCAAGTAATATTACTACATAGATTTAGATTTCTCTTGGGCTGTTTGAGGTTTGACAGCATTGCAACACGACAAGAAAGGCTGCAAATGGATAAGTTGACACCAATCGGTTCCGTATTTGAAACATTTATTCAGAAATGCAAAAAATGTTTCACTGACTGACTGACTGATGAATATACCACAATTAACGAAATGCTGAAGTCGTTTCGAGGAAGATGTTCATTTGGGCACTATTTGCCTAAAACGCCTGACAAATATGGCATAAAAATATATTCTATGGTAAATGCCCAGATTTTTTACATATCCATCATAGAGGTTTATGTTGAAGAGCAACCTGAAGGACTAATGTTTGTAAACACCTCAACAAATGATCTAGTGAAGAGACTGATAGACAATGTCACAATGGATAATGGTCGAAAAAAGTCTGAAATTATTGAATTTTACAACATGACAAAAGGAGATATAGATGTTGTGGACAGACTGAAAAAATATTCAGTTGCAAGAGTGTGCTGCAGATGGCCTCTGAGAATTTTTTTCAAGTTGATGGATATTGCTGAAATCAATTCACAGATAATATTTGCACGTAATCATACAAATAGGATCATATCCAGAAAAAATATCTCAAAACGTTGGAATTTCAACTTTTTGATTTGATGATTACATCAAAGCTCCCGAGAAAGTTTCCGCAGTACATAAAGCGTTTCGTTGGTCCGGATATCCGGAAAATCGATCTAAAAATCAGCCTCAAGTGACCAGAAAGAGGAGTGCATATTGTCCGCGACATATTGATAGTAAACCCGGTGCGGGCGTCGAAAACCAAGGGGCCAGTAGCTGACCGACTTTATGGACTCTTTCTTCAAGAAGCGGCCCCACAAAAAGTGGACCTTGTCAAGCCCCGATGGTTTGACCAAAAATTAGATGGACTTCATTATGACAACTAGACGGCAACTGTTGAGTGATGACTCAGTGATTGCAAGCGTGAGAACTGGCAGCGATCACCGAATGGTTTGATGGACACGGAACCCAAACCTTAAGTTGGATAGGTCTCGTCTAATTAAGTCAACGCTCCGTGCCCCTCGTGCTCTAATCCAGTATTCTGAAACGTTTCAGCTCGAGTTACAAAACCGTTTTAAACACCCAGAAGATTGCAATGCGTTGGACGATATGAATGACAAGCTCGTGGAAACTGTCCATGCGGTCGGAGCTAAGTTCTGCGGGACTTGCCGTAGAAGAACACAAAAACTTTCCTATCATACTCTTAATCTCATAGCTGTTAGACGGGAAATGAGGCCACAGTCTTTAATAGATTTGACTACATACAGGCAACTGAACAGTCAGATCTCTAAACACATGCGGCGGGACTTGCGCAACTTCGATACAGCTCGTATTGATGAAGCGATTGGGCGGAACCAGGACTCCAATTGCACGCTGCAGCCCATGGTTACCTGTAATCAATTTCAAACAAAGTAGGCTACAGGTGAGTTACTAAGGTAACTGGTAAGAGAATCTTACCCACTTCATTCTCTGTTTGGCGAAAGAGTCATACGTGGTAGAGCCACGCTGCAGCTATATTATTGTTGTAGCAGGAATGGGTCGGCTCGACCGGGAAGGACCACACTCTCACAGAATACCATCGTAAAATAAGCAGATTAATGTTGCTATTTTTCGTATTGTAAGTGTAGAGAACCGGAGACCCGTTTTACTGGAATCAAAGCAATTGACAAGCCTGTTAGTCTAGTGGTTAGTGACGCTGACTGCTATGCCGGAGATCGTGGGTTCGATTCCCACCCAGGACAAATGTTTGTGTGATGAGCACGATCATTTGTTCTGTGTCTGGGTGTAATTTATCTATAATATTTATGTATTTAGAAATATATAAGTATGTTTATCAGTTGTCTAGTACCCATAACACAAGCTCTGCTTAGCTTGGGACTAGATGGCGTTGTGTGATAGTTGTGGAATATTATATTATGTTATTAAAAAAAATTCATCTTATTCCACGAGGGTAACGCAATCGCAACGCAATAATAGCGCATCTGCATTTTGATTCCTAATCGAGGTTAATTGTAGATGTCTGTAGGCCACAGCATACACTTACCATTATGTAGGCAGTGTACTAATTTGTTACCCTAATCCTATAAATAAAGAGGCGACAAAGAGAAACTGAAACAGGAGA
Source organism: Parnassius smintheus behrii (assembly GCA_036936625.1). NCBI lineage: Eukaryota > Metazoa > Arthropoda > Insecta > Lepidoptera > Papilionidae > Parnassius > Parnassius smintheus. The sequence goes on from JAUPFT010000006.1 coordinate 4,363,105, forward strand.
TAAACAGCAGCATCTTTATTATCACTTTCAATGATAAATAAGTGCGGTTCCTAAACCACCTGCCAATAGTGGCACCTATGGGAATTATATTTCTTGACTTTTTGATTAAAAAAAATCACACTAGGGTTTTCTTCCGTATGATAGAGACAGTTAACATACATAAATTTTACAATGACGAACATCCATACAGGATTCTATGCCACTACTTCACGAAGCCATCATGTAAAAATAAATTGTTGGACTGGATCATATCGGATCAAAAGTCATATAAAATCATCGTAATTATAGAGGAGATAGTTAGCTATGGGGTAGGCCTTTGTAAATAAATTATATATAATAATTATCTTGTTTTTGCATCGTATAGTAAATTTATATTCAACATAAACTTATTACACTAGTTAAGTTGCATCGAACTCTATTTATATTGCGGAACGCTGTAACGTGTGTGATTATGAAAAGCTAGAATTATAATCTTGCTTACAAAAACGGAACAAGTCAATCTTAATTGTGAAATCATAGTCAATTTTAATAATGATTTATCAAGTGTTTGCCGGTGAACGAAAACCTTTTGAAGGAAAATCCATGTTTGATGATTAGTTCAAGGACATGTGAACTTGGCCATCTGGAAAAGTGGAGATATGTAAGTAAATATGCATTAGAGTAGCGTATCATAAGCCACTTCTCATATTGGAGATGGTAATGGTATATCAATTTGAGAATCAGAGACTGAAAGATGTAAAGTATCTAGACAAATATTAAGATAGGTTAGTCACATGTATTGATGGCAAATATACAATGTTTTTGCACAAGGTGTTTGTAATAGGTGCTTACCTTAATATGCACTAATAGTCCATCCACAGAATTAATAGGCTTTAAAGCCTCATAGAGTTCTTTACACAAATACAAAACACAATCATTGAGCATCTGAAACGGGCGTCAAGAAATTCGTAGTCGAATAATTCCAATAGATTAAGTACTTTGAGGCATTCCACCTTAGTCCTCGAGTGTGACGACGCATCTGCGTTTTGATTCTTAATCGAGGATTATTGTAGATGTCCATGGGCCACAACATCGATTTACTATCAGGTGGACTGTGTGCCAGTTAGTCACCCTTATTATATATTAAAAAAAAAACATGTTTCGCCTGTTCACGAGGCATCAACAGGTGAAAAAGTTCACGAGAATAAATCGCTAGCTGCTAAGTTATAAGCTAAATGATCAGTAAATTCAAACCAGCTAAAATACTTACGCCATTTTATTTTTCACGCGAATAGTAGCTAAAGAACTTTTAAAAATATAATCTAATGGGTTTTTACAAATTAACGACAGAATATATTAATTAAAATCATTTTCTACCGGCAGTGATTGTGCTTGAGCTTCTCGTATTCTACAGCCTTCTTCAGTTTTCACAGATTTTTTACCGAAGTAGATTTGGACGAATATTGGGCACGGTTGCAAAGAAATAAAGCAAACCTAACGGTTTTACGTACTTTTCGATGTATTTGACTATTTGATTGATAGGCCAGAGTCAAGTTTGCAAAACACTGCAAACTTCTTGACTCTGGTCTACTACAGAGAATTTATTGATGGAAAAATCCAATTTTTTTATTTGCACTTATCACAACTAGGCCAACGAGGTAATCATAATAATGAAATAGCTAACTCGCTAACAGCAGTAATATTAGAAAAAAAAAAAACGATAGCTGCAGCGTTGTCTTACCGCGTGTATTATTTATAGAATAGAAAAATATTCTTTATAAAATAGAAAAAATATTTTATTAATCTAACAGTAGTTGATGCTGTAAGAAACACAATAAGTACATTTGTATATTTATAATGTTAATTTCTATTAATATTGAAATTCGATTTCTGCACTGTAGCGACGCTGTGGTAGGACCACAAAGAAAAACTAACCAAAACCTTTTAATCACGTCAGAGTTACCGACTGATGAGCGTTAGCCGTTACCCGAGCTAAATATCTTGTCCGAAAAGAAATCTCAATTTTCTTTCCAGGGTCAAAGTTATAACAAAATAAACTTGCGAATTAATATGTTTGTTTTTAGGTAATAAATTATTTCAGATTTTTTTTACGATTTCATTATTTTTTATGAGCCCGTTAATGTCAAAAAGAGTGATTTTTAACGTAGGCATAATTTGTCGTAATTGTCTCACAGGGGATTAGCGATTGCAGTGTCAGTAACAAAAGTCTATCACTGCTCCTCGTTACTGGTTTCGGTCTTTTACTTCTAGTATAAAATTTGATAAATCCGCCATTTGTCGAACCTAAAATCTTTCTGGCATTTTCACACTCTCTTTCTTATCAATCCTACGGGAAGAATAAGTGTAATATACTCTTTATACGATTTGACTATACACTCGTATTTTGGATTGCTATTTTTAAAATTATGTTGAAAGTTTATTCTCGAAAAAATAAAACAAAAGTTTTATTGAAAACAAGCGAGTCATTTTTAACATCAAAATATTTATCATATCCCAAATAGTTCCAGTGAAAACCTTTTTGTATTATAAAACCCTTGCGTAAATAATCACGTCTTCCAGAGTAGTACTCATTTTCAGAGCGAAGAAAAGTACATTTGCGAATGGAGTATTTAGATGTTGTTTTACGACGCTATTACATCGAAATTTTTAATTAATTTAAAAATAAGCCTTAGCATTTTGTTTCATCTAGTATGTTCGTATCGTAGGTAGGATTTTGTTAGGTTTACTTAGATTTCATGTCGCACGTGATATATATTACAATAATTCACAATACTGTGTTCCTACCTTAATGATTGGTAGTGAAAATTTGGTGTTATTTTATAGGATTGGTTTACAAACGAGCACACAGTCCACCTGATGATAGTAGATGCTGTGACACATAGACATCCATATTTATCCTCAATTGAGAATCAAAATGCAAATGCGTTGTCACCCCTGAGGACTAAGATGGAATGCTTTGATACTAGATAAAGGGGTCTCCGGTTCTCTACACTCATCATACGAAATACAGCAGCATTACGCTACTATTTTACGCTTGGATTTTGCGAGAGCGTGGTCCTACCCCGGTCCAGACACCCATTTTTGCTACAACTATAATTTAGCTGCAGCATTGCTCTACCACGTAAGAGTATGGTAAAAGAAGCATGATATGAAAATTAATGTTGTAGAAATGCGGTCATTACGAATAATTTTAATTAGGGTCGACACTAGGTCATAAGTTGAGAAATTGTATGAAAGTTAGAAAGTGGAAAGTTATTTATTGTGTGCAGCCTATTAAAGCCACGCTGCAGTATATTTCGGCTGCAGATGGAGTGGGTTGGCTCGAGCGTGAAAGGAACACTCATATAAAATACTAGCGTGAAATCACAGCAAGTAATAATATAATAATATTCCACAACTATCACACAACGCCATCTAGTCCCAAGCCAAGCAGAGCTTGTGTTATGGGTACTAGACAACTGATGAACATACTTATATATTTCTAAATACATAAATATTATAGATAAATTACACTCAGACACAGAACAAATGATCGTGCTCATCACACAAACATTTGTCCTGGGTGCTGTCATGTTTCATATGTTGAGTCGTGAGAACCAGAAACTATTCTTATTTAACACAAAGCATTCCATCTTAGTGATCACGCGTAACGACGCATCTAGATTTTGATTATTAATCAGATAATCAGACAAATTTATTTTAACATGGGACACAGCATCCACTTACTAACAGGTGAGCTTACGCTAGTTTGGCATCCCTAGTAATTTGGAAAAAAAAAACAAACAAATAAGTCTAACAAACCCAACTCACGTACAAATCGCATAAATAGTTCTGTTTATGGATGTCACGGCGGAGCTTTTATTTCCATATCCCATTATTTTATAGTCATAGCTGGCACGTACAACCAATAATGGCTCCCTTGTGGTCACGTCTATATAATGTACTCTCAGGCTAACAAGTAAAAACAGACGAAGAACTGAACACATTTAAAATGCCACCGAAACCATGCTTAAATCATGGCCTACTTATTGCTACAACGCGCAAACATTAGGAATTACCGTAGCCCATTGCGGAACATAGGTGTTCCCATAAAAGGCCTTATAAAGAGTCTAATACAATTGCCACGCCAGTGTCACCGCCAGGAAGTACTCTTTCTAGAGACCGCTGTAATATTCACTAAGTAATGTTCCACTTTTAAACCTTGTTACGGGCCAATAAAACGGAAAGTGAACGTTCAATTTCTATAACAGTTTGGGTAGGTACACCTATACTAATATAAATATTTATTTAGTATATTACTTTGTTAGTTAATTATGTCTTGAATGTTGAGTACAGTATTTCGCAGCCTTCAAATCACCTGATGAATATTCAAGGTGTCGTTTATAAAATCCTTGTATTAAATTACATACATACATTTTGCAAAAAATATCGTACATGAATAAATAAATGAAATGTTATAATGAAAAACGACGACCAAATATTTTACTTTTTATTATTTTTTTATAGAAGAGGGAGCAAACGAGCATGGCTCACCTGATGTTAAGTGACTACCACCGCTCATGATCAATCGCAACACCACGTGAATTGCAGGTGCGTTGCCGGCCGTTTAGAAAGGAGTAAGCTCTTTTCTTGAAGGTCCCCAGGTCGTATCGGTTCGGAAAAATTGCCGGTGGTAAACTATTCAACAGGAGGTCGTACGCGGAAGAAAATTGATTGTGAAACGTACAGTTGTGGACCGCCAGGCATCCAGATAATGTGGATGGTATCGGGACGTTTGCCGCGCAGTGCGTTCATGAAATTTGGCAGCTGGGATTAATCCCAATAATTCTCCAGAACACTCCCCATGGTATATGCGAAAGAAAATGCAAGGAGATGCAACATCTCTTCACAGCGCCAGTGAATCAAGCCGATCGGAAAGCACTCGGTCGTCGACCGCCGCTCTGTCAAGTGTAAGGAGCTAGTACTGGGGAGCTCCAGCCAAAAGATGGGAACAGTATTCCATGTGCGGCCAAACCTGCGCATTGTAAAGTTGCAGGCGGTGTGCCGGCATGAAATACTGTCCCACTCTGCCAAGCACGCCAAGCTTTTTAGAGGCCAATTTGGCCTTCTCTTCCAAGTGACCACGAAACTGCACGTCACTCGATATGTCAACGCAGAGGATTCCGATACTGGCTGAAATGAAAAAATTAAAGCTTACTGTTTATCAGATAGTTTTCTTTTTTGTTCACTAATATATAATTACCTATATGTACTGAGAAACAAACTTAACAGATATCTTTATTGACTATTAAACAGTGGCGGCGCTGTTTTCGCGCCGCAAGCAAAACACACCGAAGCCTAAATCACGCTATCAAAATTCCGAATCATAAACAGTATATATAGCACATCTCCGAACAATCACACGGAGTGTTGGCCGCTCCCCGGGAAAAACACCTTGTCGGATGGGAGATCTCCACTTTTACTTCTACGGCCACAGTGGTGACCATCCAATGTGATCTGAACACGCAACCAACAACCTTCGGAAACTTCAAGCTTCATCATCATAGAATAACCCACCCATTCGCTCCCGAGCAGATATCGTCTGCAGTCTTCATATCCTGCAAGCCACATAGCTTCACAGGGTTCATCGCAGTACTGGAATAATAATGCTTCCTGTTACTTCAAGCTACTGTCTGCGTTATACAGTGTTCGGCACGGCTCTGAGCCCTACTGCTCGCCTCTGTTTCACGGCACTCTCGCAGATTACTTGCCTTCTTCTCGACTCACCGCAGACTACAAGGCAATCTCCTGGCACTTGCACATTCGTCGACAAAGAGGCTATACTATCGACCACCGGTCTGAGCAGAGGGGGGTGATGTGGCGTCGCTGTTTTCGCGCCGCAAGCGAAACACACCGAAGCCTAAATCACGCTATCAAAATTCCGAATCATAAACAGTACATATAGAACATCTCCGAACAATCACACGGAGTGTTAGCCGCTCCACGGGCAGAACACCTTGCACGGCGGGAGCTCTCCCCTTTTCCTTCCACGGCCACAAAATATACTAGGTGCCGATCAAAATAATTCCACATTCTGTAAATGCAACCATTCTGTAATAAGTATCGAAAAATATTAATCACAGCTACAAAGACGTGGGTTTGTAACAAGTATCTAGTATGTATTAACATTCGTATTATTAAAATTGCTTAAGTAATAATGAATCCATAATAATATGTTCTGTATGTCAAAGTACGAGGGTAATATACTATAAACATATTTGAATTACCCTCAGTTTGTATACCTTGTGAATTATTTTTAGAAATTTTTTTAATTACCAGATATTTCATATTCAACGTCATAATTTGATAAAATTTAGAGCGCTTTGCACTTAAAATTAGCGGCAAGTTTCGGGGATGATCTGCAGGGACAAACAATTTTTTTTTTGTAAAGTAGGCGTGGCAAATAAGGACATAGTAAATCTATTGGTAAGTAGATAACACGGACCATATCTATAATATAACTATCTACCATCAATTAAGCCCTCAAATTAAGGAAATCCTTCAAATAATCCAAATACAACCCGTATCAAAATATTTGTTATATATTCGATAGTCACTATTAAATCTATGAAAACAGTTTTGATTGAATCTGTTTCTGATTATTTGACGAGATTAAAAATTATTCTCAACATAGCTCTAGCACTGATATTGTCCCGGTGCCGCTTCTACTCAAGAGCCGTCGCTATTTTTTTGCTTATTATACATTTTTTTCGGTGATTATTTATTTCATTAACCTTTCATAAGTATAAAACATTCGTACAAAACCAATTTCAGAAGGACAATGCTCTTTACCATTCCAGATAGGGCGTATACAACATTTACTTAATATATGAACTGCTGAAGTATGGTGAAATAGTATGATGTTTATTTTGTCATGATTCATGTCCCGAATAATAAAGGTGGCTATTTTTTGTATTAATTTAAGAACTCTGCATACATTGCGTGGTTCAAACACTTCGAATAATTTGTGAGAATTAGTGATGGTAAGAATATTTTAAGTGTTTTAATTATTTAACTTTATCCTGTTTCGAAGGACAAGGCAAATTATTTTACAAACTGCAAAAATGCTGCTTCGTAATAGAGATAAACTTCAAGGTGGCATTATGATCTATTCAGATCAAACACCGGCCCAACATACTTATATGAAAAAATCTTAAAAAATAGTTAGCACAGAGAAAAGCAAATGGAGAAAAAGACATTACAATAAATATATTTATTTATTGTAATGTCTTTTAATAAAAGGATTGCCAAAAATAGTTTTAAACAAAAACCTAAAAAACTAAATTTTCAATCGCTTCTTAACACCAAACGTCCTTTCATAGATGATCAAGAGAACATAACTTACCAAGTACTTAATAATTATCAGAATATTTCTTCAAATAAATCTAGTCTTAAGTTCTTTTCTATGCTAACATCAGAAGCATCTGCAGATCAGGTAAATTTGACGAACTTAAGTGTGTCCTGCACTCCATAAAACATGTATACACGTTGTACTACTGACTGAAACGTGGATAAAATCTGAAGAACAAGCTCAACAGTTTCGCATACAAAATTATTCACACTACTATAACATCAGGCCTGGTAAAGTCGGTGGGGGTGTATCGATATGTGTCCATGATGATTTGAAACATAAGCTGTCAACAGCATCCTATACAGGAGGTAACAACTATTTGAGTATATATATTTATAAGTATGCACTTAATGTTGGGGTTGTGTACAAGCCTGGACATTCAAACTTTAATGATTTTTATGTAACTTCGTAAAACAGCTTCTGCTAAAAAAGAGGACTTTAATCTTTGGAGACACGAATATAGATCTATTATGTACTGACAGTATGATAAAACGTTATAAAACTATGCTTACGGAGTCTGGATACAAAATTATAAACAAAATAGACCCTGAGTACTGTACTCGGGAAACAACAACAACAAAAACAATTGTTGATCATGTTTCTACTAACTTGAAATAAAACAATTTTCATTTGGCTATTATTGAATCAGCCCTATCGGATCATAAAAACATGTACTTAGAAATATAAAGAGTAATGCCTCCACCAAAACAAAAAATGGTGTATGAAGCGACTGATTATAGTAAATTAAATAAAATTATAGAATTATCAAAATTTCAAAATATTTCCTGTAATTTTTAATATTCTAGAGGAACATATAATAAAAATAACTGCCGAAAGTAAAACAAAAAAATATAAAATATTGAACCAACATCAAAAAGAATGGATTAATAGCAACATAATAGCTCAGATTAATGAAAGGAATATATCGTGGAATAAATTAAAACAAAATCCTAAAAATAATAACCTCGAGCTAGATTTTAAATTTAAGAGAGACACGCTGGCACAAACGATTACGAATATAAAACAGAAGTATTTCTACGGAGGGTTCTTGAAATGTACAAAAATCCCAAGAAAATGTGGAAATTAATTAATAATCTAGCAAATTAAAAATTTCAAGTAATTGTGTTCCCCCAAACCTTACAGATGAAAACGGAATAGTGACCACGGACCCCATAGAGGTATGTGAAACCTTTAATCGTTTCTTCGCTAACATAGGTATGCAACTAGCAAATGAAATACCAGACAAGTTTCATAACAATGATACATACACGTTACCTAATCTACACGAAACAACTCATGAGCTATCCCGATTTTCCCTATGCACAGCTAATGAAGTATCTAAAATCATAGATGACTTGGATTCAAATACGAGCACAGGTATTGATGGTATAAGTACTAAAGTCGTAAAGTGTATAAAAAATTATATAATTCATAATCTGACTGATTGCCTTAACAAACTTTTAAATGAAGGAGTCTTCCCAGAAAGCTTAAAAATCGCTAAAGTCACACCAGTGCACAAGTCCAGTACAAAAACAAATCCCGGAAACTCTCGACCAGTTTCAGTTCTGCCAATACTCTCCAAAATTCTTGAAAAAATTATTTACATGAGATTGGACGACTACCTTACTAAAATTAACTTTTTGTATAACCAACAATATGGTTTTCAGCCCAAATCTAACACCCTTGGCGCAACTATAGATTTAGTAACAACTACTAAAACCAAAATTGATCAAAAACAGTTTGCTTTAGGTGTTTTTGTTGATTTAAAAAAGGCTTTCGACACGGTCAGCCATTCTGTACTACTAAAAAAATTGGAACATATTGGCATTACTGGACACGTGTACAAAATGCTAAAGTCTTATTTGGATGATTGGTATCAGATTGCAAAAAATTGGAGACTATCAGCGTAGTCGCAAGCCTCTAACATGTGGCGTACCACAAGGCTCAATTCTTGGCCCAATGATGTTTCTGATCTACGTAAACAACATTTACTAAGCGGGACTACAGGGTCGTCTTGCTCTCTACGCAGATGATACAAGCTTATTTTATTTCCGCAGCAATGTCAAAGAAATAACGATGCGTGCACAAGAGGATCTAAACATACTTCACTGTTGGCTCCAATATAATCTATTAACAATTAATACTTCTAAAACTCCATACATAACATTTAGTTCCAAATATAGAAAAATACCTGATCGACCTAAACTTAGCATTAACGGTGAGGTATTACAACAAGTTAACCAAGAAAAATACCTAGACTTAACTCTGGACAAAAACATTACATGGAAAGCTCACTTGCAATATATTCACAACAAACTCTCCTCACTTGTGGGCGCACTGCATAAAATAGTTCGATGTATACCGAAACATGCTCGACTTTTAATATACAATACGTTGGTGAAGTCTCACTTACTGTATCAAAGCGAAATATGGGGTACTGCAGCTAAAAGTAATTTAAAACCAATACAAATATTACAAAATAAAATAATTAAAATCTTACACAACTATGACTTCTTAACACCATCGAAAACGATTTACAAAAATACAAAAATTTTAAATATTATACAACTTTTTACGTATAATACATGTCTACTTATCTACAAGATAACTCACAAGCTTATTCACTCAGACATAACATTCACAACAAAAAGTCAAATAAACAAATATATAACCCACCGAGCTAGCAATTTTGTGTTACCTGCCGTAAGAACAAACGATGGAAAAAATAACATAACATTTGGGGGAGCACAGTTATACAATCAACTTCCAAAACATGTGAAAGAAGAGACTTCAATCAATATTTTTAAAAGATGATTTTTTTTGATTTGAGATTGAGATTGATATTTATGATGATGAAACTATGCATTAAAATTATACTTGGACCACCGCCTTATAGTTGATAGGATCACAATGAACTCGCTTCTTGGTTAACGATCAACCGGTATAATTTTTATTTATTTTTTTACTACCCACACGCACTAGAATTATAATATAGATGATATTGTTCTCATGCAAGTGACTTATTGTCTTAATGAGAAATAAAGTTATTTAAACCGAAATAATTTTACCGAAATTAAGCCGAATAATATTTTAAATTAAAACTGGGAGTTTCAGAAGAATCGACTGTTATAGGAATGTGGGCCGAGCTCTAGTAAAGTGGTCAGACACCGATTTTAGACTTTCAAACAACCGCCGAAACCAAAAAACAATTTCTATTGATGTTCAAAGATTGAGTTAAAATGTAAAAAAAAACCACACTACGAAAAAGTAAAAAAGGTTTTCTTTATTATTATACGCCTGTGCTAGACAACAATCTCAAGTGGTAAATAGTGTTGGGTTCCTAGATTGTAAATAGCACTCTTTTAGTCTATTTACTCTTGCCATGGTGACGCTCAGATTCGTAAGGAAAGACAGACAGCAAAAATATTCCACTATTACACAGCAAAAATATTCCACTTTTCTGCCGTACGCATTTTGGAAGACGAAGCAAATGATCGAAATTAATGAGATCGAGTGCGTGGAATATCGACAATAAGGGGTGTAGATCCACCGACCGCCCGATTGGCTGTTGGTTGAAAGGGGAGGGAGGAATCAAACCATGTAACTATGCATAGGAACGCACGCATTCCGAAATACATCCTATAGAATAACAAGAGGCTGGCTACATTGGCTACCTTTTAAACCAAGTTAAGATTATCGATAAGCCTTTTACCAAGTATCTCCACTGAGTCTTACGCTGCTAGGTATCATTTTGCAGCACAATCCGCATCTGACAGAAGTAATCCATGCAAAAGCGTACTTGCACTTTAAATAACTTCAAATAGTTTTTATTGATATTTTCTGCTTAGTAAAGCACTAGGTATACAATTTTAATGTGTTCGGATTTACGTACAAAATAAAAAAGGATCGAATATTAAATAAAACAATTCAAGAGCTTAATACTTTGCGATGTGGTTTCGCGAACAAATTTTGTTTTAATTCCCTAGATATCGACGACGAAGGAAAACCTCTCTTGTATTACAGTTAAGATACTCTCTTTCAAATTCGAATAAATCTCAGATATAAGGAGATTATGTATTTTCCCTTTTAGTAAAACTTAATGATAACTTTATTAAAAACTGCGGTTTCCAACGGACTGCTAAACGTGGCAGCTATATGGCAAGTGTCTTAGAGGATTTAAATGGAAAATGTTCAGCAGTGGATTAATATTGGGCGGTTACGATTTTAATTTAAAACTATATAATGGATAATAAATGCTACTTTAACATAACCACGTTATTATTGTCTAAATCTTTATGTATTTATACGAGTACTTATTTGTCCTATGTATTTGTTATTTATCTTAGAGTATTTACATACATGTAGTAGTAGTAGTATATACTTTATCGTACACCACACATATACAACGAATAAATACATTACAGAGAAAACTTAATATATACGTCATTACATACATGTCATTAATCATTAAAAATATATTTTAGCTTACTACTGTCCTGGCGCATCTCAGATGGAGGATATAATTTGGATGAACAATTCAACAAACTCCGAAATAAGCGTTGCAAGCACGCGGCTTATGCTGAGACGGTGTGTATGTGCATATGTGCATGCGTTCGTGTGTGTGTGTGTGTGTGTGTGTGTGTGTGTGTGTGTGTGTTCTTGCGTGTGAGTGTACAGATTTATGACTACTTACATCCTCAGATTTAACAAAAATTATGTTATTTTTTTCTAATTTTAAAGTGTCATTTGTGTAGATGTTTGAATGTCTTAGACATGTAGGTTTCCCTGCGATGTTTTCCTTCACCGCCGAGCACGTGATTAAAATACTTAAAATTACTTAAAATTACAGTTAAATTTATCATTGGCGCCAGACGGGTGAGGTATCAAATTTGGGTCACTCGTTCACTGTAAAATTTAAAGAGAGCGCTTAGCGACTACAACGATGATAATGTTAACGACTATAGGTAAATAATAATTAGCAGCAAACCGTAAAGCCGTGACCTTTTTGACGCAACTTTGAGACCATCAAGAAAAGACCTGTTCTTTAAAAAATTAAAAATAAAATAAAGGTGTTAAACTACATCCTTAGCCTTTTTAAAATTAGTGAAAAGAACAAGCTTTGCTTACGCTTTATCAATTAGCTAACGAACCTATTAAGAAGCATAAGTAACACAGCTACATTTAATAGGCAACATTATTTACATACTCGGATGATTGACATCGTAGCGTATGACCCTTATTTTTTAAACTACCCTTATTTTATCAAGGCATTACATTCAGAAAAATGGATAGAACTTTTAAGGATATTAAAAAGTAGGTTGTAACCTACTTTAGATATCCTTAAAAATCTAGACGTAGACCAAACAAAAGTAAAGATAACATGCCAGTGGGTTTTATGTGGAGACATACTGTACACAGTTCTTGCTTTAGGATTCTTGTAATAGCTAATAATCATCAAAAATTAAAAAAATTGACAAAATATTAACTGTTTAAGCATATGTGCAGGAAAAGTACAATAAAAGACTTTATAGTGTAAGCTATATTTACTGCATATATACTTTGTATTTTATAACATTGACGACTTCGAATTTGTGTTTGATTTCTAAAAATATGTAGACACGATCCTAATCCATTTGGTCAGTGACGAAGCTTTGCCAAGAATCAAAAAGGTCTGGACTATTTACATTGTGAATGAAAATCATGACCATATTTAGCTTACGCTGCTGGTGAAAATCTGTACAAGTGTACGTTTTCTATCGATACTACCTCTTTTTTTCTACATTTACCTACATTTTATTCTAAATTTAACAACATTCTGGTCAAGTCTGTAAACTCAATCCATGAGCTTACTATGTAACTGTAATAAGTGTGGTCAATGGCTGATAACTGCTTTCTATTGAGGCAGAAGTCACGAATGTTCTTGTCCTTGCAGCGCACTAAATAGTTATCTTGGATGAAATATTCATGATTTTATCGTAGGAACCTCCACTGGTCTTTTTCGTTTTCTTTAGATCTTTATCTGTACACCTTCAAATATATTGGTTTGAAGCATTCCTGTGATATCATGACCCATATTACTAAATTTATGAAGTAATCGTAAAGATATAAAGAAGTTATCAGAGGTCAAAGTTATTTAATAAAACTAGTTTTACGGGTTATATTGCGTATACTAACTTATATTAAATTTCCGACGTTACGAGCACTTTACAACATAGGTACTGTAAAGAGTTCGAAACGTCAGTTCACGGAGGGAGAGGTTAATACGCGTACCTGTGCCTTCGCGTAGTAATACGCGATATAATCCATAAAAACTAGTTTTATTTAAAGTAGTGTTCGCGTCACAGATTACCCCCTAATAGATTCCGCATACAGGGTCACAAACGCGTCAAGCAAGTAGTATTGCAAGACAACAAGATTTGGGTCCCACGCCTACTTCACAGCGACCGAGTGAAGCCGGCCACAGTCGATGGATGGGTGCTGCCCACTGCCATCTGCAAAATATACCCAAACACAAGCATACAACTGCAAGACTTCAAGATACTGTAAGCTCTTTCTATGTAGATCGGACCAAAAATCAATATTCAAAAACTGATGGTAGCCGGGCTAGTTATCACATTGAGATACAACCATCTCAGTAGCACCCCCCCCCCCCCTTATGACCATAAGTTAATTAAACGCGATAAAATCCGCAAACATAGTATTATTCAACGTGTATTGTTCGCCTACATTTAAGAAATCATTAGATTACATGCACACACACATACATACACACACACACACACACACACACACACACACACACACACACACATACATATATATATATATATATATATATATATATATATATATATATATATATATATATATATATATATATATATTATAATATATATTATTGTTTTATTTCTTTATATTCATCGTTTAATTTTTAACAAATTTCATATAAAAATTGATCAATTTATTTATTTATCAATAATCAATAAATCCCAAATTTATCGATCAAATTCGCAACCCTGTCCCATCGCTATGGTTCGGAGCATTCTAAGTTCAACCTTGAATTATCCAATCACAGCGCATTTGGCACGTCCCCCGCAACTCATGCATGCCGCAAAATTTGGTAAAATCGAAACAGAACAAATATTACATGATATAATATTTACTAAGTGGTAATCTGTATTTCGCGTAAACATAAGAAATCATTAAGTGATCAATATAGAAGCTATAATCATCATCTAGTAGTTTGAAAATTAAGTTTGTATCTACAAAAAATACCTACGTCGATATTTGAATTTCAATTTTTAGTTATTAGCGGTTTTTGATCCTAATCGCACGCGGAGTGACTAAATTTTATAAGTACTCAAAACGGATTGGTTTGCCATGTACGTGCTGCTTGGTTTTATGTTCCAGATAGAGGTCTTAATATTCCAAATTTATCATCAAGTGTTAATACCTACGAATGAAATGTGGATGGTTGTTCCTCCAGTTCATACAGATTTGTAAATGGAATGCCTTTAACAGTTACCAACACACGTTTCGATGATGTAACCTAGCATTTTTATTCACCTTCAGCCAATAATTTTCAAAGTGCAAGGTATTTTATATCGCCTACTTCGTCGTCAATACTGTTTACATCGCTAATATTTACATTATCGGGTAGTTTTATGTGACGGACCTAATTTCCTCGTGCCGATATTTATAATATCGCGAACAATCAGCCAGTGAAAATAAAACATAAAAATAATGATTAAAAGGCTGAAAAAGACGTCGAAATGTTTTAGATTGAAAACAATCGACCAAAATTGGGGCGCTGATGTGTAAATATTGGTTAATCCTATACCTTTAAACGAGCAATTCGTGTATATATATAAATATATAATCGGAATCTAGGAAACGGCTCCAACGATTTTCATAAAATTTTGTGTGCAGGGAGTTTCGGGGGCAATAATCCTATACCTTTAAACGAGCAATTCTTGTATATATATAAATATATAATCGGAATCTAGGAAACGGCTCCAACGATTTTCATAAAATTTTGTGTGCAGGGAGTTTCGGGGGCAATAAATCGATCTAGCTAGGATTTATTTTTAGAAAATGTCTTTTTGTCCGTGTTTTTAGGCAATGAAAAACTGCTATAATATCGTTAGAATAAGAAGGTCAATTTTGACAGTTTATTAATGATTACAAATAGCTTAATTGGTATATTGGGCAGTCACAAAATCGTAATACCAAGGTTCGAGCCCAGACCGGCCGACCGACTTTATTTAAATTTTTTTTCAAGTTCCTTTCTTTTTTTGAGAAAATCTATTTTTTCGAGCCCTTTTCTTAGTATTTTTTAAAAACACGAAAATTTAAATTAAACTAATTGCACTCATGATTTTTTAATCAAATAACCAGTTCAGTTTTTTCTATTATGTCGCTACGATCAAAAAGTATTATTCGTATTTCATTAGCATGTAATTTGTATCTAAATATAATTTACAAAACACACGAATTAAAAAAAAAACCGAGCGAAAAATACCGAGCAAAGCTCGGTCAACCGGGTACTTGGAATAATGTGAAGAATATGAACCACCGCGATATAACATCGGATGTAGATGAAATTTATACGTGATTTCTTCAAGACTGTATTTTACATGTATTTTATAGCTACTTTAAGATTATTTTTATAAAATATAGAGTATATTTTATCTAAAAGATCTGATAAATATAAAGCTTAAAATATTATAAAAGGAGATTAGGAATTACGTCAGTACGTGTCTGAAAGGTAATCTCCGGAACTATTGCACATATTTGAAAAATTCTCTTACTAGTTGAAAAATACATTACTTCAAACAGAATGCTCTATATATTTATTGTATTATGCCTAATTTTTATGACGATATTCGTCAACGATGTCGGGAAAAGTCGTGACTTGAGAGCTTCCATGACGTGCGCTATGTCAATAGTTTAAGGTGAACGAAAATAATGTTTTTGTGTTTTTGTTTTTGAACAACGTTTCTAGTATTGAAGATAGATAGTTGTTCAATCGAGGCAAATCCAGGGAGAGACGTTAGGAATTTACAAACTTCGGAGATATCGTGATACGTACATTAAAATAAGATCTAAATTATAATTTTAAACTCCGTAATTTTAGGTTAGTTTAAAATTATTACAGGGTTTTAAAAATAGTCATACACATAAACATCACGCCTGTATTCTTGTGAGGGCAGGCAGAGTCCAAAGAGCAGAGAGCCACTTGAAATAAGTTTAGCCAAAAACATAGAAAATTGCGCAAGAGGCTATACATGGTTAGACCATCGCCTATACAATCACAAACGCAATATACCTTTAATCGCCTTTTAGGACCTGCTAAGCAAGTTACACCGTTGGCATGTTCTATTTGTCAAAAATTTTAAACCTTTAAGTCCCCAACCAACATGGGATGAAAACAATGCGTTATATTTTTATCAAAAAAATCAGGTATGAATTTTTCTTTGTGGTTTTACCATCACGTGATCATGTATGAATATTTCGATTATTTAATTGTCTTATTCGCGGACACGGAATTTGTTAAAATATCATACATTAAAAATGCCAGAAAAGTAAGAATATCAACTCCCGTAGAATACAAAAAGTAGTTGGAAATATTATGCTCGCTCACGCTCAGCAGAAAAGCATACAGAATTCTTAGAATTTGAAACTGGGCCATCGCGCACAAAGTATGTCCGCACTCTAAGCAAATTAAAACAACTAACGTGACGTAACGTAACGTTTCAATTTGTAGGAACTCTTTCAATGCAAACGACGCATCATTATATCTGTGTGATTATTTTTAATGAGTATGAACTTTTGATATGTATATATGACTTTACTACGATTTTCAAGAAAATGTTCGAAAGTCTATCAAAATGTTGTTTAAAATTTTTGTTAAAGAAAAGCTAGTCGAATACATGAAAGAAAATAGCCCCAGGGAATAAGGTATCGCTAACGTGTTGGTTTCATTTTTCTATTATAATACATATAAAGATGTATGCAAAATCATTATAATACATTTCAAGAGTACTTTTTAACACTATACTTTTCATACGAAACACATTGGCGTTAAACCGCTATTTGACGCTGGTATTCTCTTAGACGTGGTGCTATCCCGGTCGAGTAATAGTATGTGCTATAAACATAATATGCAGCTTCGCTCTACCACATTAAATATACCATACCTGTTATTCTGATCTGTTTTCAATAAATTCCATTCCACCTAATGGTAAGTGATTTCTGCCCCCCATAGATCCTCACAACCAGCTTCAAAAAAAAGCTACGAATTCGTTCTCATCTCCATGCACGAAGCTAGAATGCCTGTAAATACTGGCTTTATATATCCTTCAGATTGGAGCACAGCAGTATAGTACAGTACATCTGCTTGGCTACAGATGAAGTCAAGAAGATTTTACTCATCCAGGTGGACCTCAAAAAAAATATGTTGTAACACCGAGTGAAATTACCTCACCTGCATAGCTTAAGCTCTTAGGTTATTACCAAGGCATATATCACTTCAGACGCCTTATTTCTGTCTCGAAATTTCAAGAGTATTTTAATAAAAATGTTTGATTCATTGAAGCAACAAAATTGAATTACGAGATTAAATAATGTGTTATTTTAAAAATATCGGGTTATGATATATATATATATATATATATATATATATATATATATATATATATATATATATATATATATATATATATATATATATTAAAATTAAGTATTAGTTTATTTATAATACACTTTCATTTATGTCTGTGATGTAAAAACAAACTTACGCGGTTATTACTCCATATTGTAAAAACAAACTTCAGTTCACGGTTAAAACTCTATATTTTTTGTTAAAATAAACACAGTTTACACTTATTCTCTTTTATTTTCTCAACACTAAATGAATCAACTTTATAAACTTTCAATTTTTACTAGTTCACTCCGACACGACTATTACAACACAAATACTATTATATTCTGCCTCGGACACGCCCGTCGTTCCGTTTTATAGTCCCCTTTCCGCTGCCAGGCGGAAGGGTGTCTTAATTTTAGTAGTTTCAATACTTCTAAGTTACATATACTGACATTTCAATTGTAGTGAAATATATTAACCGTTTACAATATTTAATTACGGTGTAACAATAATATATTAATAATAGGATTTATTATGATTATTAACATTATTTATTACATTTTATAGTCCCCTTTCCGCTGCCAGGCGGAAGGGTGTCTTAATTTTAGTAGTTTCAATACTTTTAAGTTACATATACTGACATTTCAATTGTAGTGAAATATATTAACCGTTTACAATATTTAACTACGGTGTAACAATAATATATTAATAATAGGATTTATTATGATTATTAACATTATTTATTACAACTCGGCCATCCTTTTTACTGCAACGAGTCCCATCGTTGTGAGTTTGGTTTAGCCATTAACAAAGTAATTTCTAGGTAACTAACAATAGCATAATATGTTTACAATAATGTTAAAGCTTAGGTAGAATTATTCAATGACATTCAAGCAAAACCCTACGCCCAGTAAAGTCTACAGTGCCTGTTACCATCCAGTATAGTAAAGTCCTACATTCAATTTACCATCCTGGATCAGAATCAGCAGACTACACAGGACGTTGACCAGGTAGTGACCTCACCCTGAATATTGTGAGTTCACTTGTCTTGTGCTTAGAACGTTATAAGCAAGCTCTTTCCTATACTCACCCTGAATATCATGAGCATAAGATAATCTTATATTAATGTGCACACCCTGAATATTGTGAGCACAAAAAAATCTCAAACATACATGAATAAAAAATAAAGTAAAAGTACATCTTTTACATACAAAAGTACTTTTGATTTGGTATTCGAATAAAAAAAAATAACTTTCAAGCATTTGCCAAAAAATATAAAATTAAGGCCTAGTGACACATAATGAATAATGAATGGTAATTATAATATGACCAAACGAACAATCAACAACTTTGGTCATCATCGTCCTTACTGCTACTGTTTGAGCCATCACTATCATCATTGGCACTCTGAAAATTTAGCCATGGTTTCAACTTATCAATTGCAACAATTGCTTCATAACGTCTACCCTTTCTTGTAAGTGGTGTATCTTCGATAATATACCTGTCATTCGGTAAAACTTTTTTAATTCGATAAGGGCCCCTAAATTTTGGTTCTAACTTACGAGACTGCCCTTCTTGGCTAGGGATAGTTCTTAAAACACTTACAAGATCGCCTACCTTAAGATCTATGTTATTTTTCACGCCAGTTTCGGATCGTTCTTTATATTTATGTTGCTGCTTATCTATAAGAAGCTTTGCACCCTGTCTGATGGCGTTTAAGTTAGGGGCAACCTCATTTTCATTAACGTCCTCGATGATGTCATTAAGTATCCCTTCGGAAGGGTTTGTAATTCTATGGCCAAATAAAAGTTCTGTTGGAGTCTTTTTCGTAATTGCATGAACAGTGGTGTGGATTCCAAGTTGAACGTCAGGCAGATAATCATCCCACACATTTATAGGCTTTTCATGGGTCATTGCGCCGAGTGCAGCCAGAATTGTGCGATTGTACCGCTCTACTTGGCCATTCGCCCTAGGGGTGGCAACAGCGTTAAGGACATGTTTAATACCCTTAGAAACTATAAAGTCCCGAAACTTTTTGCTTGTAAAGGTTGTACCCTGGTCGGTTATAAGTCTAGCGGGAGTTCCAAAATAACTAAAATGTTCTTTAAATATTCGAATAGTTGTTGTAGATTTCGTATTTTGCACTGCTGTTAAATTAACAAATTTGGTAAAGGCATCAACTATGACTAGAATATAACAATTCCTTCGTTTGCTCTTGTTGAAAGGGCCTAAATGGTCGGCATGAATAGTGTGGAAGGGTATATCAATTTTTGGAATTGGATGGAAACTATTTACTTTTATTCCACCAGTTAATTTATGGTGGGCACATTCTAAACACGCTTTGACGTATTTTTTTACAAATCTTCTCATCTTGGGGAACCAATACATGGCTTGTATTCGGTCTAAAGTTTTTGCGAACCCAAAATGACCTACGTTATCATGATTTGCTTTCAGAATCTGCCAACGCGCCCCTTTTGGTACCACCCATCTGATTGTGTCAGCATCCAAAATCCGATAGACCCTACCATTTTTCAACTTGTAATTTTTAATGATATCCATAATTTTTTCCGAATTAGGATTTGAAAGTACCTCTTTAATATGCTTTATGTTCTCATCATCATCTTGGACGGTTGCGATCCAATCCTCCGCATTTACCGCAAGGATGTCGAGAACGCGATTCTCTGTACTCGCGTCGGGAATAGCATGTCGACTCAATGCATCGACGTGTGCCATTTTTTCGCCCGGTTTGTGCTCAATAGTACAATCAAACTCTTGGAACTGTATCCACCAGCGGGCAATGCGCGGAATTAGATCACGTTTGGTAAGGGTTGTGCGTAATGCATTGCAGTCTGTGAAAATTTTAAACTTTATGCCTAGAAGGTACACTCGAAATTTATTCAGAGACGCTACTACCGCCAGAGTCTCTAATTCGAAAGAGTGAAGTTTCTGTTCATCGGGGTTAGTTTGACGACTATAATAGGCAATAGGTTGGAGAATACAATTTGAATTCCTTTGTAGAAGTATGCCTGCAACGCCCAATTTACTAGCGTCAGTGTGAAGTTGTGTTTCTGCTTCTGGATTATATAGAGCTAGTACTGGTCGTTGGACTAATTTTATCTTAAGGGTTTCAAAAGATTTTTGTTCTTCATAACTCCATTGCCATTTGACATCTTTCTTCAATAATGTTGTTAGAGGTCGCGCCAAGATAGCGAAATCTTTTATAAATCGCCTAAAAAAACTCGCCAAACCGATGAATCTTCTCACATCGTGTTGGTTTTTAGGAGTTGGGAATTTCGAAACAGCATCAGTTTTAAGAGGTCCTGGCCGAACTCCATCAGCGCTTATCTCGAACCCCAAGTACTCAATTTTGTCAAAGAAAAACCTACATTTGCTTAATTTTAGCGTAAGCCCACCTTCTTTTAAAAGTGCGAGGACTTCCTCCAAACGCAATAAACCCTCGTCAAAGGTTTGTGCTGGGATCAGGATGTCATCCATGTAGACGAGAGCATATTTTACTCGTGCTTTGTTGAGAATTTTATTAATTGCTCTTTGAAATACAGATGGTGCATTCACCAGCCCGAACGGCATCCTCGTATATTCGAACTGCCCATCTGGTGTTACAAACGCAGTTTTATCACGAGACCCCTCCTCAATCGGAATCTGGTAATAACCAGATGCCAGATCCAGAGTAATGAATAATTTACTCCCACTCAGTAAATCTAATTGGTCTTCGATGCGTGGTAAGGGGTAATGCTCTTTAATAGTTTTGTTGTTGAGTGCTCTGTAGTCCACACATAACCTTTTTTCCCCAGATTTCTTTTGTACTAGAACTATCGGGCTAGCATAAGGCGAAGCCGACTCCCGAACAATTCCACAGTCGAGCATTTCCTGGATCATGTTACGGACTAATTGTCTATCGGCAAAAGATAATCGATAAGGCCTATATACTATCGGTGATGAATCTTTTAGATGAATGACCATCTCTGCAGCTGTAGTGAATCCCAAGTTACGCAAATTGGATGAAAAACATTCTTTGTACTTGTCGAGTAAATCGGCCAGTTTATTCTTTTGCTCGGGATCCACAATTCCACAGTTTAATGCCGTCGACTCATCTTCTAAGTTTACATTTAAAATTGAGGCTATGGCGTTGCAATTATTAGTTATGCTACGTGCACGAGTTATTAAAGTTCCATGACCTATCTCGACCGTATTGTCGCTTAAACATTGAACCAGTAGCTTTGTTATTCCGTTTGTTATTTCAAATTGGCCCGGTAATAAGAAATATTCCTTGCCCGGGGGTCCCCTGATATCTCCATGGACATAAATAGAACCAGAAATGTCCTTTACCGATTTAGCATAAATTATAGAAAGGCCATGACGTTTTAAGACTACCTTTTCAGAAACTACGAGAGGTATTTTAACATTTTCAATTTGGACGTTACTCCGTTTTATAATCAAATCTGAAGGGGTTTTAATAATTTCTATTGTAGGGCGCTCAGTATACGTGTGTCCAATGAGTATAGGATGGCTTATCATGTAGTCATCTACTATTAGTGCTTTCACATTGTCTTCAACTACACCTTGAATATCTAAAGTTACGTAAGTTACTCCTATTGGCCGATAAGGAGTATTGCCTAGCCCTTTCAGAACGGGAGAATCAACAGCCTGCCATTTAATACATAATTTCTCTGCATCTGACCAGCGAATTAAAGTGCAGTCACTTCCTAAATCGATATGAGCAAGAAGGACGTTACCGTTGACCTTTACTGGAACTCGGTACTTCGCATTGCTATTTTCAGGTATATGAACTTCCATTACCGTTTTAATACTGGTTCCCGGTTTATCTATATGGTTAGATGTTCGGCTAATATTTTTGGGACAGTTTTCTGCAGTGTGGCCTCTCCACCCACAGTTTTTACATTTAATAGTCGGCTTAGGGCATCTGTAAAATGTATGACCCGTCTCATTGCAATTGTAGCAAGTTAATTTATGGTCAGGTTTGCTTGTTTTTCTCGTATCTGAAGGGCTTATAATATTGGAGGCGACATACCTTTTCTCGTTATTTTTATTAACATCTAGCTCTTTATTTTGACCAACTCTTATAGTTTTAAAATATTTTAAAAGCTGTTCTGGTTCATTAAATTGGGCTGCTTGTATGCTTAATCTAATACCACGATCCTCGATTCCATAAATTATGCAGTCCACTGCGTTTTTACCAAAAATGGAACATCTATTTAATAGGTTAAGTTTTGAATAGTAATATAATTCCAAAGATTCACCAAATTTTGATTTTTTACTAAGCATCTCCGTAAGCAGTTCTGCATAATTTTCTCTAGATGGAAACGAGGTTAGCAGTTTTTCTTTCCATTCTCTCCATGAAAAGAAGACCGACGGTAATCCTTGGTACCACGTTTTTGCAACTCCGCAGAGTTTTGGCAAGGCATAATGGATTGTTTGCTTATCGTTCCAATCATATATTTGGGCGCACTCTTCTACTTTCTGGATCCAAGTATCGACCGTCTGTTCTCTTGTCATGGGATCAAATTCTGGTATAACGTTAAGAGCGGGAAATTTATCACTATTATCGGAATTTTTCTTGTAATC
Source organism: Parnassius smintheus behrii (assembly GCA_036936625.1). Classification (NCBI taxonomy): domain Eukaryota; kingdom Metazoa; phylum Arthropoda; class Insecta; order Lepidoptera; family Papilionidae; genus Parnassius; species Parnassius smintheus. Next base: position 4,386,744 of record JAUPFT010000006.1, read on the forward strand.
TTTCATTATATCTAACATTTTCTCAAATAAGCTAGCGTTCATGTGGTTACTGTTAGGCTGACCATCGTCGAGTTCAATCAAGTGTTCGCGTCCTGCATCACGAGAATGACTATGCTGACCAGTGACATTAAAGTTAAAACTCTGCTTACTTGAGTCCCTCCCGGTTCTGCTTGCTCGAGGCGTCCGGGAAACCACCTGTGATGCTGACCTCGATCGCGCACGCCTCGGCGATTTCGACCGCACGCGGAGCAGAGACTTAGACCGCGCACGGTACAATGACCCTGACCGCGCACGATGCGAGGAACCGGATCGTGCTCGGTGTCGTGATCTAGACCGCGAGTGACGCGACTGAGTTGGGCTAAAGTCTCGTCGTTTGTCTCGCCTTTTCTTTGACCGTCGCGACTTTAGTCGTTTATCACGTGGCATCTGAAACTTGCACATCCAAGTGTAAGAATTGACAATGAACGTGTTAATATTACATTTATATATCTACTGTAAGCTTATTCCTTTCGCACTATTCATAAAGCTTTAAGCAAAGTCTGTGAGAAATCACACTAAAGCATATAATGTATTAGCAGCTATATCTACTTAACCTTTATTAAATAATATTTTTAATAGTTAGCCCTGAGAGGGTAGCAATGTATATACTAAGGGTATTTAGAAAAGGTACCGAAGGAAAAAACCCAATGAATCTCGTTTAGTGTATTGATCATACTGTAAATATTACATTACTTTAAATTAAGGTTTAGCAAAAATTAAAAAAAAAAACTTAAAATGCGAATAAGTTTGTAAACAAAACTCAAAGAGGAAAAAAAAAACATACAGTAAACAAACTGGGTAATTAAATACACTGGTATCTTCATTAATATGTGCAAAAGAAACATCCTTACTCACTTTTATGGACGGTATCCCACTTCTGAGATGTAAAAACAAACTTACGCGGTTATTACTCCATATTGTAAAAACAAACTTCAGTTCACGGTTAAAACTCTATATTTTATGTTAAAATAAACACAGTTTACACTTATTCTCTTTTATTTTCTCAACACTAAATGAATCAACTTTATAAACTTTCAATTTTTACTAGTTCACTCCGACACGACTATTACAACACAAATACTATTATATTCTGCCTCGGACACGCCCGTCGTTCCGTTTTATAGTCCCCTTTCCGCTGCCAGGCGGAAGGGTGTCTTAATTTTAGTAGTTTCAATACTTCTAAGTTACATATACTGACATTTCAATTGTAGTGAAATATATTAACCGTTTACAATATTTAATTACGGTGTAACAATAATATATTAATAATAGGATTTATTATGATTATTAACATTATTAATTACATTTTATAGTCCCCTTTCCGCTGCCAGGCGGAAGGGTGTCTTAATTTTAGTAGTTTCAATACTTTTAAGTTACATATACTGACATTTCAATTGTAGTGAAATATATTAACCGTTTACAATATTTAATTACGGTGTAACAATAATATATTAATAATAGGATTTATTATGATTATTAACATTATTTATTACAGTAAGTATTTCTTCAGTAAGTATGAAGTAATGAATGATATATGATTCCTCGCCATTTCTAATGGAAACTGATGGAATTGAAAAATGAAAACAGTCAACTATCGACAAACGCTCGGTTAATATGACGCCCCGACTGAATAACAGTGCTGTGGTTTTAGCGACACCGCAACAACCAAGTTGGATGTCTTTTCGTTGCATTAACCCAATATATTACACATGATATAATACATAAATATAATATTGTACATGATTCTAGGAATAAGCTAAGATCCGCTTATTAAATAGGAATGTTATGCATTTATTTCTTATGTTTACGAAAACACTACACATCACCATCATCATCATCATTACAGCCTGGGCCACCTGCATCCATCGACTTCCTGCACATATTACCAGGTCGTCACTCCATCTAGTGGGGGGTCGCCCTACACTACGCCTACCGGTACGAGGCTGCCACTCGAGAACCTTTCTTCCCGTCGGTCATCGGTTCTTCAAGATATATGGCCGGCCCATTGCCACTTCAGCTTACTAATCCGTTGGGCTATGTCGGTCACTCTAGTTTTACTGCGGATAACCTCATTTCTGAGTCTATCACGCAGAGAATTTCCGAGCATAGCCCTCTCCATAGCTCGCTGAGCGACCTCGAGTGTCCTCATACGGCCAGCAGTGAAGGACCACGTCTCAGATCCATAAGTCATCACTGGCAACACGCACTGGTTGTACAATCTGGTTTTTAGAGATTGAGGTATACCTGACGAGAAGATATGTAGTAATTTCCCGAACGCTGCCCAGCCGAGTTGAATCCGTCGATTGACTCACTCTCTCGGACTATTTGTCCCAGGTAAACGTACTCGTCAACAACTTCGAGCATAGTGCTCCCAACAACTACCGGCATAGGTGTGACATGGATACAAAACATGATCTTTGTTTTGTCCATTTTCATCTTAAGACCTATCCTTTGGAAGACACCATTGAGGTCATTGAGCATAGTGCTTAGGTCCTCCACTGATTCTGCCATAAGGACTATATCGTCGGCAAATCAAAGGTGAGAGATGTATTCACCATTGATGTTAATACCGTATCCTTTCCAGTCCAGTAGCTTGAAAACGTCTTCCAATGCAGCAGTGAAGAGTTTCGGGGATATAACGTAACCCTGTCTTACACTTCTCTGCAGTTGGATAGGTTTCGAGCGCTGGTTCTGTATTCGGATAGCCATCGTAGCCCTACTGTACAAACATTTCAGCACTTCGATATACCGACAGTCAACTTGGCACCGCTGAAGGGACTGTAGCGCCGCCCAAATTTCGACGGAATCAAAGGCTTTCTCATAGTCCACATAAGCCAGGCAAAGTGGCAGATTGTACTCTTCGGTCTTCTGTACAATCTGCCGCAGGGTATGTATGTGGTCTATGGTACTGAAGCCTTTTCGGAAACCGGCTTGTTCGGGAGCCTGGAAGTCGTCGAGTCTGCGTACGAGACGATTCGTAATGACTCTCGATAACAGCACGTAGACGCGGCTCAGAAGGGAAATCGGTCTGTAGTTCTTTAAGAGAGCGTTGTCGCCTTTCTTAAAGAACCACCGCACTTCTGCTCCACGCCTCTGGAGTAATGCCACCATGGAGGACGGAATTGATGAATACAATCAACACTACACATTTATATAATATTACGTCGTACTAATACTACGTTTCTACGGATTATATAGCGTATTTTAACTGCATTTAAAATGTAATAGTGACATTTTGAAGTGATATTTTATTTTAATATTTTGAAATGATATTTTGTTGAAGTCTTCTTATTAAAATAATTTAAAAACTCGAACAACCGAACTCCTAATTGGCAGATACTTCGTATCTCTCCTACCCGGGGTACATACTAGAACACTTTTTCTGCACCAGGCTGAAAATTGCGTATACGTTAGAGAAGATATCTGTCTCCCCATGTTATCCAAAACAATGTTTTTTTTTATTCTTACTTTATATTCCCAACATTTTCACGTTCCCGTGGTCACGGGGGTACTGAGGTGTTCGACCTCCTAATGTCATAATTAACCACAGTTACAACCGGATAAAAATTATTATTTTTGTTCCGATCTACGCAGTATGGACTTATAGTATTTTGAAGTTTTGCAGTTGTGTGCTTGGGTTGAGATTTTATATTATAAATAATAACATCTCAAGCAGATGGTAGTACCCAGCCATCTTCTCTATTGAAATTACGGTGTTTTTATTTTAAGAGACTCGCGAATCATACTTGGAAAGAATCGGTGTCTCTTCCCGAGGATTTGTGGTCTATCAAATCTAATGTAGTACAAAGGTGATCTTGTACGTGCACATAGACGGCAAATTTCCCGGAGCGTTGATTCTTCACATCAGCTATGTGTTCTTAAACGCGGTTTTTTATGGATCGTTTTGTTTGTCCTATGTAAGAGAGACCATATTCGCTATCAAGTTTATACACTTATGGGTCTTGCAGAGGGATGTTAAATTGGACTGATGATGAAAACTGACAAATTTTCTTTGATGATTGGGTTCAATACCGATTCCGGACAAAATCAATTACTGGAGTTTTCGATAAAAAAAATTTTAGTAGAAACTCGATGTCAGGAAATTGATGATGTTGTCTCATGCCTGATTTCTCTATCGTCGTGTCGTATTGTGGAAATGTCATTGAACTATCAGAATGAGAGAATAAAGAGTTTTACCGTAAATTTGCACGTACCCATGCACTGTTTTCCTGTTTTATGCAGACATCTTATAGAATAAGGGTGACAAACGAGCACACATTCCACCTGATTGTTAGTAGATGCTGTGGCCCATAGATATCTACATTTATCCTCAATTAAGAATCAAAACGCAGATGCGTTGTCACTCCTAAGGACTAAGATGGAATGCATCGTCTCCAATAAAAAAGGGTTTACGGATCTCCACACTCACCATATGAAACACTGCAGTATTAAGCTGCTATGTTACGCTGCTATTCTACGAGAGCGTGGTCCTTCCCTGGTCGAGCCGACACATTCGTGCTACAACCATAATACAGCTGCAGCGTATAAATGACTGTTTTCGGTTAAGGCTATCTTAGGGGACTAATATGCGGCCTGTAGCCTAATTTTTATAATTATCGACGTAGAATGATAAAGGAAATTTTGGCAATGGTTTTAGTGGTAATTTTACTAAAATAAGCAAAGATGAGTATTTGGCAGTAAGCACTGTTGCTGTTGGCTCCTCCTCCATAAAAAAAACAATATAACTTGTTATAATTTTTTAATTATGTAATTTAGTATCTAATGGTGTTTAATTTTGTAATAATCATTGATGAGTATTTATATAGTTCTTCCCCTATGTGGTTATAATATCAATACTTATATACAACTAAATTATAATATGACTTTTATATGATTTTTTTTATTGAATAAGGGTGACAAACGAGCTACATTATGGTAGTGGGTGTGGTAAGATTTGCCATTATAATATGTTCTACTGCCGGATAACTCACTTTTATTCTAAGACACAACATTAAAATTGAATGAAGCTGCTACGGAAAAAGGCCTATCTATGAAATCTGAAGACACATTAAAATAATTCATAGTTCATAATTTTATGTGAAGCTCCTAAACCTGCCATATTTATGATAAGTTAAGTTTTAAAAAAGAGATTATACATAGCAATAATGTATTTTTGTAAATGCAGACCCAAAATGCATTATTTATTTATAATAAACCGTTTCAAAAACCAGTAATTACATGATTTAATTCCATCCTTTCTTTACCACCATCGAACTAACAGATGGACAGCGGTTCTAAACCCTTTTGATATCGATATTCCACGCATTAGAACCAAGCAATTCGCTTTGTATTTTGTAATGCGTACAGCAAAGGTGTGAAGCAATTTTCTGGCGTCTGTCTTTCCGTCTGGATATGGGCGTCTTAAAGGCATGAGTAAATCGGCTTTTGTTACGCTCAGAGAATGCGATATATCATATAGAAATTTATTACCAATTAACACCAGGATGCTTTGCCAATATTATTGTGTATGTATTTTATTAATTTGTATTTTGTTTACGATTTGGCAGCAAATTAAAAATTGTCTGTGTTACGTCAACATGAATTTAACGCGAGAAAATTTTTGTTCAATTATTTTTTATGACTTTCGATGTCATTTAAGCCAACAAGAAAGTTTACATAGTGAAGCTGCATCTTATTCCACTGTTCACAACTGGTTTAATGAGTTTAACCGTTGTCGCACTAATCTCACCGATGATCTGCGTGAGCGACGGCCTTCAACGATGACGACTGAAAATAACATCAGTGTTGTGCGGCGTATAATGGAGACTGACAAAAGAGAGACTTATCAGCAGATTTGGATAAGCTAAGGGATCGGTATGTGTAAAGTACACAAAATTCTCCATGATCATTTAGCGGTCAGGAAGCTTTGTGACCAATCGCTACTTCATAATTAAACAGAGCCCCAAAAACTCCATCATGTTGTTTGGTGTCGCGAAATGGTTCAAAGAATTAACGGAGGTGACTCAAATGCTGTGTTCGACATACTTACGATTGAGGAAAGCTGAATTTATTGTTATGACCCTGAAACTAAGAGACAGTTTGGGCGTTTTACTAATCCGAAGAGAGATCGAAAGTTCTATCACCAGGATGTGTCAGAGGAGTTACTGACAAATTTGGCTACATCTTGAAGCGTGCTTCCATTAAAACATACTTCAAAATACCGAAGAAGATTGGTCCGTCTTTACCATCAGTCAAGTGTAATGTCCCTTTGCAAGATGCAGGAGTATAAAAGCTTGATTGTTAATGGGGACTCTCTTACATAGGACAAACTAAAAGATCAATTCAAACCCGCGTTAAAGAACGAATAACTGATGTGAAGAATCGACGCTCCGAGAAGTCAGCAGTGTGTAAACACGTACAGGATTTCCCCGGTCACTACATTAGATTTGATAAACCACAAATCCTCGCTAAAGAACAGGGATTTCTTCCAAGGATCATTCGCGAGGCTATTGAAATAAAAAAATCCTAATTTCTACAGGGAAGATGGCTGGGTGCTACCATCTGCTTGGTATCACATAATTAATAAAATTAAATACCAACCCAAGCATACAACTGCAAGACTTCAAGATACTATGAATTTATACTGTGAGGATCGGAACAAAAATTAATAATTTTAATCCGCGGTAGTCACGGTTAATTATGACATCTGGACTTTGAACATCTTACTCCCTCCCGTGACAATGGGTACAGTAAAGTGCTTGAACATCGGGTACACACAAGTTAATATACGCGATTAAATCCGTAAAAACTAGTATTTATTAAATGTGTTGTGTTCGCGTAAGTTTAAAAAAACATCATATAAAATTTTAAGAATTTTTGATGCCTAGATTTAACTAAGACTCTTTTGTAAGTTTAGTACAACATTTTCTTATTAATTTAATATTTGTAATACAAACAGTGAAAATATTGCATCGTTACTTAAAGGTTTACACAAAAGTTTTCACACCAATAAAGTGTGTATACTTTATTGGTGTGAAAACTTTTGTGTTAAAAGTTAAAATATCCAAAAAGCTGCAAATACTAGTTATAAAAGTACTTAAGATTAAAAACTAAACATATAAATAATGACGCCTATTCAAACATTAGGTTTATTTTATCAAAATGAGATCATTTGCGTTACTTAGTTGAATTTTGTAATTTGTTTCTTTTTAGTGAAACTAAGTGTAGATATCTTTATTTATTGTTTTATGAATTATAGTGAACGTATGATAAACATACGATTGTTTTATATACTTTTTAAAGTCGTAAATCACACTCTAGTGTTTTCTTCTGTAGCGCGTGGGTAGTTTACATACATAAATTTCACGAGTACGAACATTCAAGACCGAGACAACATTTGTAGTTCATACAAATTCTTAATCCGTGCGGGATTTGAACCCGCGACCCTTAGCGGTACAACTCATTAGTAAGACACTGTGCCACGGACCCGTCCAATAATTAACTGCTTAATAATATCATTTTAGTTGTAGATAAACATAACCTTTCCTTATGTTGACCTTTACTTTATTAAAAGCGATTAAATCCGTAAAAACTTGTTCCATTCTAGGTAAATTGTTTACATAAATATAAGAAAACATCACACGATAAGCATTATGCCCGAATATATTCTATTACAGTAATATTTGTGAATATCATGGTGTTTACTTACATATTTCCAAATTCAAATTTATTGTTATAAAAAAGCAACCTTAACCTACACTTATACAAAAGACTTACCTATTTCAATGGATGTAAGCAAACTATAAACATATATTTTGTAGGTTTTCAGTACAATTGTGTGTGCGAACTGCGTAAAACGTGTTTTACACTTTTACGATTGTGGTTTTTGGTTGATATTTGATTATTATCAATTGAAATTTAATTTCGCACGTTATCGTAAAAGTAAGAGTGCAAATAAATGAATATTTAAATATAAACTAATTAAAGTACCCACTTAATTAATTGAAATAATTTTATTATTTCTGGTTCTTTTTACTCGAATTTTACTTTATATTAAACTTTACTTTTGTTTATTTCTATCTTGTAATTCCTCTAAATAATACAGAACAGCAAATAGTACTTTCTTACAGAATTAGGGTGACAAATGAACATCAGCAACATCTTGTATTGTCACCCCTGAGAACTAATGTAAAACGCCTTATTTCCAGTCAAAAATAATCTTAGCTTCTATACTTTTTCTATACGAATCAGCAGATTAAGCTACTAATCCGGATTCTCTGAGGGCGTGGTCATTCTTCGGTCGAGCCGAACCACTCATGCTACAACCATAATATAGCAGTGGTGTTGCTCTATCACGTGTACACATTGACGATACCTTTTTTACTAGTAACAAGACATTCCATGTTAAGAATTAGGTATGACAACATATCTACATTTTGATTGTTAATGGAAGATATAAGTATAAGCCCAACGTTCTATACACAGTTTAAACGTATGCCTGTCAATAATCCCAACGTCGTCAAAAATCCAATGGCGTATTACTCAAATTGTACATAAATCAACTAAAGCATGTTTCTTTAATAGAAAATGAATTATTACAGTTTTAATGAAAATATTTTTGACTCATTATAAATTTGTCACAAAGCGCTGAAACTCCGGCGTGACATTAAATAACACAAATACTCCAGCGTGACATTAAATAACAGAAAAACTCCAGCGCGACTTTAAATAACACCTTTCAGACCTTTCAGGCCCTGAGACCTATGAAACTGTAAAAGCCATAAGACTAACAGCATCAACATGATCAGAAACCAAATATATAGGCCTCCCCATGGATAGTCACATATGGGTGATTCTTCTATGGTGTCTACGCTTGGAAGGCGAATTGGAAATTGCATTTTTTTACTTGTTCATTCTAAGAATGCCGTTACCTCCCGTCGCACTCCCCCACTCCGCACCTCAAGTGTCGCCCTGTTGGGACCGATAGCAGCGCCTTCCTAATGTTTTACGTATTTGATATATTTTAAATGTAAAATAAAACTAAAAAAATTAATTATAATATTTTAAATTAATTATATTAATTTTACTCAATAAATTAGTTTATAATATGCATTTTATCTACCTGTTCTCTCTCAATATCTGTGTACAGGATAACAAACCACTTACTTATCAATTCGACAAAAAATAGTCCTCATGTTTATGTGATATTATAGATAAATATGATAACTTATTTGTCTACGGTACCGTCAGCTGTGATATCATAACGGTCGACGACGGCAAACTTGAAATGAACGCGTAGTATTGGGTTGTTATCAGAAAGATGCTGCTGCCCGTATTCTCTTTAAAAATATATAATACAATAATATTTATTGTTATACTTGTTCATAATGAACACAATACCAGGAGTTTTAATGTCATCAAATATTTGTTTTATCAGTCCAATATTAATGAAACTTAGGAACTCAATCATTCATAATCATACTTTGAACATTTTTTCTTTCATATTTCACACTTCTTAAATACATACTTTATACTATGTACTTTTTGCTAACTGGATAGCATTTTTACAGTTTTTATCTCTGTTATGGGACATTAGTATTAAACCCTCTCTTAATAATAACATTTAATACTTTACTACTATTTCTTATATTATTCATCTTTATTATAATACTGACTGAGTATTGCATGTTGCGCTGTATTGTTTTATGATAAGCTTATTGGATATCACATTTCTAGATACGTACATTAATGTGAAAGTGGTCTGTTATTCATTGTGACAAGACTGGTTTTTGTTACATTTAATTAACCTAGATTAATTTAATATAAATAATAATATATGTATTAAGTTATTTTGTGTTATGAATTATAGCAATTATAGCATTGTTTCCTGCCGCCCGGTTCCAAGATTAAGGACACCGATAGTTTAGGTAATTTCTTTTTACAATGAAAATAATGGTTTCAGTTAGTGTGCAAAGTTGCATGATCTTATTTAAAGTATTTTATGAATAACAGCGGTTTATTTTTCGGTTTGGAGGAAACATTGCATTTTTTTCAATCGAGAAAATTTTACGGAATCGTGTTTTCGTCCAACATAGTACTTAATATTAATCTTCAACTTTACCGTACATTTTTTTCAAAATTAATGCTGCAATATTTTCGGTGTAACGGAGGATCTTGCTAAGCCATTTGAGGTTATAATATTTCCCCGTAAAGTAATTTTTTTAATCCGTTTTCCCACTTGTTAATGATTTAAAACTTTTCTTTCCCTAGAACTGTGTATAATATTATATACATGTTATAATATTATTTTATATATATATATATATATATATATATATATATATATATATATATATATATATATATATATATATATATATATACATAATTTTAAGTTACTTCGGCGTATTCAGGATATGTCTTGTACCTGCTACGGAACTTGGCTAGTCACACCTTGTACCCCTGAATTCTTTCTGCTGCTTTTGCATTCGAAAATGTCGTTCACTCACCGACGTGGTTGGGCAACACAGCCCTGGTCTTTCTCCTACGCTTCCTTTTTATTAATTATACATAAATAAACAGTCACGCCTGTCACCCAGAGGGTAGGCAGAGACTACGGACTTCCATTTGGCACGATACTGACATACCTCTTTCGCCTCCTTTACATCCATATATCTACGCATACATGCTCGTCGGTTAAGGGTACTTCTAACGTGGCCCATTTTCAAAATATCGCCAATTTGGTCGATAAACCTTTTTCTAGAGCGTCCCTTCCCGACTGGGCTGTTTACATCTGCCATATAAATTTGATTTGTCACTCTTTCCTCATTCATTCTTTCTACGTGACCAAACCACCGAAGCATTCCTTTCTTAATCCTGGTCACAACATCGTCTTGCATAAGACATTTATCTCTTATCACGCAATTTCTCACCCTGTCATTCAGATTCAAACCCGGCATATTCCTTAAAGACCGCATTTCTACAGCATTTATTCTACTTTCGTGCTTCTTCTGCCACACCCAGCTTTCACTACCATACATTAAAGTAGGGACTAACACAGCATTATGAATTACCATACGTGCCTGTTTTGACACATTCTGGTTCTCTATAATAGAGTGTAGTGCCCCATTCACTCTATTCCCTGCATTTACTCGTCGTTCTATATCCCTATCATATCTACCATCCCTGCTAAATACACATCCCAAATACACAAACTCATCAACTTGCTCAATTAACTCTCCTTCTATTCTTATTTCACATACCGTTTTGCTTTCTTCTCTTTCAAAAACCATCACTTTCGTCTTACATGTGTTCACTTTCATTCCCCTTTCTTTTAATTCCCAGTTCATTAATGTAACCATCATTTGCAATTCAGACGCCGATGACGCAAATATGACTTGATCATCGGCATACAAAAGGCATTTGACGGTTAACTCGTCCATTCTTAAACCACATTCTTCATCTTTCAAAGTTTGCAAACACCGGTCCATAAATAGGTTGAACAGCCAAGGGGAAGCTACACAGCCCTGTCTGACACCTTTTTGGATGCCAAACCAGTCCGAGTAGACCCCATTGATCCTGACACAAGCACTAGAGTCCCTATAAAGAGACCTCAATGCCTGTATCAAACCAGCGCTCAACCCATATGAGTTCAGTGTTTGCCATAACACATTCCTGTCCACTCTAACATAAGCCTTTTCCAAGTCCATGAACGCACAAAAAACTTTCTGGTTTTTGGCTAAAAACTTCTCCGCAATCATGCGCATGGAAAAGACTTAATCCGTGCACCCCATTCCCTTTCTAAAACCCGCTTGCACATCCCAAATTTTTCCATCAATTTCTTTCATAAATCTTTCAATTAACCTTAGCATATAGTTTACCCACAATACTAAGCAAGCTGATACCGCGATAGTTTTTGCAGTCCTGCTGTGACCCTTTTCCTTTATATATTGGTACTATAACTGCTTTACACCAGTCATCCGATACCCGTTTTAATTCCCAACATAAATTAAACAAGGTGTACAGCAGGCCTGCCACCACTTCTTTCGGAATTTCTAGTTCATTTAATTCAGACGACTCTTCACTCATAAACACGCTTTCAAAGTATTCCTTCCATCTGTTTAAATTCGAAACTTCATCATTCAGAATGCATCCATTCTCGTCTCTTATAGCATTTATTATAGGCTGTTTTGTATTTCCCCTGGCAGTTCTTACGAGTTTCCAGAACATTTTTATGTTAGCCTGGAATTTATCAGATATTCTTCTATCATTCTTATCCGTTCTTTCTTTCTTTTTCCTTTCAAAAATTTCTTTTACTCTCTTATTTAGACGTCTAAATTCTGCCTTTTTTCTTTTAATCTCATCATTCATACCAGAAGAATTACCAGTTTTGGTTGCTAGTAAATCTAACCATGCTTTCTTTTTTGATTCAACTTCCACCCGTACCTCATCCTCCCACCATAACGTATTACTTTTCCTTTCATTTGTTCTCTTACTTACACCACATACTTCGGTGGCGGTATCCACCAAACCTTTCTTAATATTATCCCACACAGTATTCAAGTCTAAATCATTCATACACTACTCATTCAAACATCTAATATTTTCTCTCAGTCTACATTTATACTTCTCCATCACATCTTCATCTTGTAACTTCTCTATTCTTATACGCTGTAACGCAGTGGTAGACACAGATGTCCGATGCCGCCAACGCTTGAAAAGACCATTAATTCGACATAAGACCAAGTAATGATCCGTCCCTACGTTGGACCCCCGGTAAACCCTTGTATCTACGACTGCACTCCTCATTTTTTCATCCAAAATTACGAAATCTATCATGCTTCTATCATCACCTCTTTCCCATGTATACATGTGAATCTTCTTATGACGAAAAAAAGTATTCGTCACAAAAAGATTCTTTTCCGCACATACGGTGAGGAGGTCTTCACCATTCTCATTTATACTTTCATCACCAAACGTTCCCAATATCCTTTCATAACCAGACCTCTTCACCCCAACCCTTCCATTAAAGTCTCCTAACATAATTTAATTTAACATATTTTCATTTTCCTTACATTTTGTCAACACCATCCTTACCATGTCCCAAAACTGCTCTCGGATGTAAGTGGGCTTCGACATGTATGGGGCGTACACCCCTAGCAGGAATAGCTTCTTTAAGCCCACTTTCATTCGTATCCATAGCAGTCTCGGGCTTACACATTCATACTCTTTCACACATTGACCCATTCTTTCTGAAAGGATGAAACCGAATCCCTGGCATGCCCGTTCGGTCTCGCCTACACCAGACCAATACGCGGTATACGTGCCATGTGCAGTGGCATCCTTTCCCTTTCGTTTCGTCTCATTCACACATAACGCATCTATTCCTCTGTCATTCATCATTTCGCATACTTCATCCATCTTATCATTAATTTCTCCACATACATTCAGCGTAGCCAGACGGGTTTCCGCAATCCACTTTTCGCCCCTCCAGGAGACAGAACGTAACGGGTGGCGAAACCCGTCGCCGGTTTTTTTATTAATTATATTTTTGATAAACGTTCTTCAAGTTATTGGTACTCTTATCTTAGTTTACTCTTCTCTTATTAAGTTGTTTCTTAATCTTGGAATACTTTTTCTTAAAATTTGTCAATCCTGATTCAAATTTTCATATTATTATCCTTTATTACATAGAGCTCTTTTTCTTGTTAAACTAACAGTGAATTTTACAACTTTCGGTTGGCCATTCACTGTTCATAGTCTTACCTTTTTTGTCATATCTTGCTTCCTCATTATCCTTGTCATTATCAAATTGATGTTTCGATCTTGTGTCTTTTGGGAATTCAATTGGACTAGATTTAGTCGCCCCCAATCTGAGACTTTGTCAAGCAAAGACTCAATTTCAGACTCAAGTTTGTCCCGGTATTCGGCGACGATTTCCCGAGAAATATTGATACGGCCGGTATACAAGGCATCACCAGTGTTTTCGCCCGCATAGCAATGAATGTTACCAGTTTGCAACATATCATTGATATGAAGAAGAAACAGCGTTGTAGATAGCACGGAGTGAGGTGGAACACCAGCGTCAATAGGCTTGTAATCAGAGCATGCGTCGTATACTACGACTTTGATGCTCTGATCAGCAAGGAAACTAGCGATCCCACTGCATAATTTCTTGGGAAGCTCATAGGAAGGGAGCTTCGAAAGAAACGCTATGTGTGAGACCCGATCGAAGGTCTTTACTATATCCAAACTAACGGCCAGTGTCTTCCTCTTGGACTCTATTTCCACCACCCATCTATGAGTAAGGTAGACTAGAAGATCGCACAGCTTATTGACCACGACGGAAACCGTGGTGGTCACTGATCAGCTGGTGATCTCATCAAGGTACTTCATGAGCTGGCAGTTTACAATCAACTCCATTATTTTGGAGAACGTGGAGGTGATGGCAATAGACCTGTATTTGGATGGGTCTGAGTGGTCCGCCTTTTTTAAGGATGGGGTGGACTGTCTTCTGAAAATTCGGGACCACGCCTTGGGAGTGGAAGTACCGGAATAGACTGCATCTGTCGAGCACTTTCCGAAGTTCTAAGTAAGTATATAACAAGTGTACTAAGTATACATATATATATATATATATATATATATATATATATATATATATATATATATATATATATATATATACTTAGTATATATATATATATATATATATATATATATATATATATATATATACTTAGTATATATATATATATATATATATATATATATATATATATATATATATATATATACTAAGTAAATATATTAAAATCATATATCAACGGAAACGTTATTAAATAAGCTATCAGTTTATGCATCACAGATATATGTGTAATGTATATGTATGTTATATATATCATATATATGTTACAAATAGTTTGCTATAACTCGACTACATATTATGGCGTTTGACAGATGCGCATATTTTTTCAAACGCCAGAATATGGCGTTTGGACAGACGAGGGGCTATCCAAATGAGACGACTTGATGACTATTTTACTTTTTGTGATGTCATTCGTAGTGTGTGATATTTTACACAGATTCCATTTTATCCCTGAAGTATGTGATATTTCGTACAGTTGCCGTTTTGTATTTGCAATGCCTGTAGTGAACTATGTTTCTACATGCAGTTGTTTTTAAATAAGGAGACAATGCACAGGCAACCTTGCGCATGAGTCTAAGGCTAAGGCTTGCTGGTGTATACGCAAGGTTAAGACTCGCTGGCGCATGTGCAGACCTAAAGCTCCCTAGCCGGTTCGCCAGGATGATTCGTTGATGCGATAATTAAGTTAATTAAACTAAGTTAAAACTGTAAGTAATTTAAGCATTTAAATAGTTAACCGTGTTACTATTTCTTTTAATCAGTTATTACTGTGGACTTTATTCTATTGGCGTGTATTAAAAAAAACTCAGTAGAATTAATAACTGTATTTCTGTTATATTGTGGTTTTAATGTAATTTGTTACGAATAAACTTGTAACTTTGGCCAGTTAGACCCTTGCCAGGCGATCTAAGAGGCCTATGTCCTGCAGTGTACTTTGTTAGACTGCATTTATGATGAAGATGATTGCTAACTGGCCACTATTGATCAGCCCTTCATCTTAGGCCAGCTATGAGTTCTACCTTAGTTCCCTAATGGTAACAAAATCAAAACAAATAGGCCCATCCACCCAAGTTAAGGTTAAATCCACCCCTATCTTCAGCTATTTTGTATTTGTTTTTTAAAGGATGACGGTGAAAAATAAGCACAATGTCCATTCGATTGGATGCTGCAGCCAAAAGATAATTAATATGTTATATAAATCCATTTTCAATAAAAATAAAAATGCAGATCCGTTGTCAACCCAGAAGACCAGGACAAACCACACTCACCATACGAAAGAAAGCAGCATCAAAATGCTACTAAGGCGACAGTAACCTAATAGTAATAGTTGCGGACTGCAAACTCTGAGAGTCTTGGTTTGAAATCCATCATACGACTACCGCGGTGAAACATTTTTAACACAAGCGTTTTTAAGCTTTTATATGCGGTATGTATTTCAGGAGGGATCTGGGCTAAGTTTTTTCGATACAATAACGATTTTTCATGAAAAACGAAAGATTGATAAAACAAATTGTCTTCAATTATTTCAAATCTAAATTTTTCATTCATTCGTTCAATACTGAACTTCATAAGTCCACAGATGAACATAGGTCTACTCCAAGTTACCACAACGCAGTATCATGAGCCACCTGCATCCATCGACGTTTTGCATGTCTTGCCAGGTTTCTTTTTGACATATATATATATATATATATATATATATATACATATATATATATATATATATATATATATATATATATATATATATATATATATATATATATATATATAACACAACCACAACTCAGTAATATTCCCAACTAAATATGTAATATATGTGGCAATTTTGATCTGATGAGGACTGGAATGGTTATGCAACCATCCATCGGATTCCTGAAGTCTCCTTTTTTAAGGCCCTCAGTGGGTTCGTACAACTTCCACGGGATGAAAGGGAGTGGCGGTATTCTAGGCCACTGCCCCACAATTAAATAAGTTATGGCTAAACTAAGCAAAATAAAGTAAGCTACCATATGAAACTTTGAGGCTTCTATATATGGATTTAACAGACTCTGTAATAAATAATGGACTGACAACTTATAGCAGAAGTTACACTACATGCATTCCAAAATATGTTAAGTACTAAGTTGAGACTGCTTAAACAGATTGTACCAATAAAATTAAAATATCGATACAAAGATAAATACAATAATTTGTTTAAAAACTGTAAATTTCTCAATATATTTGACAATATAAAAATAGGAATTGTATCAGAATACAACTCAAACATAAATTATTTGTATATTAAAACTAGAGCGTCAAACTTAAGAAATCTATCCTTTGTATAATCTGCCAAAATATAACAATGAATATGGGAGGATGGTATCGGATACATTCTGTCTAATATTTCAACTAATATCTCAATAGATCTTATAGATAAAATCAAAGGGAAAAACCCAAACAAGTACAATAACTTAAAAAAACTCTATGTCAGTATGAGAGTATGAGTGTGCCCAGACACTTTTTTTTACCAGAATACCTTACCAAATAATTCGACGTAATGTCATATGCCTTAACATTACATTAGCATGGAACTCAGAGTTGCATACAGACCCGAAAGGTGTTTTGTTATTTATTTTCTTTTTGAAAAATAAATATGTATTATAAAAAATCGGTTACGTAAAAAAGTATACATCTAGTGGTAAGCCCTGTGATTCGCCTACCGGTACGAGGCTGCCACTCGAAAAATTTCTTCCTCATCAGTTTAATTTATATAATGCCACATTAACAGATTCTATTCATTTGAAAATGGAACAAATCGGAAGTCTTAACTAAAATTCCGTGACTGTATAATTTTATTTTTATACCTAAGCGTTGACTCTCCTCTATTGTAGGCGATAAGCGATTCCGCAATTACTGAGCGCCGGCAGCTACGGATTAGTGATATCATTAATGCTATGATTAACGACACTGTGAATGGCTCCACCTGCACTATACGTTTAGATTTATTTGTTAGTTGTTATCCCATTCGAGTTTCAATTACTATACTACACAGAAAGTTTTTAGAACTTGCCACTTGTAAACGATATAATAAAAAATAAGTTCAATTGAAAATGGAACTCTTTGTCTATATTATTTTGTATGTAATCTATTGATTTGTCATTTGTTTACAATTTGTCGGCAAATTGAAAATTATCTCTAACACGTCAGCACGAATTTTACGCGAGATAATTTTCGTACAATGATTTTTGATGACTTTCGATGTCATTTATGTCAACAAGAAAGTTGTGATAGACTTCAATTGGCCTTTCACTACGAATTCCTATCTCGTGCCACTTTTTACAGCTAGTTTAATAAGTTTAAACGTGGTTGCACTAATCTAGCCGATGATCTGCGTGAGGGACGGCCTTCTACGGCGACAACTGAACATAACATCAGTTTTGTGCGGCGTATGATAGAGACTGACAAAAAGAGTGACTTATCAGCAGATTCGAGCAAGCCTAGGCGTCGGCATGAGTCAAGTGCCACAAAATCCTCCATGAAGATTTTTCAGTTTGTGCCCGGTGGATACCTCATGATTTGACAGAGGCTCAAAAACTCCATCGTGTTGATTTGTGTTGTGAAATGGTTTAAAGATTCAACGGTGGTGACTTAAATGCCGTGTTCGATATACTTAAGGGTGACGAAAGCTAGGTTTATAGTTATAATCCTGAAACTAAGAGACAGTCTAGACGTTTCCTTCCGAGGAGTTGCTAACTAATCTGAATAGAGATCGAAGCGTGGTGAAAAAGATGGTGGCCTCGTTCTTTGGATGGACAGGTCATTACGCAACAATTTACAACAAAATGCTGCTGCCTATCTCCTGATTTAGTTATCGTCAATTTTCTTTCAACAATGAAATTTCCATTATTTTAATAATAATAATTTGAAATACAAATTTTATGGATTGCAATTTAGTAATGATTTCATTTAATTTTATTTCAAACTTATATTTTTATTACCAAACTAAGAAAATAAATCGTTTTTAAAAATGTGCCTTTTTAAATCTTATTGCAGTCGAATTGCAAAAAAATCTACAATATTTACGATTAAACTGGTAGTCCGTTTCTAAATGAGGTTCCCCCGACCGACGAAGAAACGATGACTTAAATTCCGTTAGATATCTTTTTATCGTTTTTTTTTCAAAGAAAAAGAAAAACAAAGGAGCAGATAGTCCACCTGATGGTAATTGGATACTGTGGCTGATATCTACATATATCTTCGATTAAGCAACTTATAAAAGAAACGTATAGAATGTGCTTTCTTGCTTAATGCGGTTCCCTCGGTAATCTCACCTAAAGTCAACCCGTAAAGCGTAAACAAGTTCCAAAATAACATCCGCAACTACAATGCAATTTAAAAGAAGCCAATAGTTGTGTAAATAAATAACGCTCAGTGTCACCCATGGGTAACACGTCATATTATGTACGTTGTAATGAGTATTTAATGTTATATGAATGAATTCGACACATAAAATTTAGTAAGTATTAAAAGAAAATAATAATAAATTTAATTTCGTCTTTTATTTAAGTATTTCTTTAAGTAAACACTTATAATGAAGAATTTGCTCATATATTAAGTTAGTTTACGGCAGTGTAACAATACTTACCATCTTATATCGACCTGTAAGTGTTGTAAGAGGCGATAGATTGAAATCGAAAGAGGAGATGAGCAGCAAAATTTTTCTGACAACAACTCAACAAAAAACTGAAGTTAACAACCCGCATACCAAGCGTTGCGCCAAGTTATGGCGAAATTCGCTCTGAGGACTTTTATAGACTATAATGGCAAACATATGCATTGCCTATAATGATAATGAATTACTGATTTTGTGGAGTCGAGAAAATGATATTTACAGTTTCCCTTTAAAAAATAACTACTGAAAATATCAACATGATTCTGTTTCTCTTACAGCTAAAATATTTTCAAAGCCAACGACTTTCTGATTGACGTATGTCTGTAAGCCGATTCGTAACACTCTCTGCACTCTACAGCTGCCAATCCTATTATGCGGTAACAGATATTCAAACGTAAAATAAAAAAGTAAAATTTCTTTTTTGATGAAATGGGTAACCATCATTTTTACCATGATTTTATTTACTCGCTTTAATGTATGTATTTTCGAGTAGAAATTAAAATTGATTTCAAACTTACTAAAGAGCTACAGACTTTATATTTTGATCATAGCTCATAATAAGATAACAATGTAAGAATATAAAAATGAAATATTTAAAAAACATTTTTATAGTTTTAAGTTTTAGAAATTAATTTAATAATTTCTTCCATGCTCCTTAAATAATAAATAATAAATTTTCTTTTGAAATATTGTGGTAATTTTTTTATCTGCGACATTAAAAATAATACGTTGGGAATAAAACTTTCGAGAAATAGTTTAATTCAAGATGTAAAATATGTACTCGTGTACATCAATATGGTAGGCGTCTGCGCTATTAATCATAAATCTTCTTACCCCTATTTAATACCAATTACATACACATTATTCTGCTGTTTCACGATAGTACGAATATTCACTAAGAACGTGGTCATATCCCGGTTGGGCCGATGCATTCGTGCTGGAGCTATGTATAGATAGCATAGCCGTATCGTGGACTTACTTCGTAAAATACTATACTAATTATTATTATTAAATGGTTATATATTGATATATAAACTCAAACTTTCAATTTATCTATGTTTGCCTGAGGAAAGTCCTAACTTTCCCGGAGGCGCGCGGCATGGACAGTAAGTGATTAGGGCACTCCAGTGCCAGCATCTTCAGTCATTCAGTATGCCATTCAACAGCCAGCGTAAAGCAGCTCGAATTTTCGATGACCGAGTTCTTTCTGATCGGTTCGATTCAGTGGGGCTTTGAAGGGATATTGCATCCCCTAGCATATCGTATCTACCAGGGGGTTTGCTCTGAGGAATTTTTCGGAATAATTTCAGCCACTAAATTTCACGAACGCACACCACGACAAGACTTACGATACCATTTACACTATCTCAATGTCTGGCAGTCCACCACTGTGCGTTTTACTAGGAGTTTTCTTCCTCACGCAAACTCTTTGTGGAATCGTTTACCATTGGTGAATTTTTGGACCCTTTCGGAATTTTAGAAACCTTTAAGAGAAGATCTTACTCCATTCTAAAGTGATGGCAATGCACCTTCCTTCCCCTGGTGTTGCGGTTGTTCATGGGCGACGGTAGTCACTTACCGTTAGGAGATTTTAATGGAAGGGTTGGGGTGAGGAGGCTTGGTTATGAAAGGATATTGGGAACGTTTGGTGATGAAAGTATTAATGAGAATGGTGAAAGCCTCCTCACCGTATGTGTGGAAAGGAATCTTTTTGTGACGAACACTTTCTTTCGTCATAAGAAGATTCACATGTATACTTGGGAAAGAGGTGATGATAGAAGCATGATAGATTTCATAACTGTGGATGAAAGAATGAGGAGCGCAGTGGTGGATACAAGGGTTTACCGGGGGTCCAACGTAGGGACGGACCACTACCTGGTCTTATGCCGAATTAGGGGTTTATTCAGACGTTGGCGGCATAGGACATCTGTGTCTACCACTGCGTTACAGCGTATAAGAATTGAGAGGTTACAAGATGAAGATGTGAAAGACAAGTACAAATGCAGACTGAGAGAAAATATAAGTAATTTGGATGAGTTGTGTGTGAATGAGTTAGACTTGGAGAATGTGTGGCATAATGTTAAGAAAGGTTTAGTGGATGCAGCTACCGAAGTACGTGGTGTTAGTAAGAGAATGAATGAAAGGAAAGACAATACGTTATGGTGGGATGACGAGGTACGTATGGAAGTTGAAGCAAAGAAGAGAGCATGGCTAGATTTACTAGCGACCAAAGCTGGTAACTCTGGCGGTAAGAATGATGAGAATGAAAGAAAAAAGGCAGAGTTTAATCGTTTAAATAAGAGAGTAAAAGAATTTGTTGAAAGGAAAAAGCAAGAAAGAACGGATAGGAATGATAGAAGAATATCGGATAACTTCCAGGCAAATATTAAAATGTTCTGGAAACTCGTAAGAAATACCAGGGGACTTTCAAAACAGCCTAGATTGAATGCGATACGAGACGAGAATGGCTGTATCCTGAATGATGAAGTGTTGAGTCTAAAGAGATGGAAGGAATATTTTGAAAGCGAATTTATGAGTGAGGAGAAGTGTGAACTAAATGAAATAGAAATTCCGAAAGAAGATGAAAGAGATAGGGAGATAAGTATGGATGAAATAATGAAAGCAATGAAAAGCATGAAAGTAGGTAAGGCAGCCGGATATGATAGAGTTTCACTCGAAATGCTAAGGGCTGGAGAGGACGTGGTGGCAGGCCTGCTGTACACCTTGTTTAATTTATGTTGGGAACTAAAGCGGGTACCGGGAGACTGGTGCAAAGCCGTGATAGTCCCAATATATAAGGGAAAAGGGTCACAGCAGGACTGTAAAAACTACCGTGGTATCAGCCTTCTTAGCATTGTGGGAAAACTGTATGCTAAGGTACTAATTGAAAGAGTTATGAAAGAAACTGATGAAAAAATTTGGGATGTGCAAGCGGGATTTAGAAAGGGAATGGGGTGTACAGATCAAGTCTTTTCCATGCGCATGATCGCGGAGAAGATTTTGGCGAAAAACAAGAGAGTTTTTTGTGAATTCATGGACTTGGAAAAGGCTTATGACAGAGTGGACAGGGATGTATTATGGCAAACGTTAAACGCATTTAGGTTGAGCGCTGGTTTGATACAGGCATTAAAGTCTCTGTATAGGGACTCGAGTGCTTGTGTTAGAATCAACGGGGTCTACTCGGACTGGTTTGGCATCCATAAAGGTGTCAGACAGGGCTGTGTAGCTTCCCCGTGGCTGTTCAACCTATTTATGGACAGCTGGTTGGAAAATTTGAAAGTTGAAGAATGCGGGGTAAGAATGGGTGAGTTAACCATCAAATGCCTTTTGTACGCCGATGATCAAGTCATACTTGCGTCGTCGGCGGCCGAGTTGCAAATGATGGTTACATTAATGAACAGGTCATTAAAAGAAAGGGGAATGAAAGTGAACGCAAGTAAGACGAAAGTGATGGTTTTTGAAAGAGATGAAAGCAAAACGGTATGTGAAATAAGAATAGAAGGAGAGTTAATTGAGCAAGTGGATGATTTCGTATATTTGGGATGTGTATTCAGCAGGGATGGGAGATATGATAAGGACATTGAACGACGAGTGAATGCAGGAAATAAAGTAAATGGGGCTCTACACTCTATTGCGAAAAGTCAGAATGTGTCAAAAAAGGCACGTATGGCAATTCACAGTGCTGTATTAGTCCCTACTTTAACGTATGGTAGTGAAAGTTGGGTGTGGCAGAAGAAGCACGAGAGTAGAATAAATGCGGTAGAAATGCGGTCGCTAAGGAGTATGTTAGGGCTGAATCTGAGTGACAGGGTGAGAAACTGTGTGATAAAAGAAGAGTGTGGTTTGCAAGATGATGCGGTGACCAGGATTAAGAAAGGAATGCTTCGGTGGTTTGGTCATGTAGAAAGAATGAATGCGGAAAGACTGACAAAGCAAATATATGTTGCAGAAGTGAATGGAAGAGTCGGAAAGGGACGTCCTAGGCGGAAGTTTGTCGACCGAATTGGCGATATACTAAAAATGGGCCAAATTAAGAGTACCCTTAACCGACGAGCATGTATGCGTAGGTATATGAATGTGGAAGAGGCGAGAAAGGTATGTCAGGATCGTGCTAAATGGAAGTCTGTAGTCTCTGCCTACCCCTCTGGGTGACAGGCGTGGGTGTTTATGTTATGTAAAATAAAGAATTTTATTTTGTCTTCCTAAAAAATTTAAAATATGATGATGTAATAAGGTACACTGGTAGATAATGCCTCTTCCACTAAGTCCGCCTGTATATATTTTAATGTGTATGTAATGTTATGTAAATATTGAAATTATTTATATATTTTATTATATGGAAATATTAATTTTTTAACTAAAAATCACATAAATAATTAATACCTACTAAGTACCAAATTTATTTCGTCAGTGTCTTTTGATATCAATAATAATTAACCAAAATTTAAAGTGCTTGCTTTAAAAAAATTAAGTAGACCAAGTTCAAATAAAACCTTTATTGCTTGTTCCGCTTCATGCAGTTATGCAGCAAGTCATGTTGGAAATCTAACACGTGACTTGACCGCTTGAAATTCGGGATGGATGTTAAATGGTTCATCATTTTGTTTACTGTATATGTAGTATAATGTTGGAAAATATTAATCATAATAAATGAAATGTAAGTTTTTACTTCATAAAAATTTAATAGTAATATTGGGTAGTATCAAACTAGGTGGTAGGGTTTCCTTTCTGCCTACGAGTCAGTTTAAATAGGTACCACGCTCTTGCCTGTTTCTGCTCCAACGTAGCAGTAGCGTTTTGGTGTTCCGCTCTAAAGGGTAAAGAGGTAAGGGTATATTTACTGGCTTCGTGGTATTCTATCATAGTCCACAGAGGTAATGACGTATCGGTAAGAAGATGCTTTGGCCCATAAATATCTACGTCTATCCTCGATTAAGAATGAAAATGCAAAAGCTTTGTAACCCCTAAGCACTTAGATGGAATGCCTCGTTTCAAGTTAAAAGAGTCTCCCGCTCTCTACACTCTACATGCGAAACAATCCAACATTGAGCTGCTATTTACGCTGGTATTCTGTGAGAGCATGGTCCTTCCACGGTCGAGCCGACCCATAATCATTTTTGCTACAACCATAATATAGCTGCAGCATGTTTCTAACACGTGTAAAAGTGACGTTCGTTTGTCACTTTAGTTGAAATAATAATTGTATATTTGTTTTAGTAAAAAATATATGTAAAAAAGTCTCCGTATTCACTTTCTTAATGTCTAAAAGAACGCTAAGCCAATGCTATAAAAGTCTACTGCATTATGCAATGTTCATCGTCTTTTAAGGCCTATGAAGTACACGTAAGTGTCTCTTGTATATACATTTATATTCATCAACATGTTAAGTGTAAAAGTGTTTTAAAAATTAAATAAATACAATTTAATTTCTGACTTCGTATCATAGAAACAGTAACGTACCAATAAGAAAATATAGCCGATTTATACAGCTAAATATAATAAAATAATAACAAATTCTGAAGTCGGTGCTAAGTTATCGTGTAAAGAATAATGAATCCCAACCAAAAACTTCCGTGATGTCGGTTTGAAAGATTCATCAAAATGGATTCATTATTGACAAAGATATCGCGTAACTTAACATCCAAAGGCAGACATTTGAATAGAGAACTTTTTTTGTAAGTCGGATAAAATACAATTTTATATTAATGAGTAATAGACTTTATAAGACTAAATTTATCAAAATTAAACCTTTATTAAATTGCACTGCACAGCGAATGAAATTTATTAGTGTTTCACAAATAGGCAATTCAATTGAACCTCTCAATCATCTAATGGATTCAGCGAGAATTATCACTTTCAAATATTGCTTCAATGAATTACATAATTACATTTTCTTAAGAAGACTTAATAAATTGTATACTCCATCAAATATTGTGACATAATATGTATATAATAGTTCGGGGAAAAAGTGCATCCGTATTTTGCGTGTATAAAAATAAAAAAAAATCTCTGTTTGGATGATATTGGTTTAAAAAGTAAAAACTACTTTCCCGCCATTTTTCAATTGTTTTTCTATCCACGAAAACGAGTGAATCTAACGAGGAAATTCGATTTATTTTGAGGTTTTATTACAAAAAAAGGGAAAAATGCGACTCAATCCACGAAAAAATATTTTGACATTTATGGACCTAATGCAGTGTGATCAAGAGTAGCACTAAGTTGGTTAAAACGTTTTCTCCAGGAATTTTGATGTCGAAGATGCAACTCGCTTGGGTCACCCTCAGATGAAGAAAGTCGATGCCTTTTAAAAAAATTAAACAAGATTAGCACTTAAGCATTTACAAACTAACCGATAAATTAAAAATGACCAACAACAGTTTTGACCCATTTAAAAAGAATGGCTATACAGAACAGCTCGATATTTAGGTACTACACGAGCTCACTGAAAGAAACCCAATAAGTCGTATACTCATTTGCGATTCTCTATTGAAACATAATGAAACCGAACCATTTTTGAAAAGATTGATCACCGGTGAAGAAAAGTGGATCACTTACAACTAGAATGTGCGAAAAAGATCATGGTCAAAGGGTAGTCATGCTTCACAGATTTACACGCACTGAGGTAATGTGGTGGGATTGGAAGGCATCTTTTATGATGAGCTTTTGCTACCGGACAAAACCATCTGTAATTCCAACAACTAATAAGACTTAAGCAAGAAATTGAGAAAAGACGGCCAGAAGCAGAATTCTTTGGGTTGTGTTAGGCTAACTACTACTATTAAGTTTAGTAGCTTTTTAGAAGTATTAGGAAGACGCTGCTGCACATCTTATGATTTGTTTCTCTCTGCCGCTCCTTACAACATCCACGGGATGATATGGGGTTGCGGAATTCCTACACCGGCACTACAAGTATGCATGTTACTTTATTTTCGATATTTTTTTACATAAATTAAACAGACTGTGGTAGAATTATAGCAGATCTAAATTATATTTAAATATGTTTATATTTTTAACTTTATTTCATGTTTTACAATATGAGTTTGATGTATTTTTAGTCAAACATTGTAAGCGAAATAGTTAAATTAATAACTGTAGCATTACTATAATTACACAATTTCGTAATAAGCAAGAATCTCAAATGCTTCTCAAGTTTACAAATTGAATCGAGCTTAAAGTGTATACGCTCTACTCAACTATAAGGTGTAACTCTTAAGTCGATTAACATAGCTTCATCAGACAGATAACTTGAACTGTAAATTTGATAGACTCGATTAAATCTGCGGTATTAACTGTGAATGTTGAGTTCTCAACAAATACTACGAGGACGTTGTCTAGTTTTATACATGTTAATATAATCAGGTATCACTCCAGTGATAGTGATGGGTATTCTAGTACAAGTAATAGTGTTAACAATGGTGGAAGAGAGGAAGGTGCTCGTAATTCCAACATTTTATTTTCCACATCACCATTTTTTCCACAGCTATTTTAGCTATAATTAATTTTCAATAAGTAATTTATGGTTGAGCCGTAGAAGGAAGAAGAAAAATCTCTTGCCGGGCAAGGTCTTTAACCAGCGGAGTGGATAAGGCTCCTTGTGATAACTTTATTATCTTTATTTCGTTATGATAATGTTGTTAGCTACTTTCACTTTTACCGTTTCATCTGATACAGGGAGCTATTTAAAATATAGAACAACCGATGATAATTATTTTGGTTTACGATTTGGTTTTAATGCCAATCGTCGTGTCCCTTAGGATGGCTTCTAACAATTGTACGAGTGGGGGAAACGCGTACCCTGTCTCTGGGTCTTGTCAGTTGATGTTCTGGGCGGTGAGAACCGCCCAGTTATGCGGATGTACGGTGTGTGCCCGCTTACGAGCTATTCTCAATCTCAACCAGGGTTATTTTGTAATAATCTTACCTAAAATAAATATAATGCAAATAGAAGGTTCAAAATTAGTGATATAGACAAATGGTGAAGAAAAGTCCTTTTTACCCTTTAAATTCAAAATGCGTTCATTATTATAACTGATTTTACTGTGCACGCACACATTCGTAAAGTTTGGTCGGTAGGCAAAAACGTTGTTTCCCGTAATAAAATGTTAAAACTTAAAGTTACAGATTATATACGTCCCACTTCTGGGCACAGGCCAATGAGAGGATCAATTCTGAGAGGGTTTCAGGGCAAGGAAGTGTCCGCTGCACTACCTCAATGCACTTTGGTGAACTTCACATGCCTTCAAAATATTTTTTTTTATGTCTCAGACACGTAGGTTTCATCATTATGTGTTCCTTTACCGCCAAGTACGTGGTAAATCAACACTTACAATTTCAATTAACAACTTCGCTGTTACTCATGAATCACATTCAATTAAAAATAATTTCAAATCAAAGTAGAAGCCTTATTTACACATATTTTAAAAAATTGCAATAACTGTATGTAATTTATATGTTTGAACTCAAGTTTTAAATTTGGGTTCTCTTTAAGAAATAACCCTGTGCGAATTGCTTGCGGTGCGACGGCAGCGCCGCCATAGTGGCATTTATTTCATATATCATGTATCTAAAATAAATACCACAACACATTTGATCAAATATGTTCAGTTTCTTTGCTACCAGGATTCCGAATTCCGAATTTGAAAAAAAGGCAACATTTTACACGCCAAGTAAATTACTTCATTTAATAAAAGTTAAGTTCATTGCTGATCACATCTGGCATACAGCCATTTCAAACGTAGCTTATTAACGGCTTAGCGTAGTTAACACAACGTGTTTACATCGAAATGGACCATTTATGTCTAGGTACTGCTATATGCGGCCACTAAAACAACACATTCGATAAAATAAACACATGTTCAGAGTTCATTTCAGTAATGCCAAGAATGATCAAGGCTATATTTTATCCGAGAAACTTAGACATTTCTTTCGATAAGACAAAAATTGATTGAGAAAATTTAACTAAAGAATCTACTTAGACAAAGCCGGGCAGATAATTCGTTCTTAAATAAAATATGACATTCACTCCAAACTATAATTATGCTTCATTAAAATACTACCGTTGCTGTAACATCCCATTAAATTCCATTGCTGAACAGGGACCTCCCCCATAGATTGCCTCATAGGCGGGATATTTGCCATAATTGCCTGGCCAGTGGGTTGACAACCACATTTTTATATTTTTTGTATAATTATTTTCTGATCCATTTTTCCCATCCCAAAAGTTCGCAACATGCCTAAAATTGTTCACTTTCTAAAGTTTTTATTTGAAGCACAGAACACATTGTGGAAATGTACAGCGCCACTTCCAAAAACAAAGATCAAATTTCTATAGTAAAGGACTATAATATTTTCATTTGACAATGACACTACTCTATCTATCGGGATCAATGATTTTGTTCAGATCACAATATGACAAACATGTATGTCAGAGCAAGTCAATGACATGTATGAAGAAGAATCAATCCATCTTCTTAATCATTACCAATAAATTATATACGAATAATACAGCTAAGTTGTGGTAGTTCAAAGACTAAGCATTTGGTTGTAAATTTAGTAGTACACGAACAATCTGGGTTAGATCCCCTTCGGCATTAACGAAATTGTTAATTGAAATTTTAAGTGCTGATTTTCCACGTGCTCGACGATGAAGAAAATAACTCACACTTGCGCCACAATATCCTCTCATTGATATGTGGAGGTGCAGTTATGTGTAAGACTGATAACAGGTTGTGAGGTGAACCAAGTTTGTTTATTAATTCAATAATTACAGCCCATCACAAGTTTACTGCTAAACTAGGCCTACCACATAAATATACTCATAAGGTAATTCGACATAGCTATCACGCGTTGGGCAGACAAAATTTTAATTAATAGATACAACTTATTTATTATCTAAGATTAGTAGTTAATATGAGATTACATGCATATATTTCACGCTTGTAATTTCCCCAAACAGATAGCGTTACGGCTTGTTAGATCTTTTCTCTTAACATCTTTATGAACACTTCGCCAAATAGTCACAACGCTTTGTAACAATACATATTATTTTAACGATATAAACGCAAAATGAAGTTTGGGTTCCTGAAAAAGTACGATAAATAATTTCATCAACGACAACGAAGAACATTAATAATAAAATAACACATACTTATTTACTTATTTTTCTATTTCTAGAAGCTAATCGATGTGAAAATCTATACCAAAAAAACGTAGAAATAAATTTAAAGGGATAATAGAATTTCGTTCGACAAATTAATTAAAGGGCGAATACGTTCAAGCTCTTACATTACGAATAGTATTTTACTTTTATTTTAATTATTTATTTTTTTCACGGTAATTGATGCATATTTTGTTTTTGAATTGTCTGTTTTCTTTTTCTATTTTTCATGATGAGTTCTTGTAAAAAATACAAAAAAGTTTTTAGTATGCCTTCGTTATTATCATCTAACGTGTCTTTCGAATTTCTTCTCTAATAATAGCAGCTGCTGTAGCTTCTACAATCCGTGACCGTTATTTTTTGGGATCCTCTTTTTGGTTGTTACGATACCAAGCTTTTTATAGTATATTAGCTTCTGTTTCATGAAAAGATATGACAGTAAATGATTCTACTTTTATTGTAATTATTATGTCAGTCAAATATTTTTGTTACAGTCTGATTATGATAGTCTTATCATCTGGTACATACTCTGTCATTAGGTATATCCTTGCGCAATTTCGTTGTAAAGATGTAGCCCGTGCGGATAACGAATGCGATAAGCAATGGCGGAGAAGCACCACATCCACATGTACTTACTCGTCAATTAGGCGTCTAATTTAGTCCATTTTAAATATATCGCCAATTTGGTCGATAAACCTCTGTCTTTATTACTATTTTCTGGATTTTTTTTGTAAATGGGTCACTGAGTTTTAAAACTGGTTGATATTTAATGAAGATATCGCGTAGAATAAAAATAAAAAATAATGTACAGTTGAGTTGAACTCCACCATTTTCAGTTAAAATACTATTTTAATACGGCTGCACTTAAACTAACGTATGTACGTAGGCGGTCCCATAATGAATTGGCCTAACTATAAACCAATGAAGGAAATGAAACGAAACCAATTTTATTTTTCAATATAATCACCATGAATACTAACACACTTCTGACATCTGTGAATCAACATCTCTAAACCTTTATAAAAATAATCACATTTTTTATCCTTAAAATGACTGAAGACGGCCACCTGCAACTATTCATTGCTTGAAAATTTTCTTCCCCTTAAGTCCCGCTTTAAATTTGGAAATAAATAATAGTCGGAAGGGGCCATGTCTGGACTTTAAGGTAGATGTTGAACTTCTGTGAACCCGCATTGACGAACTGCATCCTTCGAAACACCAGCGGTATGAACAGGGGCGTTGTCATGGAGCAACAGGACACCTTTAGACAGCTTGCCTCTTCGTTTTTCCTTTATCTTGTCTCGTAATTTATATATTAAAGAAGCATAATATGCACCGTTCATGACTGTATTACGTTCTTTAAAATCCACCATCAAAATGCCTTGAAAATCCCAAAATATTGTGCACATCAGTTTTTTAGTCGATTCTTGCACCTTTGCCTTTCTAGGGGGATTTTCACCCTTATAACGCCATTCCATTGACTCGCGCTTGCTTTGTGGATCATAATACAAGATCATAGTTTCATCACCAGTCACTAGCCGCTCGATCACAGTCTTTGGATTTTCGCCACAAAGATCCAAAAACTCCGAAGCGCAGCGCACTCTTTCCTGTCTCTGTACCGCTGAAAGAAGTTTCGGTACCCATCTTGCACTCACTTTTTTCATGTGAAGATGTTCATGGATTGCGCTATGAACGGTACTCTTAGAGAGCCCAAGCCTTGCTGCAATTTCTCTAATCTTCAAACGGCGGTCACTCAGAACCTCCTCTTCGATAAGAGCAATCGTTTCGGGAGTGAGCACTTCCACAGGTCGACCGTCGTGGTCAAAGTCTTCGACGGTTTCTCTCCCGAGGCGAAACTCTTTCACCCAATTTTTCACCGTGCTATAGGAGGGGGCAGACTCCTTATACACGCCATCCAATCGTTCTTTTATTTGGGCAGGGGATAAATCTTCTTTAAACAGAAACTTTATGACACTTCGATACTCAGTTTTCGACATTTTGAAAAAATACGCGACTCTCGTTATTCAAATGCCTGTTAAACTAAGACTAAGCATTTCATGTCGATGCATGTTTCTTATATTAAGTGCACGATAAACGTTCTATTTAATGCAACACAACATGTAGCGACATGTCGCGTTGAACTATATCAGGCCAGTTTATTATGGGACCGCCCAGTATGTAATTAAATAATGTAGTTTTTTTCAATTAAACCGTAAGGTCCTCCTCACAGTGTGAGCTGCAATTTTTATGCTTGTATTCTGTGAGGGTACAGCCCGTTTCATCAGTTGAGCCAATTCATTCGTTCTACACCTATTATATACACATGTAGCTCCAGCGTAAATCTTTCACGTATACTTTTACATATTTATACTTTTAATTCTTGATATCTTACCCATTATATTTAAAAATAGTGAATAAAACTTACCTAAATGTCGGTAAAACTGTCTTTAGTTCACTGGACAAATTGTCTATGGTGTTGTTTATGAAATGTAAATCGAACCGTTTCTGCTGAATCACCATTCGTAACAACTTTTTACTTGCCTGATTTAAGATCTTAGCGCTTCCTCGAATGTCCTTTTTTGTTGATATTTTGACGCACGTAGGAATGAGATTATGGTCTCTGCATCTCTTCCAGAAATTTAAAGATGTAATATATCTTGCGCGCTTGGTTTTAAGATCTTCTAATCGGGGAATTTTATTTGCTATTATCAGTCCGTACTGGTTCACATAATGATTTCTTAAATTTACGCGAACACTACACATTGAATAAAACTAAATTTACGGATTCTATCGCGTTTATTTAACTGATTTTACTTATTTTTAATTCCCGACGTTTCGGGTTCCCTTCAACTGTTAAACCAAAATTTAGCAATTTTCGCAATATGGCCGATACTGTTGACGATACTGTTGCTGGTTTCCTGATCGTTTAACAGACGCAAGCTTTTTTGACATTTGTTCTTTAGATTCAAATATCTTCTATTTTAATTGAAATTATTCATAATTCTGAGTTAAATGTTACTCTCTATTAGCTATTCTATTGTTTTCTTTAAATTTTCTTCATCAAAAGACTAAACTACAGCTGCAGTCTTCAATCTAAATATGGCAACGTCTAAAAGTTTATATTTTTCTTTACGAAATAAAACGAATAAGATATTTGCTCTTTATTTTTATTTTTATTTACAGCTTTTAATATAATAACTAATTAAATGCATAAAATTTACATATTTTATACAATATTTTTACACACTACATGTTTTAAAACTTGAGTACAAAGTACTATCGCTCTTTGAGTCATAAAATGGGTCTGATGGTGAGGAAGTGACTTATGAGCAGCCTTGAGGCATTGGAGGCGAGATATGGCGACGCTCACCTGGAACACGTCCTTCGTGCGCAGCTTAAAGATCGCGTGCAGCGCAACGACTAAAACCTTCAGCAGTGGGCTCTAGAGGTGAAGAAGCTGGTGCAAATAGCATACCGGTCTGTACCTGCGCTCATTGAAGGGAACCTGGTGCAGACATTTATCGACGGCATCCGCGACCTTGAAGTCAGAGCTGCTGTGAGGTTTGGGTACCCCGAGACGCTTAAGGACGCCTTGGCCCATGCACTGGAGGTGGAAGCCGTGCGGCAGGATCATCGATCCCATCGCGTCAGGGAGGTTGCAGCTGCTACAGTTCGCGACCGCAACAAAGGATACAGCCCTAGGCACTATGGCTGTGGGTAAAGGGGCCGTCTTCTATCCAGCTGCCCTAAGCGAACCCTATAAAGGGAAGGTGAACGATCTCAGGAGGGTGGTGTGGCCAACAGCACCGCCTAGCAGCAGCAGGATAACGAGTAAAAGCCAGAACTGCGGGGCGGGTGCTGGCTGATGTTAAAAGAGTCCCAAGGATCTCGATCTCACAAACCCATGATGGGAACAGTCTAATCATCAAGGGTGAGGTCAACGGAATGCCGTGTAAACTGACCATAGATACTGGAGCCTCTCGTACGGTTGTTAGTTCCCAACTTATAAGTCAGTTCCTTGGGGACTCCGCTTACAACCGAGAACGCATTAATTTGGTAACAGCCACCGGTCCGGAAGGACAACTATCCCTTGCCAAGAATTGATGGCACGCTGGACATGCTTACAGGAGTAAAGTGGTTTAGCACGCTGGACTTAAAAAGTGGCTACTGTCAAGTTAAAATTGACCCTAAGGACAAGGAGAACACCGCGTTCTCCATGGGAAAGGGTCTGTGGAAATTTAAAGTAATGTCGTTTGGATTGTGCAATGCTCCAGAAACGATATAAAGGCTGATGGAGCTTGTACTTACCGGGCTAATAGGCGATGCCTGTCGGGTCTACTTGGATGACATCATCATCTTGGGCCGTACGTTTGAGGAACACCTTCAAAACCTGGAACGCGTGCTCATGAAGATTCAGAGTGCCAACATCAAGTTGAGTCTGAAGAAATGTTCACTATTCAAACGGCAAGTCAACTTTTTGTGGTATGTAGTGTCGGAAGGTATCCGCACGGATCCGGAGAAAATCGCAGCTGTCAAGGATTGGCCGGTTCCAAAAGACAAGACGCAATTAGAGCATTTTTGGGTTTGTGCTCCTACTACCGGCGATGTGTGAAGAACTTTGCAGATATATAGCCAAACCTCTGCATAAGCTAACCGAGGAGAAGCGACATTTCTGCTGGGATGAAAGTTGCAATGTCGCATTCCCGGAGCTCAAGGACCGTCCGTGAAAAACAACTATTTTGGGATACCCTGATGCAAACAAAGAATTTATAGTTGACACAGACGCAAGAGATATAGGACTTGGCGGTTTGTTGTCTCAACGGAATGGTGACCAATAGGTCATAATAGCGTACATCAGCAAGTCGTCAAAATCGGAAGGGAACTATTGTGTCTCAAGACGCGAATTGCTAGCTGTGGTAAAGTCGTTGCAGCATTTTAGCAAATATCTTCTGGGGCTGCTGCTAACTGACCGTGCTGCACCAAAATGGCTATTGCAGTTTAAAAATCCAGAAGGACAAGTTGCGAGGTGGATTGAACTACTGCAGGAATACGACTTTGAGATCGAACATCGCAACGGGAAATCTTATGGCAGCGCAGATGCATTGTCAAGAAAACCTTGTCCTGAAGATTTCAAACATTGTACTAGGCAAAAGAGTAAGGAAATGGTATCCGTGAGGATGCTCAGGACAGACCACCTCAGCAACGAGTGGAAGGACAGCTTACAACATGCACAGTAGAAAGATCCGAACATCAAGCTGATTCTGCAATGGATGAAGGCCAGTGCTCCCAAGCTCAAGTGGAGCTACGTCTCAGCGATGAGTTCAACCACTAAAAGGTATTGGGCCCAGTGGGAAAGCTTGCTGCTTGAGGATGGAGTTCTGTGCCGTAAATGGGAAAATGCTCGGAGACACAGATGTCATTTGCAAATGGTTGTCCTTGAAGCTAAAGTACCGGATGTTCTACAGCTGTACCATAATGATTGTTCAGGAGGCCATCTGGGAGTTAAACGAACTCTACTGAAGATCTGAGAACGGTTTTACTGCATCCACTGTCGAAACGATGTCGAGGACTGATGTCGCAAATGTACAAGTTGTGCAGCTGTAAAGGGACCTCAGACTCGTAGTAGAGGTGCATTGAAGTTGTACAATGTCGGCGCACCATGGGAGAGAGTAGCGACGTGGCGGGGCCGTTTCCGGAGAGAGAAAGTGGTAACAAGTATATCATGGTTGTGATGGATTACTTAACTAAGTAGCCAGAAGTCTTCGCCATTCCAAATCAAGAAGCTTCAACGGTTGCAAATTAACTAGTTCATGAAGTCTCCAGTCGTTTTGGAGTACCTTTAGAGATTCACAGCGATCAAAGAAGGAATTTTGAGTCTCAAATATTCCAGGATCATAAAAAAAGAACGACTTCTTATCACACGCAATCTGATGGAATGGTAGAATGATTTAATCAGATATTGGAGAGGTACCTAGCAAAAGTTGTAAACAATCGGCAACGAGATTGGGACAAGCACATACAACCGTTTTTGTTGTCATATCGAAGCGCTGTTCAAGAAAATACATGACACCAGCTTTCGTAAACTTTGGAAGGGAATTACGGCTGCCCGCAGACCTCATCACCGGGATACCACCTGATGCCCCACGCAGTATAACCGATTACACAAATGACTTTCGGAACAAAATGAATGACATCAGCGAAATACAGTGAATCAGTGTGATTAAATATTAGTGTTTTAACGTTAATTTGGTGTTCGGTAATAAAAGTGTAAATTTTGGTAATTCAATCGGCAGTTTTTATTGTCACGAACCTCAAGCTCGTAACAATATCTAAAATTTAAAGCGGCTACTTATTTGCTAAGTTTACTTATACTTTCTATTTATACATAGTAAAATAAGAAAATAAGATTATAGACACTAATATAATATGGAAACCATTTTTATTCATAATGTGACGGCCCAATGTTATTATTAATAATTAAATTGAATATAACGGGGCGTCAAAAATAGTCTTAAAAGAAACAATAAAATTACATTAATAAACATAAAGTTAATATAAATATATTTCAGACATTAGACCAATAACATAGTAAATTAAAGGCAAAATATTGTCTTTCGTAATAAATAAATTTATTTAAAAACTTGAAAAAATAATTAAAATAAGATAAATAATAGAAAATATTTCAGACATTAGACCAATATCATAGTAAATTAAAGGCAAAATATTGTCTTTCGTAATAAATAAATTTATTTAAAAACTTGAAAAAATAATTAAAATAAGATAAATAATAGAAATACAAGTCGAAAATATTATAAAAATATAGATAAATAACATTTATAAGATAATTAGAAAATTTGTTAAAAATGGTCTAAGTCTTGGAAGGTGTTCATATATAAAAGAAATTTTCTAAGTTGTGGTAGGAGTTCACGTATAAAAGAAATTTTTCCTAAGTTATTGAAGGTGTTCATGTATAGATGTCTTGTATGAAGGAGCTGCCGGAGATACATTCCTGCAGTTGTACATATATATGGGGTGGTCGGGAGCCTGACTGCCTGAAGTACTGTAGCACAATGACTAGTCCTATATTAGGGACTTATGATATTAAACTCAATGATACAAAAGCAATACTATAGAAGGTCTCCATGATGAATTTGCATTACAATAGTAGGGTCGTGGGTTCGAACCCTATATATTAATGACTTATGAAAGTAAGGTCTATGATACAAAAGCAATACTATAGCAGGTCTCTATGATTAATATGCATTACAATAGTAGGGTCGTGGGTTCGAACCCTATATATTAATGACTTCTGAAAGTAAGATCTATGATACAAAAGCAATACCATAGAAGGTCTCTATGATTAATATGCATTACAATAGTAGGGTCGTGGGTTCGAACCCTGCATATTAATGTCTTATTAAAGTAAGGTCTATTATACAAAAGCAATACTATAGAAGGTCTCTATGACTAATATGCATTACAATAGTAGGGTCGTGGGTTCGAACCCTATATATTAATGACTTATGAAAGTAAGGTCTATGATACAAAAGCAATACAATATAAGGTCTCTATGATTAATATGCATTACAATAGTAGGGTCGTAGGTTCGAATCCTATATATGAATGACTTATGAAAGTAAGGTCTATGATACACAAGCAATACTATGGAAGGTCTCTATGATTAATATGCATTACAATAGTAGGGTCGTGGGTTCGAATCCTATATATGCATTACTTATGAAAGTAAGGTCTATGATACAAAAGCAATATTATAGGAGGTCTCCTTGATGCATAACCATTGTATGGAGTGGTCGGGTGACCGACTGCTCC
Organism: Parnassius smintheus behrii; assembly: GCA_036936625.1. Classification (NCBI taxonomy): domain Eukaryota; kingdom Metazoa; phylum Arthropoda; class Insecta; order Lepidoptera; family Papilionidae; genus Parnassius; species Parnassius smintheus. The sequence goes on from JAUPFT010000006.1 coordinate 4,424,070, forward strand.
TAGTACTGTAGCAAAATGACTAGTCCTTATTAGGGACTTAAAAAGGAATATTATGGTGGCGTGTATGCTGCTTTACGAGCAATTGCTCCGAGGTAAACTTGGACTAGCTAACCGATGTGTCCTAGACATATCATCTTAGTGCCGGTGGTAAGCGGGTTTGTTGTAGCAATACGGCTTTCCCGTGGACATCGCACACCCATACCGTTTGTGGGCGACGTCGTAGCGCATAGCGATGCGTCGTCTATCTTTCGGATTGGGATGATGAGTGTGTTTGGTAGCACTTTTAAGTGTAACAGGCGTACTCAACTTCATGTCTTAGTGCATTAGCGCTATGACACGTGGAGTTTTGTTCATTGGCGTCTTAGTAGCATGCTACTATGATACGTTTATTTATTTTTTTTATTTAAAAACTTAAACGTAACACCTTAAGCTAAAGGGGTACATAGGGCGGACTTAATGCCATGTGGCATTCTCTGCCAGTCAACCCTGGGTGTCAAGGAAAATTGTTGGCAGGTGCGACCATTATACGTAAATTATTACATTAAAATATACACGTACATTAATATATATATATATATATATATATATATATATATATATATATATATATATATATATATATATATATATATATATATATATATATATATATATATATAGCATCAAAATGGTTGGATGCTGCAGATTCGTTGCTACAGCAGATCCCCTCCACAGAGATCGTGATCCTCGGCGACTTTAACTTGGTGGCTTGGTTCACGTTTAACCGATCATGCGGGGAGATCTGTTCATGATTTTTCCTTGGCATATGGTCTGACACAACTGGTTACTTCGCCTACGCGGATTCCAGATGTGGAGGATCATGCACCTTCCCTGTTGGACCTTCTGCTGAACTCTCACCCGGACGGATATCAGATTTCCGTCGACGCCCCTTTAGGCTCCTCGGACCATTGTCTTGTCCGGAGTGTGGTGCCACTCACGCTGAAATCGCGGTAGCATTCTGCAGGCTGCCGTCGCTTTTGGCACTATAGGTCAGCCGATTAGGTTGGGATGCGGTCTTTCTTTGCATCCTACCCTTGGGGGCGGGTTTGCTTCTCGCCGGACGATCCCAACGTTGTTGCGGATTATGTTGCTGATGTGGTACTTCAGGGTATGGGACTTTTTATTCCTTCCTCTGTGGTGCCCATTGGAGGCAAGTCTCAGCCACGGTTTGGTCGCTCCTGTAAAATAGCATCATGCTATAAGCAGGAGTGCTACCAAGCCTGGGCTGACGCATCAGCGTCCAGGGATGTAAACACCAGCGCTCTATAAAAGAAGTATAATTCCGCCTCTAGGTCCTTCAAAAGAGTCATTGCCAAGGCACAGTCAGAGCACATAGGCAGAAATGGCGAGAAACTAGTTCGTCTTCCTTCTGGAACCCGTGCGTTCTGGTCTCTTGCCGAGGCTGTCCAGGGGAATTTCTGTCAGCCATCTCTTCCATTACTGCACAGGTAGGACGACTCTCTGGACCACACCGCAAAGGAGAAAGCCGATCTTCTAGGCTCTTTCTTTGCGTCTTACTCGACTCTCGATGACGGGGGGAGTACGCCGCCGACCATCCCGCAGTGTGAGTGCTCCATGCCGGAAGTGCACTTCACTCAGCGCTCGGTTCGCAAAGCACTCCTCTCCCTGGACGTCCACAAGTCGAGTGAGCCCGACGAAATCCCCCCATTTGTGCTGAAGACGTGTGCTCCAGAGTTGGCACCGGTTTTAACGCGTCTTTTCTGGTACTCCTACTCCCTAGGCGTAGTCCCAAAATCATGGAAGACGGCTTTCGTCCACTCGATCCCTAAAAAAGGCGACCACTCAGACCCGTCCAACTACCGGCCTATCGCCATCACCTCCTTGTTCTCCAAAACAATGGAGTCCATTGTAAACTGCCAGCTCATGAGGTACCTTGATGATCACCAGCTGATTAGTGACCGCCAATACGGTTTTCGCCGTGGTAGGTCAGCTGGTGATCTTCTAGTCTACTTAACTCACAGATGGGCCGAGGCAGTAGAGTCCAAGGGGGGAGGCATTGGCCGTTAGTTTGGACATAGCGAAGGCCTTCGATCGGGTTTGGCACAAAGCACTTCTTTCGAAGCTCCCTTCCTATGGGCTTCCCGAGAAATTGTGCGATTGGATCACCAGTTTTCTTGCAGATCGAAACAACAAGGTCGTTGTAGATGGTGCAAGCTCCGATTGCAAGCCTATTAACGCTGGTGTTCCACAGGGCTGCGTGCTATCGCCAACGCTGTTTCTTCTGCATATCAATGATATGTTGCAAACCCGTAACATTGCGCAATGCAGATGACAGCACTGGTGATGCGCTTTACACCGGCCGAGCCAATATTACTCGGGAAAACGTCTCTGAGTGCCGGGACAAACTTGTGTCTAAATCTAGTCCAGTTTTACCCCCAGAAGACACAAGTTTGCGCGTTAACCGCTAAAAAGAACCTCTTTGTCGTATCCTTTCAGATTCAAGGCACTCCCCTTGTTGCCTCAGCCAGTATCGGAATCCTCGGCGTCGACATATTGAGTGACGTGCAGTTTCGTGGTCACATGGCGTGCTCAGCAGAGCGGGACAGTATTTCATGCCGGCACACCGCCTGCAACTTTACAAGGCGCAGGTTCGGCCCCACATGGAATACTGTTCCCATCTATGGGCTGGGGCTCCCCAGTACCAGCTCCTTCCACTTGACCGCATCTAGCGCAGAGCGGCTCGAATCGTCGACGACCGAGTGCTTTCCGATCGGCTCGATTTACTGGCACTGCAAAGAGATGTTGCATCCCTCTGTATTTTCTTTCGCATATACCATGAAGAGTGCTCTGAGGAGTTGTTTTGATTAATCCCAGCCGCCAAATTTCGTGAACGAACTACGCGGCAAACGTCCCGGTACCATCCACACCATCTGGATGCTTGGCGGTCCACCACTGTACGTTTCAAAAGGAGTTTTCTTCCGCGTACAACCTCTCTGTGGAATAATTTACCACAGGCGATTTTTCCGGACCGATGCGACCTGGGGACCTTAAAGAAAAGAACTTACTCCTTTTAAAGGGCCGGCAACGCACCTGCAATTCCCCTGGTGTTGCGGTTGATCATGGGCGGTGGTAGTCACTTAACATCAGGTGAGCCACATGCTCGTTTGCCCCCTCTTCTATAAAAAAAAGCATAGACGTTATAGATGCAGATGTCTTGAAGTCTATGCTTCACAGTTACAGCACTCACTTTTAGGTGGACTATGTGCTCGTTTGTCACCAATATTCTTTAAATATAACATAGGCCTTCTCTCAGTTCTGAGAGGTTAATAGAACAAGAAGTCTGCGAACGTGCTGTTCTCGGGCCTGTAGACGAACTTCAAAATATATTAATTCCCCTTAGAAAAATATTTCTAAATATATTATACTAAGACTATAAGTTTTACACGATATTTTACTTTACAGCCGAGCACGTAACACATCAGCGTCTAAAATTGCAATTAACAAGTTTATTGTTACTTGCAGTAATTTGAACCGGGTTGCTTGCCTAATGAGATATTTAGTACTTTACTACTATCAGACCCGAAAACTTCAAATGTACTTCTGGATTTTAATCCCGGTCACATAGCACCTAGATGCTGACTTTAATGTAAATAATTGCCATATATTGTTTAGTGGCGTTGTAAGAGAACCCAACACCCCTTTTATATGTGGTACGACTACTTTTCTTCTAATGAATCCGTCGAAGCACCACGACTGCTTTGTTCATGCATACAATTACAGGCTACATACTGCTGCTACAGACATTCTCAATTCTCAGAGGTTACAATGATCCCTTCTCAGTTAGAAGAAGGTTATTGTTGTAACAGTTGCAGTAGTCACTTACCATGAATTTGAATGCAAGTTAATTTGACACGTCATTTTATCAAAAACGGAAAATATAACGTTTTTTAGAATAAAGGTGACAAAGGGGGATGCCCATATTAGGCCATCGAACGCCCAACAATGTGCATTTGTTAAAAAAATATATCTTTATTTATGGTTATTAATCGCGGTATTCATTTATCCTAAAACAATGGGAATATTTTTGCACAAATTAAAAGTACCGAAAAGATAAAAATAAAATTAGGTAAATACGTAATTCATTAGTCAGTGAATAAAATAAAAAATGTTGCCAATCACAAAAATCATTAAAAAATCGATTCCCCTTTTCAATCGATTACTTATGGTGTCATTATTACAATGCTTATATGATCTTTCGATAATTATTACGATGTTATGATATAGGTTTAAAATAACCGTTGACAATGGATATTTATCCAAAGCAGTCGATACGCAACCGTTATTAACCAAATGTTTACCGACTACAGACGAAAAAGGATGGTTATGTTTTTACTGTGTGTGCGGATTAGGCTATGTTGAATCGTTTTTTGCTATGGTGCTTAAAACGTAGGATGCATTTTATTATTGAGGGAGCTACTATCAAAGAATATTTTATTCGCTTAACTTGTAAAGTACTTGACCAACTTTAAGAATTCTTTCACCACTAGATTGTTATGTATAATTTTAGATATCTAATATAGGGTTAATTTTATTATTGAGGGCGCTACTTTCAATGAATACGTTTTTTGGCTAATCTCAAAAATTACTAGACCGATTTTGAAAATTCTTTCACCATTACATTGCTAATGAGGGCGTTAGCTGTGTGATAAATTATATTATTACAATAAATAATTGCGAGATTAATATTTTCTAAATAAATAAAACTAAATACCTACCTAAGATGTTCAAATCCAATTATTATTTTTACAATTTAAGAATCGTATTTACACACTGTACTTACTCAGATTGATTATTGTAGATAAAGAGGTAATAAACCTAAAGTAAAAGAGCTCCGCTTAAACGAAAAAACTATTTATTAGAATAAAACTAAATGTTGAAAAAAAGTGGTTCAGTGCGAGTCGGACTCGCAGGCCCATGAAGAGTTCAGTAGTAACAAGCATATATTTTAAATCGAGTCAAAATACCACTGTCATTATCGCCAGCAACAAATTATTTTGTTTTTCATAGTGTTTGTATAAATAACAAAGTTGTTTTTGCGGTTCCTTAAAATGTGCTACTTGTATCAAAAAAAGGACTATTATTATCATTAAAGGGGTTTCTGTGGTTTATTCATTACCAAAGAGAAAAAACTTATTGCGCAAAATAGGTTTTTATTAATTTCAAGTCATCAAAAGCGGCAGTCAACCATTAAAAACTAAAACAACCGTTGTTATAGGCTCGGTTGAATTCATTGACATCCTTCACATTTATAGTTATGATAATTAAACAAGCGAATTACTAGCTGATTTACCAAGAATTCTTTAGAGTATAACAAAACGCTACTGCACAAGTTAACTGTTATTCTTATCTGTTTTTAACATAACATTTAAAATGGAATCATGTTATGATAATTCAAGAAGTTAATTTCCAGCTGATTTACCACGAATTCTCTAAAGCATAACAAAACAATACAGCACAAGCTAACTGTTCTTAAAAATACATTTGAAATAGAGTTTCAATAAATAAAGGAAATTATATTTTAAAAAGCGTGCAGAACTTAAAACGCGTCAAAGATTATTCTTTTTATGATATTATTAATCGAATAAAAATCGATATCATTCCATAGATTTTATGACCGTTAAGTGGCAACATCGTATCCGACAGGTAGGCCGCTGTCACTGTTATGTCACAAGAATTAAATTACGTGTTGTTATCATGTTATTGTTTTGTTATAAAAGTAAAATGCAATTGTTGATCTCTCAACAATTGGTTCGAACACAGCAGGTAAATAGTTGGTACATATCACGATGTGGTATGTCTTCCTCTAAGAAATGCTTTATAACTGAGTTTACTTGAATAATATCAATATAATAATTGTAGCTTCTTTATTAGGTACAAGTTTCGAGTACAGTGAACGTGTAGTGTGGCACTCGCAAAATGCACCAATAGTTCGTCTTGAACATCTATACATCAGCTGTGGCACTGACACTTATGAGAATAAGATCACACACATTGTTTGTCTTCGATTTTCCACGTGAGGAATTATTTGCGCTACGTGAGGTAAGTGTTTAACATGTTTAACATTTCAATTTATTAAATGTGATCCATATATCTGATAATTATACATGTTTTTACACTGATTGTATATCAACTCAAGAACTTGTTTTATTTTTTCACATCTGCCCTAGCTGTATCTGACAAACATACTAGCTTATTTATGAGATTAACCAGTTTTATCAACTACCAAGAAAGGAGACAGTTGATTTTTCATTGTTTTTGGACTGCTGGTAGTCTGTCAGTCCTTAATTATTAAATAATATAGGGCATTAAATCCGTCCTTGTGCAGTAACATTTAACTTGATAAATATTTTATTTATATTTGAGTTTGAAATAAATCTATTTTATTTTTATTTTTTCACTTTGACTTCATTTTTTGTATTTTACATTATTTCAGTTGTCATGCCGTGTATATCATAATTGCTGGCAATGAACTGATAGAACAGCATCATGTTCAACTGCAGAACGGGAACCATCTGAATCATCTAGTCCATCCTCGTTGCAATCTGAAGTGAGTAATGTATTGCACCCAGAACAACAAAGCTTAGATCATACATCACACAGTGTACTGCTAACTAATTATATAAAAGCACAATGTTTTTTACCATGTTGTAACAGTTCCATCAGCATTGCAAGTATGTCTCTTTTGTGATTAACTACATTTTGCGATAACAAACATACATAGAGACAAGTACTATGTATGTGTGTTATACTTGGTAGAGCCATGCTGCAGTTATATTAGAAGTATAGTTGTAGCATGAATGGGTCGGCTCGACCGGGGAAGGAGCACCCTCTCACAGAATACCAGCGTGAAATAGTAGCTTAATGCTGCTGTGTTTTGTATGGTGAGTGTAGAGAACCGGAGACCCTTTTTACTGGAAACGAGAAAATGATTTAGTCCTCACGGGTGACAACGCATCTGCATTTTGATTTGTAATCGAGGATAGATGTGGATGTCTAAGGGTCGCAGAAATGTCTCCAGCAGATGGTGAATTTCAGTTAATGACAAGATATGCTAATAAATCCAGAGCCGTGACTATGTGTCGATATGGGTAGTAGAGGTGGTGAATGGCATTTTTAAAACTGAATTTAAAATATTTCATCAAAATTACTTTAACAGGGCTTCTACACATTTGATGATAGACTGCTGTGGCTTCTGCTATAGTTAATAAATTCCACACAAAAATAAGGGACAGGGATGATGCGGCTCAAATACTTGAAATAGTTCATCAAAATATGGAGACAAATAATGATTTTTCTGAGTATGCTAGGGAAAACAATCTAAATAGAGCTAGGGCAGGCAGACTTTAGAAATATAAATGTAGACTTTAAAATGTTAGGGAATTTCCTGTTTTAACTTACAGCGACTTAATATTAATTGCTTGTGTCACATACCAATTAAAGCAAGCTCGCTACTATTATGGTGAGCATATAAGATTTAATGGTTGCTACCGGATAGAACTCTGTAATAACCAGAGGAGCAGCATTATGGAAGGAATAAAGTTAAGCCCTAGCTGATCTTTACTTAGGGCTAGAATTGCAAGTCATCACTATTAGTCGTAAAGTGTATTTTATTATATAAATTCTATATAATATCTAATATATAAATTCTTTTTTAGGAAGGATGCTTGCTACTACCACCTGCTTAGGACCCTGGTAATTAATGAAATTAAAAACCCAAGCATACCACTGCAAGACTTCTAGACACAGTAAGTTCATTCTGTAGATCGGACAATAAATAAAAATTAAAAATCTGAAGGTACTCCGGGTTAACACTGACATTGGGACGTCGGTCACCTCAGTCTGCCGTAACCATGGGTGCTGGAAAGCACCCGAAATGTCTGGAATTAAAAATCAAAGAAATAAAACGCGATAAAATCGATAAAAATAGTTGTTAAGAAAACTGCATTTGTGAAAATAAAAACTTCAAATATTTTCAAAACCCCGACTTTTTTTAAAGCAATTCCTTTACCATTTCATTGTTTTAATTGCATATTATCATATCTATATGCTTTTATATGTGGGCACTCATGGCCGAAGTGTCTATGAAGACTGGTCATGCCCCTTTTCAAACTCAGTCCACATGATGGCACGTGGATGTTGTGACCTATAGACATCTACATTTATCCTCGATTAAGAATCTAATTATAATGAATTAATGGACGGTAATATCCTACATTTTCTATTTCCTACCCAAACTTACCTTACTCTTCCTTTTCACACCACCTATGCTTCCCGTTTTCCTATTCCTACCCTCCACCAATCCAACGTCGGCCGTGCGGATGGATGCATGGCTAGGGGCGAGCCTAGTCGTTAGCGTGCCACACTGCCCTGGGACCGGGCGACCCCAGAATTAGGCTAGCCTTACCCTGGCATGCGGGGCTCTGCTGGGGGGGGGGGACAAAACTTTCCTTCGATATTCGTGGGAACGCAATGGATAATCAAAAAATTAACCAAAATGGCGGCGATGTGGTTCGCCACCCATCACGTCTCGTTTCTCGCGGGGGCGAAAAGCGGCCCACGGAGAGCCGCTTAGCTACGTTGAATGTAAGAGGAGGGATGGATGGAAAGGTAGATGGAGTGTGTCAGATGATGGATGAACGTTGCATTGATATTCTGTGCGTGAACGAAACCAAGAGGAAAGGATGTGACACCATGGTTCATGGCCCCTACACGGCATACTGGTCGGGAGTCCCCCAAACCAGCCGAGGCTGTCAGGGAGTTGGTGTGATTCTTTCATCTCGAATGGTTGAATGTGTGATGGAGCATGAATGTGTAAGCCCAAGACTCCTCTGGATTAGGTTAAAAGTCGGACTCACCCGCTTGTTTATCATTGGGGTCTATGCACCGACGGATCTGCGTGGAGGTGGGTCACTAAAATTACAACAAGAGAGCGAGGAATTTTGGGATAGCATGAGAGAGGTCTTGAATAAATGCGGAGAAAATGAACGGATCGTGATATTAGGGGACTTTAATGAATGGGTTGGAGTAAAGCGTGACGGGTATGAAGGAGTTCTGGGTATGTTTGGGGACGAGAGAGTGAATGACAAAGGGAGAAGCCTGCTTGAAGTATGCTTGGAATGGAATCTGTGAGTGGCCAACACAATGTTTGACCACAAAAAGATCCATTTGTATACAAGAGATGAGGGTGAGTCTAGAAGTAAGATTGATTTTGTAATTGTGGATGAAAGACTGAAGAAGAAAGTGCTAGACTCTCGGGCATCCCGCGGTGTAGGCCTCGACACAGACCACTTCCTGGTCATAGCCCGAATGCGTGGCCTCTTTAAACGGTTGCGACACCGAGGGGCCGAGCCTACGAGTGTTTTGGACAGAGTAAAAGTGGAAAATCTACAAGAAAAAGAAAAGAAAGACGAGTATGTAGAGAAACTGAAAGAAAGTTTTAAAGGGATAGAAGAGACAGGAATGATTGAAGATTTGTGGGAGACATTTAAGAAAGGGGTTGTAAATGTTGCGATTGAGGTATGCGGGGTAGCTAAAAGAAGGAAAGGGAGAAAGAATGATAACGTGTGGATGGATAAAGATGTACAAAGGGTTGTGCAAGAAAAGAAGAAAGCGTGGTTGGATTGGTTAGCAACAAAAGCTAACCAAAAAGTTCAAAAGGCAACGGATGACGAGATGAAGGAAGCAAGAACGAAGTATATAAGATTGAAAACAGCAGCGAAAGAAACTGTGTCTAGAAAGAAAGAAGAACGAAAAGATGATTTCGATAGGAGGCTCACTGAAGATTTCCAGTCAAACATTAAGTTTTTCTGGAAAACCATCAAAACACTCAGAGGAAAAACTTCTACCTCGGAGCTGAGTACTATCAGGAGTCAAGATGGGAGCATTATAAAAGGAGAAGAATGTGTGTTAAAGAGATGGAAAGAGTATTTTGAAAGTTTGTTTGAAAGAGACGAAGTGCAGGTACAGCATCTGCCACCTTCCACGGAAACGAATATAAATGTTGATGAAAATGAGATAAGCATGGATGAAATAGTGAAAGCGTTGAAAAGTATGAGATTAGGTAAGGTTGCAGGGTACGACAGGATTACCGTCGAGATGCTGAGGGCTGGACAGGGCATGGTGGCTAGTCAGCTGTACCGCCTTTTCAATCTGTGCTGGCGAAATGGGCAAGTGCCGGGAGACTGGTGCAAAGCCGTAATCGTGCCATTGTATAAGGAAAAAGGGTCACGGCAGGACTGCATAAATTACCGTGGTATAAGCCTTCTTAGCGTCGTCGATAAATTGTATGCGAAAGTGTTGATTGAAAGGGTTGTGAATGAAACAGACGAGAAAATATGGGATGTACAAGCGGGATTTAGAAAGGAAATGGGATGTACGGATCAGGTCTTTTCCTTGCGGTGCATAGCCGAAAAGTGTTTGGCTAAAAACAAGAAAGTCTACTGCGCCTTCGTAGATCTAGAAAAGGCCTATGATAGAGTGATGAGGAATGAATTGTGGTCAGCACTGTCCGTGTACGGTGTGAGCAGTGTCCTCATACGAGCATTGCAATCTCTTTATAGGGATTCTAGTGCTTGTGTAAGGATAAACGGGGCATACACTGAATGGTTTAATATCGATAAAGGTGTTAGACAGGGATGTGTAGCGTCACCGTGGCTGTTTCATCTGTTCATGGACAATTGTTTGACAGATTTAAAAGAGAATGAAAGTGGGTTGAGAATGAATGAGTTACTCGTCAAATGTCTTCTCTATGCTGATGACCAAGTATTACTTGCGTCTTCGGCCGAGGAGTTGCAGGAGATGGTAACTGCTATGAGTGGAGCTTTTGTTAGAAAGGGAATGAAGATGAATGTAAGGAAAACGAAAGTGATGGTGTTTGAAAAAGATGAGGCAGTGACAGACTTCAATATCGTGATTGAAGATGAACAAATTGAACAGGTGAAAGAGTTTGTGTATCTGGGGTCAAAGTTTACAAGAGATGGAAAGTGTGAGAGTGATATCGAAAGAAGAGTGAATGCAGGAAACATGGTGAATGGAGCTTTGCACTCCTTTATGAGCAGTCGGAAGGTGTTCAACAAGGCTCGTTTGGCTGTGCATGAGGGGGTGTTGGTTCCGACACTCATGTAAGGAAGTGAAAGTTGGGTATGGCAGAAGAAACATGAAAGTAGAATAAATGCAGTTGAGATGAGAGGATTAAGAAGTATGATAGGAGTTAAACTGAGTGACGGGGTAAGAAATAGTGAGATAAGGAAACGTTGTGGTCTGAAAGAAGATGTAGTGACAAAAATTGAGAAAGTTATGCTGAGATGGTTTGGCCACATCGAGAGAATGAATGAAGAACGATTGACGAAAAAAGTGTATAAGGCGAGTGTGAATGGAAGTGCTGGAAGGGGTAGACCTAGGCGGACTTTTCTAGACCAAATTAGGGCCGTCTTGAAAAAAGGCCAGGTTAAAAGTACCCTAAACCGTAGAGCATGTATGAAGGGAATAATGAAAGTGGACGAAGCGAAACAAGTATGTAAGGATCGTAGCAAGTGGAAAGAAGTGGTCTCTGCCTACCCCTACGGGAAAGAGGCGTGATTATATGTATGTATGTATGTAAGAATCTAATTTCTAATGCGATGTTACCCTTAAGGACTAAGATGATATGCCTCATCTCCAGTAAAAAGGTTCTCCGATTCTCTACACTCTCTATTCGAAACAAAACAGCATTGAACTGCTATTTTATGCTGGTATTCTGTAAGAGCGCGTTTCTTCGTTGTTTTCATTTTCAGCAGTAAATTTTTACTTCTTGTATATTTAGTTAAAACAATAGATGTGTATGTGATGTAACATGTTAAGTCAATACGAGAGAATTTGTAACAATTACGTGCAATATTTTTTCATAAATTTTTCCGTCTATCCACAATTACATGTCGATTAGTGTATGTAATGAAAACTGTATGTAATAGTCTGTGGCTAAATTTATCGCCAAAGTTTAAAAAACTATAAAAAGGTCTCAAAAAAAAAACTAACAATTCGACATAGCTGCTTCATTAATAACGTCATTAAATCCACTTAATTTTATTGCGAGTGAGATAATTATTCTCGATAGTTGGCTCAATAGTATAGATTCATTTATTTTGTTTTAGTGTATCAATTTTCATTCATCAAATCATCAAATCATTTTCTATTTATTATATACTTAATTAGTGTAAGGTTCTGTTTAATGAATCTTAGATTTTTGTAATTTTAAAACCGGTAATGGTAACACTGGATAACGGAGGGGATAAAAGAACGGTTCGAAAAAGCATAGTGAAAATACCGGTGTTGTTATAACCAGGTCATGGTTAAGCAAATACTTATGTAATTATTTAATTACAATTTGAAATGTCTAAACACAACGAAAGAATGACTAAGATAATGGTTATAAGTATAAGTACATTTAATTTATTTAAATAGCTGGGAGCGATTACAACTTGTCACCGGGGTTGCCACAGCGAAAGAAGCCAAGTCTTATCCGATATAATTCGGACGACTACTATTCCGTACATTAATAAATATAAGATTAGAATGACTCTCCAGCACCTCAAAAACGTCAAGTCCCCGGGCGAGGAAGGAATTATAGCGGAGCTTCTGAATGCGAGTTGAAAACCGATAATTGAAGTCCTTCAGAAATATTCTGTACTCCATGGTAGCACTACTCCGGAGGCGTAAAGCAGAAGTGCAGTGGTCTTATTCGTCATAAAAGGCATCAACGCTTTCTTGCTGAACTATATACCAATTTTCCTTCCAAGCCGCGTCTAAGTGCTGTTTTCGAAAGACTTTACCAATCATCTTGCACCCAGAATCAACGACTTCCAGCCTGCCGAATAAGCCGATTCCCGAAAAGGTTTTGGCACCGTAGGCCGCATACACATCCTTCAGTAAATTGTGAAAAAGAACGAAGACTACATATTTACCACTATTTTTTGCGTATATAGACTATTAAAAAGCTTTTGGTTCCATAAAAATTTGAGCGGTACTGCAGTTAATTCAGCAGTATCAAGTTGACTGTCGGTATATCGAAGAGCTGAACTGTAACATCAATGACGAGTACATGTCAGTGATTTCTTCCTTCGATTTAGAGAATGTAAATTGAACGAAGCAATCAATGGGGACCTATACAATATCCTCAATAACCTTAATGGTGTTCTCTAACGGATAGTTTTTAATATAAACATGGAAAAAACAAAGAGTATGTGTAACGTCCATGTCACACCTATGCCGATAGTTATTGGCAGCACTAAGCTCAATGTCTTTGACTAGTGTGTTTACCTGAGACAAATAGTCTTGGATATGATCACAAACTGCAGACTTCCCGGAGGCTGAGGCTATTGAAATTAAAAAACATCCTAATTTCAATAGAGAAGGAGGCTGGGTACTACCACCTGCTTGGGATCCTATAATCAATAAAATTACAAATAGTCTTACTAATATATTATATTTATTTATATTTATAGTTATTATAAGAGTTCTTTTTATACAATTCGAGCCTGCATTGGTAAATAGAGCTTTTGTTTATTTCTAGGAGCTACATTTCGTATAGTTATATCGATATGCTTTTCAATGTGTTCCGGACGTTGTTATACAAAGAAAAATAAACAGAAAAAAAAACAAATTTTATAATATACAATGCACGATATTTTCAAGGTATTGTACGGTTTCAAAATTCCTCTCTCGAAACCTCGTAATTGGTCTCATATAAATTTACACTAAGGGTGGAAAAATAGGGGTAAATTATTGTTTTCTCACATATTTTAATGTTAAGTTATGTACTACAACTTATCATAATATTTACATTGCATTAAATTACAATTAAAACCTCACGATGAATGAGCTTTAGACCTGTCGGTCTTTTGTGTGTGGACCTCTCAGACTCTGCATTTCTGCTAAAGCTCGTTCATCGTGAAGTTTGTGTAATACCTTATTTGGTTCTAAATCAGAAAAAGTAATTCCCTCAGTGTTTTTACTCTACTTAGAGTCACATAAGCCTTTTGACAAAATGTTTGTGTGATGAGCACGATCATTTGTTCTGTGTCTGGGTGTAATTTATCTATAATATTTATGTATTTAGAAATATATAAGTATGTTTATCAGTTGTCTAGTACCCATAACACAAGCTCCGCTTAGCTTGGGACTAGATGGCGTTGTGTGATAGTTGTGGAATATTATTATTATTATTATTATTATTATTCTTTCCGAGGTCGATTACAGCTTTAAACAAATAATAGTTAAAGTAGGATTATATAACAGTTAATAGCTGAAGTAAAGTAAGTAGCTAATTTAAAAAAAATCGAAAGTTAAGCATTTAGTAATTAGTTGATTATAGCTACAAAAATTATAAAATAATAACCTTTTAACAAAAAATTAAACCGCCGAAAAAACTGAAAAGCAAAAAAAATTATAAACCTTTTCCTTCTACCTTACTAACTTAGTTTTTAAACTAATGTAAATATACCTGTGTATATCTATTCTATCTATTTGTAATTATTTCGAGTTTTCAATTAACTTTAATAACTTAGTTCTTAAACCAATGTTAGTATACCTAAGTAGTTTTGAGTCGGCGACAAGCAAGAAAATTAATTAATTACGTTGTAGTTACGTTACAAATGTAAATAAATATGCAAGGAGGAAGACTACGTACATATGATACCTTAATAATATTTACGAAGGTATGTAAATATTTAAGTAAACGAAGATGTCTAGAACTAGGTTCATGGAATTTTTATCCTACCCAAATATAAAAAAATAACATCATCTAATGTATGATAGCTATTTATTGACCTAATATATGGATGTATCGAAAAAAAAAATAGTATGCCATAAATTAAAATAAGACTATTAAGTTTAATCTTATTTTGTCCACTTTATTTTTTTTAAATGTAAAAATTAAAACGTAAAACTGTTCCTAAAACTACATGGGAAGATTTGCCCGTTCCCACAAAATAAGACAAAAAGTGTTGCCAAATGTATGATTATGACATGTTGGATAAATTAAACACTTCTTATCTGCCCATTTCCTATCGCATCTAGCACGGGGAGTGCTTTGAGGAATTGTTTGATTTAATTTCAGCCGCCAAATTTCACAAACGCACATCGCGTCTAAATTCACATCATCCTTATCATCTTGCGTTTTACTACGAGTTTTCTTCCTCGTACAATTTCTCTGTGGAATTGTTTACCATCGGCAATTTTTTGTACTGATGCGACTCAGGCATCTTCAAGAAAAGAGCTTACTTTTTTCCGAAACGCCGGCAGTGCACCTGTAATTTCTCTTGTGTTACGGTTACGGCCTGGCCATGGGGAACGGCGTGAACGGCGAAGCTACAGGCGGGGCGAAAATTCGCGCGGCGCGATTTGAGGGCCACGGGAAGTCACGTTTGCCGCCGCGACCGGATAGGCCGAGAGTGAGATGTCTTTATCAAAATTATCTCGATATTGCTTAGAAAGTAATTGTTTTTTGAATCAAGACATAATATTTGGAAAAGATTGCGGAGTACATGATTTGAATAAGAATCGGGTTATTAATGGAGAATTCAACAACAAATAGAATGCATCTAGAAAAAATTTTCGAGTAAATACTAGAATGAGTGTTGAAACCTGCGATTATATTCTTGTTAATATTCAACCAGAATTGGAGATAAACGTCAATGCGGATAGAATTTTAAGTTGATTTTGTCGGCCCGGCATTTTTCGCGGCGAAAACAACTAAAATATTTTGTTCCCTATACTATTCGCCGCGTCTGCCGCCGCGTCTGCCGCCCGACTCCGTGGCTTGCACCGTATTGGTTCATACATTTGTTTCATTCGCCCGCCGCGCCGCCAGTCACCCGCGCGATTCACCTGGGAGATTTCGCCGGTCACGTCGCCACTCGCCGCTACGCGTGGCTTGCTCCATACATTTCTATACTTTTTTTTAGTCGCCAGAAGCCTCGCAGTTCGCGCCGCGCGTATTTTCGCTACGGCGAATATCCCGTGGCCAGGCTGTTATTCATGGGCGGTGGTATTCACCAACCATCAGGTGAGCCGCATGCTCGTTTTCTCCTCTTTTAATTCTTTTTATAAGATAGATCGACCAACGAACACACATTACACCTGATGATAATTGGTTGCTGTGGCCCTGGCCCTGTAGACATCTAAATCTATCCTCGATTATGAATCAAAATGCTGATGCGTTGTCACCCGTGAGGACTAAGATGGAATACCTTGTTTCCAGTAAATAGGGTCTCCGGTTCTCTACACTCACCGTACGAAACACAGCAGCATTAAGCTACTATTTTACGCTGGTACTCTGGGAAAGCGTGGTCCTTTTCCGATCGAGCCGACTCATTCGTGCCATATTATATATTTCACCGTTTATACGGTGTAAGAATACCTACTAACCCATATCGACCCGTAGGTGTCGTTAGCAGACAAGAACAAGAATGGGCAACAACACCTTTAACTATGCCTATACATTATGAATAAAAAATATATGATGTAGCGTTGCGTGTGATGTATTTAAACTGGAATATGTGGTATCGAGAGAATTGTATACACATTCTTAATATCAGTATTCTTCAAATTCGTATGGATCTAAGACGTGGTGGCCGTATGATAAAGTTAGGTTCCAATCAGGGGACTAGGAAGGGGAGTACAAATTTAACTTTGATCGGAATTTTTCTGCGTGTTAGATTCCGTAGCAACGATTTCCGCAGTAGGTAGGTAGGTAGGCACCAAAGTAACCGATATAGACCGATAGCCGTTCAGCTTGACGAACGTTCTCGTGTGGTAGCCTTGCACCGAAAAGTGAAGAGTAGGGTGATCTCATTGGTCGGAAAACATGCAGGAAGTCGACTGATGCGGGTGGCTCGGAACTGTGCTTTGGGAAATTCTTTGGCCTGTATATGAATATTATTTTTCAAATAGCAGCTGCCTTAGTATTTAAATGTAAATATTTAATTCTCTTTTAATTTAACTTAAGTTTTTACATAGAAGTACATGTTTATTATAATTTTACTTGAGTACTTACTGTTAAAGCCATGTTCTTACCTCATGTCTCCGATTGTGATAAATTATTATTGTGTATACCATAATATAAGTAGACATAATGAGTTAAGAACGGAGTAAAAAGAAGATTGTTTTTGCTTTGTAGGGTTGTATTATATGGTGTTTTAAAAATTTTAACCCCAAATCAAATAAATTTTATAAATATTATTTTATCTACCGTGAATATACGAAAACATTATTAATAATAAGAAATCTTTATAAGGATTTCTTATATTTACGCGAATACTACACATGATTAAAACTACTTTTAGGGATTTTATCGCGTTTATTTTTACTTCTTATTTTTAATTCCCGACGTTTCGGGCGCTTTCCAGCACCCATGGTCACGGGGGACTGAGATGACTGACGTCCCGATGTCATTGTTAAACTCTCTAACTCTGACATATGGTAGTACAGCAACACAGTCGAGCTTATGCCTGCTGTACTACCATATGTCAGAGGTGTCACAGACAAGATTGGCTATATCTTGAAGCGAGCTTCTATTAGAACATTCTACAAGCCGCCGAAGAAGATCAGTCAGTTCCTACCATCCGTCAATAACACCATTGGTCACACTGTGTATAGAAAAAAGACCCATACAAACCGATATTTAAACGGTGAATCTCACCACTATCCTTCACAGTTAGCTACCATGGGCAAATCTTTGTTACAGAGAGCACGAGGGATCTGTGACAGCAAACACCTGGCCGCCGAGCTTCAGCACGTCAAGCAAGTTGTGCACGACAACAAGCTTCGGGTCCCGCGCCTACGTCACAGTGACCGAGTGAACCCGGCCACAGTCGAGCGTGTGCCAGCTGTACTAACATATGTCAGAGGTGTTACAGACAAGATTGGCTATATCTTGAAGCGAGCTTCTATTAGAACATTCTACAAGCCGCCGAAGAAGATTAGTCAGTTCCTACCATCCGTCCAGTGTCATATTCCTCTACAAGATGCAGGAGTGTACAAGCTTGATTGTGAATGTGGTCTCTTTTATATATATATAGTTTTAATCATGAGAAATCATTAAATAAATCCTAGACTAATAATTTTTTACTAATGGTAATTTTTAATAAACGAATTTTACTGACTAAATTAAATTGTTTTTAAATATCTGACGACAGTGCAATTTTATGAAAAATCCTGATGAAATTTTGACTGGCCCTGAAAAGTTACATCAAGGTCTTCCTACTGTTAACTGCTATTAAATAAGTTGACAAATTTTAATATAATTAAACTTTTATTTTACTTTGTATGTTTTAACTTGTATATGTTCATAAATCTATTAAAGGTTTATCTCATAATATAGAATGGTCGACGCCTTTTATAATGATCCTGCAAGTTCTTTCGAATTGAATCACCTGAGCTCCCTCGGTGTTAATTATTATCGTTATTAGCAAGTTTTTACTTTATAGGGACGGGTTAAGAATATCCATTACCCCGTATCATCCCGTGAGTGTCGACAAATCAGGAGATGGGAAGCAGCGTCTTCCTAATGACAACTCAAAGTAAAAGGATTGCGGTTGCCAATCCGCTTGCCAAGCATGGCATCTATTGCAATTATTACCCCTATGAGTCTATGCATGGGGGAGACCTATGTTCAGCAGTGGACTCTAACAAGATGTAACGGTAACAATTAAAGGCTTAATGAATACTGTTTAAAACTTGCAATCCACTTTACAAATGTTTGCAGTGCTAAGTGCTAACATTTCTCAACTTTGCAACAAAATTCATAGCTTGCATACTTATCATTCTTGTTCTTAAAGTTTAACTAAGTTACTCCCTCAACTTGAGAAGTTGCGTTCAATGAATTTTGGGGTTTTTGTTTCTCAAATAATATTTTTAAATAAACTACTTTTATAACTAGCTAACGTGCCACACGTTATTCTGACCATTCCGATAGGTGGCGCGATGAGTGTCCAAACTTTTATTGCAATGTGTACGTAATATAAAATTTATTAATAAAACACCTGCAATTAAAACTACTTTTACGGATTTAATCGCCTTTATTTTTGCTTTTAATTACTTTTATTTTTAATTCCCGACGTTTCGAGCGCTTTCCAGTACCCATGGTCACGGGGGACTAAGATGACTGACGTCCCGATGTCATTGTTAAACCCGGAGTACCTTCAGCTTTTTAAATTATTGTTTATGGTCCGATCTATGCAAAATGAACTGACTATGTCTTGAGGTCTTGCAGTGGTATGCTTGGGTTTAGTTTTAATTTTATTGATTATAGGATCCCAAGCAGGTGGTAGTACCCAACCTCCTTCTCTATTGAAATTAGGATGTTTTTTTTAATTTCAATAGCCTCACGTATCATCCTTGGTAGGAATCGGTGTTCTTTCGCAAGGATTTGTGGTCTATCAAATCCGATGTAATGGTTGAGGCCGTCTAGGATATGATCACAAACTGCCGACTTCCCAGAACGTTGATGCTTCACATCAGCTTTATGTTCTTTTACACGGGTTCTAATTGATCTTTTTGTTTGTCCTATATAAGAAAGACCACATTCACAATCAAGCTTGTACACTCCTACATCTTGTAGAGGAATATGACACTTGACGGATGGTAGGAACTGACTAATCTTCTTCGGCGGCTTGTAGAATGTTCTAATAGAAGCTCTCTTCAAGATATAGCCAATCTTGTCTGTGAAAACTCTGACATATGGTAGTACAGCTGGCACACACTCGACTGTGGCCGGCTTCACTCGGTCACTGTGACGTAGGCGCGCTACCCGAAGCTTGTTGTCGTGCAGAACTTGCTTGACGTGCTGAAGCTCGGCGGCCAGGTGTTTGCTGTCACAGATCCCTCGTGCTCTCTGTAACAAAGATTTGCCCACGGTAGCTAGCTGTGAGGGATGGTGGTGAGATTCGCCGTTTAAATATCGGTTTGTATGGGTCTTTTTCCTATACACAGTGTGACCAATGGTATTATTAGGATTTCGGATGACTAACATATCTAGGAAAGGTAAGGAATTATTTGCCTCTAACTCCATAGTAAATTGAATTTTAGAGTTTATGGAATTAAGATGTTCTAAAGAACATCTTAATTGAGTCGAGTGAAGCCGGCCACAGTCGAGCGTGTGCCAGCTGTATACCATATGTCAGAGGTGTCAAGGACAAGATTGGCTATATCTTGAAGCGAGCTTCTATTAGAACATTCTACAAGCCGCCGAAGAAGATTAGTCAGTTCCTACCATCCGTCAAGTGTCATATTCCTCTACAAGATGCAGGAGTGCACAAGCTTGATTGTGAATGTGGTCTCTCTTATATAGGACAAACAAAAAGATCAATTAGAACCCGCGTAAAAGAACATATAGCTGATGTGAAGCATCAACGTTCCGGGAAGTCTGCAGTTTGTGATCATATCCTAGACGGCCCCAACCATTACATCAGATTTGATAGACCACAAATCCTCGCGAAAGAACACCGATTCCTACCAAGGATGATACGTGAGGCTATTGAAATTAAAAAAAACATCCTAATTTCAATAGAGAAGGAGGTTGGGTACTACCACCTGCTTGGGATCCTATAATCAATCAAATTAAAATTAAACCCAAGCATACCACTGCAAGACCTCAAGACATAGTCAGTTCATTTTGCATAGATCGGACCATAAACAATAATTAAAAAAGCTGAAGGTACTCCGGGTTTAACAATGACATCGGGACGTCAGTCATCACAGTCCCCCGCGACCATGGGTACTGGAAAGCGCCCGAAACGTCGGGAATTAAAAATAAAAGTAATTAAAAGCAAAAATAAACGCGATAAAATCCGTAAAAGTAGTTTTAATCATGTGTAGTGTTCGCGTAAATATAAGAAATCATTATGTAAAACACCCGCCTTAAAATTTTATGTTAAATTGCTAAAGGTGATAAATGAACTTATTATGTGCAAAATTAAGAGTTGATTCTACGAACCCGTTAATAGTAAGTGGTTATTCAGTCCTGGATTATAAATCACACTAACTTAGACAGGGTAATCACTCTCTTTTTGTAGAATAAAAAAAAGAATTACCTACACAGTTTTTCGCATCCCAAACACGAAGCGATGAGGGTGGATTTTATTTTCGAGTTGCTAAGGTCACGCTACTTGCTGCTGGCATGCAAATAATGCGAATCAGCTCAATAAGAGCCTGCGCTCACAGACGGCACGGCATGTCGTGTCAAAGGATTTTTCCTGGAAAAAAGATTTTCGAAGTTATATAAAAGATCTTAGCACTTACATTCCTTTATTTAATACGAATAGATCGAAGCGTCTCGCGTGACAATCCGGCATGCTGCTGCACGTCACGGCATTCTATGGTATGCTACTGCACGTTATAGCGATACCGCGGCATGCCGCTGCATCACGTTAAAAGCATAGGTTACTTGTTTTTAAAGGAATGTGAGTGCAAAGTCATTGAAAGAAGGTTGAATTTAGCCCGTTGCCGCGGTGATCTCAGTGACATGCGCGAGCACCCGATACTAGAGCGCACCTTCATTTGTTTGACATGCCGCGGGTTGCCACAGGATCCTTCGGCATTCCGCGGGACGTTAAATGACCCTTTGGCACACCAAAGTATGCTTTGCCACGTCATGCTACGCTTTGCTACGCCAAGGCAGTTATTTTGATATTACGGACAGTCACTTCAATTTTATTCGTCTATTTTTATACGTCTAGACTATTATGAAATAATTGTAAAGTAAATATTCCTTACTGTTTCATTAGTTGTTCTGTAGGTATGTGCGTTTATACAAATAACTGAACACACACGAGAGAAGAAATGGGATGTTTGATTCGCTTACACCGCCACCATACTAAAAATTATCTATATTTATATTCCTTTCCCAGCAACTTTTAACACTTTTCCAGATAAAACAAAATAGCAATAAACCATACGTGGCTCATAGGACATGGAATGGATTTATCTATGTTAAGACTTTCGAGAATTTTATAAATTTAAAAGCGTATATTATCAAAGATTATTTTTCAGATGGTAAAAGTAAGAAGAATATTAAGAAAATGTTGATGGGACTTGACTCTTTCGGAAGGCTAATTTTCTGAGAAGAAAATAGAAAATGACTCCATCAGGCCAACTCGACTTGCTGACGTCCAGGAAGAGTAGTACTTTGCGTACCGATCGCTGTCTAAACTGCACATCCGGCAAGTAGAACTCACACCGCGGGATGGTCTGCGGTGTGTTTATCCCATCATCGAGAGTCGAGTTAGTAGTTAGTAGATTCGAGTAGTCGAGCCTACAAGATCAACTTTCGTCTTTGCAGCATGGGCCAATGAGGCGTCCTCTCTGTGCAGAGATGGAAGAAATGGCTGATAGAAGTTCCTTTGGACAGCCTCGGCGAGAGACCGAAATGCACGGGTTCCCAAAGGAAGGCAAATTAGCTTCTCGCCAATTCTGCCGATGCGCTCAGATCTTGCCTTGGCAATGACTCTTTTGAAGGACGTGGATGCGGAATTATACTTATTTTTAAGATGGCTGGTGCTTACATCCCGAGACATTGATGCGTCAACCCAGACCCGGTTGCACTCCTGCTTATAACGTGATGCTATTTTACGGGAGCGACCAAAGCGTGGCTGATATCTACCACCGATGGGCACCACAGAGGATGGAACGAAAAGTACCATACCCTTAAGTAGCACATCAGCGACAGAATCTCAATAATACTGGGATCGTTCAGCTAGAAGCACACCCGCCTCCAAGAGTTGGATGCAAAAAAAACCGCATCCTATCCTAATCGGCCAACCTATAGTGCCAAACATGGCGGCAGCCTCTAGAATGGAATCGTGAATTTAATGTGACTGGCACCATACTCCGGAGAAGAAAATGTTTCGACGAGTCTAACAGGGAAGGTGTATGATCTTCCACATCTGGAATCCGCGTAGGCGAAGCAACTAGTTGTATCAGAACATATGCCAAGGAAAAATCATAAACAGATCTCCCGGCATGATTTTTGAACGTGATCTGAGCCATTTGGCGTGGTAGACGTTAAAATCGACACGGATCGTGATCTTTATGATAATATTACCATCTCTATGAAATATCAGCTGGAGTGGACAGCTGAGTCTTGGTTAAAAAGAGCAAGGCCGGCTTCGTCGTCTGCAAATTTTAGTGGACAGATTTATTGTTGGAATTAAATCCCCTTAGTTGAAATAGCGCCCTTCCCCTCCATAATATGCGAAGGAGCCTGATCACACACGGTCAGAAAGAGTACGATAATTTTGTTGTAGATGCACAGCGAGGGAATCTCCATCACATGCGGTGTTGGTTCCTTCCTGGGGTAGTTTTTTAACTTGACTTAGCTACAATGTTAAGGTGGAGGGAATTAGACCTCTGGCCTCCTGCACTCACCAAGCGAAACACAGAGGTAAATCTCTACTTCACGTTGGTGTTTTGTGGGGTCTTGGTACCACTCCGGCTTGAGCCGACTCATCCGTGCGACTGAAAAAGCTGCCACGTGGCTCTATTCATTATAAAAAAGTCTCACCCACATTAGTAATTAAATAATTTAGTAGAAACAAATAAATAGAGTCAGAAGAAAAAGAAGAAGAGGAGAAAATTTAACGTGATTATGACATGAGACTTCTCAAAGCGTTTACCTTCCTGAGAGGTTAACTACTTTACTGAAAACCTGACAAATAATCTAAAAAAACATATTAAGTTATAATATTTTTAGATTTACAGGTTATAGATTATTTACAGTTTAGCAGACTGAAAAAATTAATTTTTTACGAAAGGTTGGTGTCAAACGAGCACACAGTCCACCAAGTGGTAGGTGGATACTTTGGTCCATAGACATTTTTTTTTTTTTTTTTTTTTTTTTTTATAGAAGAGGGGGCAAACGAGCATGCGGCTCACCTGATGTTAAGTGACTACCGCCGCCCATGATCAACCGCAACACCAGGAGAATTGCGGGTGCGTTGCCGGCCCTTTAGAAAGGAGTAAGCTCTTTTCTTGAAGGTCCCCAGGTCGTATCGGTCCGGAAAAATCGCCGGTGATAAACTATTCCACAGAGAGGTTGTACGTGGAAGAAAACTCCTTGTGAAACGTACAGTGGTGGACCGCCAAGCATCCAGATGGTGTGGATGGTATCGGGACGTTTGCCGTGTCGTCCGTTCACGAAATTTGGCGGCTGGGATTAATCCGAACAATTCCTCAGAGCACTCCCCGTGATAGATGCGATAAAATACGCAAAGAGATGCAACATCTCTTCGCAACGCCAGTGAATCGAGCCGACATCTACATCAATCCTCGATTATGAATCAAAATGCCAATGCGTTGCCACCTCCAAGAAATAGGATGGAATGCCTGGTTTCCAATAAAAAGGTTCTCCGTTTGTCTAGACATACATTCAAAATACAGCAGAACTGAGCTGATATTTTATGCTGGTATTCCACGAGAGTGTGGTTTTTTCACGGTCGAGCCGACTCTTTTGTGCTATAACCATAATATGACTACAGCATAACTCAACCACATAAAATGTTCTTCACAAAAAAATAACTAATAAAGGCGCACCAAATTAGACTGAAAACACTATGTTGCGGTAGGTTCTCTGTTTCACTAGAATCCACTGTTTATTTGCCCAGCTACCAATGCCATTTGCGTCTGTCGGTGTAAAAGGAATTTTACTATATGTATTATTTTTAATGTAATATAAGTATTAGATGCACAGTCAAAAAGCACAGTAAAGCTCCTTAATGCTTTTGTGTTTCATATGTTGAGTATAAATAAACTTTCTGTGAAAACAAGGCATTCAATCCTAGTCCACTTTGTTACAAATCCGTAAATACTCTAGCTTCGAACGTCACAAGGCGGCCACTCCACGGGAGACTATAAAAAGCAATAGGGCGAGAGGCTATTGCTGCCGGACAGAACTCCACCACATGCACTAAGCCCTTCCCCTTTCGCCTTCCCCGAAACCGTTACACTAAGGCCAGTGGCAGATCTAGTCTATGGTTCTACCACCGATCGCGATTTGACCGCGGAGCCTATGGAGAACGGTGGTCCTGTCGCTCCAATACTACCACGGTGTGGCTCCGCTAGGTTCGCGAAGTACAAAGCGAGTGAAACACCGTCACATCAACACTCCTTTTCTCCAGCGATTGCACATGGTCTGCAGCGGCATGAGGAAAGGATCATCACAACATCGCTCTTAATGCAGTTCACACTTATCCGAAGTTTGCTCGCAACACCCATTCAGATGAGTCCGATGAGGAGACTTACCACCTTGGGCCGATTCTTTACCTTGGACAGCTATATGGGTGACTTTTAGTACATCCGCGGTAATCAAGCAATGACTACTAAGCTCCCCGCTGCTTCAAGGCGAAAAAACCCTTACGTGGATTCAGTGCTTAGCTTATATTCCTGGAATATATTACATACGCGTTAACATATACATAAATTAGTTTATACGGAATCCGGAGGGCATGAGTCACACTTGGATTTCTCCAGTTTTTTTATTTTATTTTATGTTTTCTTTTCATTTTTAGAATTATTTTTATGTAATAGTATTCAAGGACATGCAAGTCAATGGAGTCAATACCGTTATTTTTACCGCTACAGCCTATTAAATTCTGCTGAACCTAGGCCTTCCTAATAGATATCTGCCATAGTTTCCACGCTTGGCAAGCAGGTTGGCAACCACATTTTTTTGTAGTTAGACGCTGTATCCAATATGTTAATCTTACACTGCCACTACGCGGTAAACGGAGTCAGTAGCAAATATTTAATACTGAAATAGTTGGGAAGGCAAAGCGAAAAAATATATCTATCATAAAACAAATTTTTACATTTTCTAATTGAAATATATTAAGTAATTTATATAAACGTTTTCGTCGTGCTTTGAACAACTTTGATAAACGAACTTTGAAAGGCTGTTGAACAACCTTTCAAAGTTTGTTTCAAAAGCCCTTCGCTGAAAAGCACGCCAAAAAACGAAATAAATATCACTAACATTGAAGGTAAGGCTTATCCGAAGCCCCCATTTCTATAATGTGTTTTGTCAATTAGTGGTTTGTTTTTGAGTGAGTACTGTTGATGCTCTCCTAGTTAATTTCTTCCGCAGTGGATTCTTTGTGATTGTGCAGGATACTACGAAAAAAAAAACTTGTTGACCAACTTTATTTTTATGTTACACGTACGTCTGGCTCGTTCATCTTGACTACTACGTTGGTCTCGTGGTTGTATATGCGACTGCTCATGGGGTGTAATTGAGTTTTTCTGTGAAAAATTCTCAGTAGCAGTGAGGTGGCGGTTATTCCTCGGAAATCCCGTAAAGGCATTGGTTCTGTGCCATTGCCGTTGTATGAAAGTGATGAAATAGAATGCATCTGTTCTTGCGCACATTGATTTTTTTTATTGCACTCCAATCCTGTAATGCGCAGATGGATAATCTCCGCTGAGACGTGCAGCCGTGAGCGAAATTTGATCCGGAGGACAATATTAGCACCCTTAATATGTAATTTTATTACGATCTCAGCTCTTTATAATTTTATTCAGAATTATTAAATATTAGAGCTGTTAACGAACAAAGTACGTTATTGTTTCAATCGCTTCCATTGAGGAAATTTGACCTCAGAAATGAACCCCGTTGCTACCCGGAAATAAGGTTAATATTGACGCACTAATCGTAAGGTGGAAGCGGATGCTGCACCTCAAAATTCAGCAGTGAGCATATGCATGAGCATAGATTATTGATATATTAAAACAATATTACATCATTAGCACCATATCAGTCAAAAAAAGCTGTACTAACTTTACGAACGTAAATAACCTTCCTCATTCTATATGTTTCAGATCTTTCCCCAACAGACTTCTTCCTTTTTTCGAAGCTTGGACAACTTTTTATAGGAAAAATTTCAAGTATAAAGAAGCAGTAAAGAACAAATTTAAAGAGTTCATCATTACATCTTCAGAAAACTTCTGTAGTAATCAACAAATTGCCTTAAAAATGGCAGGTTGTGTAAATAATTTAGTCAAATATATTGGCTCATTATTAATATTAATAAAAGTGTTCGAAATCGTCTATGTAAGTCTATAATAATGAGTAAAATATCATTTATTAAAAGTTGTTGCAAATAAACCACATCAAAGTAATCAAATCTTTCTCTCGCCAACTTTCCCGCGAACGAAAGTGAACCTTAAGATCTAGTCCACAAAGCTCTTGTTACATAGAAAGATCTAAAAGGTAGACGTGAATAAATTATTTTGCTCCTTTATTGTATGAATTACAAAACATGAAAATAACCGTTTGGTTCTAATGCGTGTTATATCGAAATCATGGGGGGACAACAGACGCTCGGCGGGTCTTCCCGCCAAGCGTCTGTTGTCAAAACATCTTGTATTTGTAACAAATATGGTAGTGAAGCTATATTTACATTACTTTAAAATTAAAAGAAAAACACTGCAACTTCTATTAATTCTTCTCTAAAGTTCACACTTTTGAAACTGGTATTAGACTTCGACATTAATTAGTCATAAAACTTTCTTGAATAAATTACTTTTAATTTTGAATTTGACTGCCACTTCATTTTTTATATTAAAATACAAATTTATGCAATTCTCAACGCCTAGGAGAATAGACGGCATCGGCCGTAAATCAGGGCTAGTATCTGCTAATCTTTTAAGTGTTCCGTTAATGTATTAAGCTCCTGCTTAAACTCACTCATCTATTCACAGAGCAGTTGACGTATTTTATGCAATATCTTCCGAGTCAAATCAGAAATTATCACATTAAGACTTGTTTTGTAACAATGTGTCAAATAAGCTACATATTGTTTCCGACTACGAAAGACTGAATTCTTCTTATTTTAATTTGGATTACAAAAATGTTCTGAGCATTTTGAAATTTTATTTATAAAATCATAAATATTTATTTACAAACACAATGACAGAATCAGAAGCTACTATCATTATTGTCATCGTAATTACATATTACGAGTCCACTGCTAGATAAAGGCCTCTAAACATTTTATACAAAGAACTATAACAACTTATAATTATTATTATCATATCAGCCATTCATAAATCTACTGCAATACATAAGGTAAGCCCAAAGAATACCACATAACACTGTCTTATGTCACCAGTTCCATCGACATCATGCATCTCTTACCAGCTCCTTAATCCTTATAGTAGGGGGTCGCCCTCCCTGCTCAGGCCGGCGGTTGATGATGCATTCTAGTTTTCCACGAATGTGTAAGTGCCAGGGATTACCTTATAGTCTGTAGTGAATTATGAAGAAGGCAAGAAGGCTTCAACGTGGTAGAGCTACGATGCAGCCACATATAGTTGTAGCACGATTGGATTGCCTCTACCGGGGCAGGACCATGCTTTCACAGAACACCACCGTGAATTAGTAGTGCTGTGGTTCGTATTGTGAATGTAGAGTATCGGAGACCCTTTTTTACTGGAAACAAGGCATCCTACTTACATACATATTTCATTTCCAACTTTGCTCCATTGGCCAAAATTTTTACAAAATCATTACGCCTTAGGAATGAATCTGACTGACAAATAGGTCCTAAAATATTCTTTTGTATAAAGGCGCCGAAAATATGATAGTTAAAATTAAGTTAGTCATTTCTGAGGGGAGATTTTTAGAGGCGCGATTACTCCGCCGCGCTGTTCTCAAGCCAGCACACATGCAGATTTCTTCAAGATGTTTTCCTTCACTCTCAGCTAGTAAATCACCACTTAAAAGTGATAATAACAATTTCATTGATGCCGGTGGATATTGAACCTAAGTTGTTCGATAAAGATATTCAATGTCGTCGAGGAGTCCGATGACAGCCATTTGCGTCATACTCAGGTGTTTATGGAGACTGGTCTGGTCAGGTTTGCTATTCGAAGATGAGCTTTCAATTTTATAAGACTTGTTTTATTAACAGAACGGGTATACACTTTACTTATCAATATATAAGCAAGCACACACTTCATTTTGACAGGCCTGTTGGTTTAGTGGTTAGTGACCCTGACTCCTTTGCTGGAGGTCGTGGGTTCGATTCCCACCCAGGACAAATGTTTGTGTGATGAGCATGATCATTTTTTCTGTGTCTGGGTGTAATTTATCTATAATATTTATGTATTTAGAAATATATAAGTATGTTATCAGTTGTCTAGTACCCATAACACAAGCTCTGCTTAGCTTGAGACTAGATGGCGTTGTGTGATAGTTGTGGAATATTATTATTATTATTATTATTATTATTATTATTATTATTATTATATCTGAATTTATTGAAGTAAAACTTCTCTACGAAAGTTTTTAGTAAGTACGGAAATACTCGAATTTATCGTTCTCGGCTCTTTATATTGTGAATATAATATTATATGTCATTGTAATAAGAATATTCTAAATTAGTATATGTATGTTATTTGTGTTTATCAATATTATACATTATCTTTACGTGAAGAAAGAACTTTGTACCTCATTTTTAAGCTGATTGAGTGCACAGGCGAGCGTGAGATTTGGCATAGATAAAGTTTATTTGGAGAACCAATGCAGAAAGCGTTCATTTATATTTATTAAATACGAGCAATCCATCCCGGTTTCACAAGGTTGATTTCTGGCTAATTATGCCACTCAAACGCATACAAAAAATCCATCAAAATCGTTTGAGCCCTTTTTGAGTTTTAGAGAAACTAACAGACAGCGATTGGTTTTTATATTTGGAGATTACAAATACATTAAATTAAATAGTAATGCCTCTCAAGGAGGCATTACTATTAAGTGAACGGCGGAAGCACGCCGCTGGCGCAGACCGGCAGTGGCAGTCGAGCCACAGAACATAACAGTACAAAGCTTCTTTGTGAACACTTACACCGTGCAATTTCGTCGTGCACTGGTACAAAACATCGTGAGACGATCATTCGTCGTAGCTTTCAACAGTCAACCTCAGTGCTTTTGTCGTCGCGCACCGCTCTCTCTGTTGCAACGCAGTTCCATCGCCTCGGACCCCTAGAGAGAGGCGGCTTGCCTGTTCCTTTAAACCTTGAGCTGTTTTTATTGAACCGGAGACCCTGTGAATTTAGCGTGAATGTTATTGTGTTGATTTTTGGATTTTTCTAGTGTTTTATTAGTTTTTTAATATAGTGTTTCATTATAAAACTGTAACGAAAGTATTTGTGTGAATATAATTTATCTTTTTACGTAAATATTTTCGAGTATTATATATTGAAATAATTGTGATTTTCACGCTGCCGACATTCGCTTGGTACGATTTTTTGTTATCAAAATACAATAACATCTTTTTTAATTAAGTAAAACCTGACTTTCGTTTAGACTACAAGATAAGGAATTTTATAATGCTAAACTACTTCATAGAATAGTAGTTTTTAAATATAAGTTTTAATGGTTTTAAATCCTATTGGTGGGTGCGGTCGCATGCGACCGCTCGGGATAGATGATTTTGCATGCGACTACTCGGGATTTGCCGGGCGCATGCGATTGCATGGGATTTTTATGTCGCTTGAAGGGTTAACCGTAATAACTAAGTTCTTAAACCAATGTAAGTATACCTAATTAATTATGAGTTGGCGCCAAGCAATCAATGAACAAAGCTCATTATATTACCTTAAATTTAAAGAAATAACCAAATCAAATTAACAATGTAACGTAAAATATACAGCGATAAACATTTACATTTTAAAAAATACGACAGCAAGACCGCTCGCAAAATTCCGTTCAAGACAATAACCGCTCGAGGCAAGCTGAGCAACAAGACCAAGGCGACCCCTGCCACGTTATCCGTGAATTTTTGCAATGTCAGGGGACTTCACTAGAACCTGAACGCCGTCCACTAACATCTCGAGATAGCGAAGCCGCTCTCTCCGCGCTGCTCTTTCTGACCAAGACGCAGGTATACTCTGCAGCTGATGTTTCGTATCTCTCCCACCCGGGGTACGAACTGGAACACTCCTTTGTGCATAGGGCTGGAGTTTGCGTATACGTCAGAGAGGACATCTGTTCTCGACGCCTCGGCAGCCTTGAAGATTTGGACCTGTCCATTCATTGGCTACGCGTAGACACCGATGACCTTTCGCGGTTCTACGGGTGCTTCTATAGGTCCTTTTATCGGTAATGCCAAAACAGACCAACCCTTTGACCACGTCCAAATGGCTACAGATTCGTATCTATAGCACATCCCTTCCACAGAGATCGTAATCCTCACCGATTTCAACACTCACCACGCCAATTAGCTTGATTCACGTTAAACCGATTCTTCGAACTTCCCGTATGAAGTTTTGTTCATGATTTTGCCTTGACATATGGTATAATACAACTAGTTACTTCGCCTACGCGGATTCCAGATGTGAGGATCATGCACCATGTTGGACCTTCTGCTGACTTCTCATCCGGACAGATATCAGGTCTCCGTCGGTTATCCCCCTTGGCTCCACGGATCATTGTCTTGTCCGGAGTGTGGTGCCACTGACGCTGAAGTCGCGGTTACAATCTGCAGAATATTACCGTGTTTGGCACTATAGGTAAGCCGATTGGGATAGGGTGCAGTCTTTCTTTGCATCCTAAACTTGGAGGTGGGTTTACTTCTCGCCGGACGATCCCAACGTTGTTGTTGATTCTGTTGCTGATGCGGTACTTCAGGGTATAGAACATTTTATTTCTTTCTCTGTGGTATCCATCGGAGACAGATCTCAGTCATGGTTTAGTAGCTCCTATAAAATAGCGTCATGCTATAAGCAGGAGTGCTTGCTACCGAGCCTGGGCTAACGTATCATCGTCCCGGGATATAAACACCAGCGCCATAAAAAAGAAGTGTAATTACGCCTCCAGGTCCTTCAAAAGTGTCACTGCCAAGGTAAAGTCAGAGCACATAGGCAGAATTGGCGAGAAACTAGTTCGCCTTCCTTATGGAACCCGTGTATTTTGGTCTCTTGCCAAGGCTGTCCAAGGGAATTTCTGTCAGCCATATCTTCCATCTCTGTACAGGGAGTACAACTCACTGAACCCTGCCGCAAAGGAGAAAGCCGATTTGCTAGGCTATTTCTTTGCGTCTAACTCGATTCTCGATAACGAGGGGAGCACACCGCTGACCATCCCGCGATGTGAGTGCTCCATGCCGGATGTGCGGTTCACACAGCGCTCGGTTCGCTAAGCACTCCTCTCCCTTGACAAAAATGAATTATCAAAATGGGACAACTCTGTAAAAAGTTATGCGTGGTCATACATTAAAAAAATATATACGCGTCTACTTATTAAGAATAACTTAGTTAATATGGTTCATTAAAAACTCAAAATAATTACAAAATATATACGTAGGTACATTTACATCAGTTTAAGAACTTAGTTATTAAGGTAAAACAAAATGGTTTATCATTTTTTGTTTTTCAGTTTTTTCGGCGGTTTAATTTATTATTACAATTTTTTATTTTATATTAAGCTATTGCATAGCTTCTATCGCGGGCCTTGAGCGCGGGGACCGATTCCAGAAATTTATTCCGTAACGAAAAAAGCTCACGCTCCCCACTTCGACGGGCACGGCGGTGTGGCTTGAAGGCCGTGCATTGGACATGTGTCAATCATGCATGATTCGTTCGTTTGAGCTGGTACACTTAAAAGTATTGATGGTTCATTCTTTTGTTTTTGAATGTACCAGTACAACCAATCACAAACAATTGACGGTACCTTTTTAACCCGTGATTTGTTTGAATTGAGAATGAGCCGCAAACCAACCGAATCCCGAAAGATCTGAATGAATTGTTTTTAATGTAAGGTATACCAGTGCAGTATAATCAGTGCATGCATTCGGAAATGTTGCCAAGTTAGGCAATTTTTAGCTATTTAGGCTAGTTTTAAAGTAATCGGAGCGACCAAAATTGTGATTTTCTACTAGTCTCCGAGTAGGCTATCTCAGAAAGAAGGCAATTGTAAAGGATATTATTTATTCTATAACCCTTTTATTAGAAAATAATAAAATGTAGATATTGCAACTGACTTCTTAAGTATTTTTTAATAACTTTGTAGTCTACTTCTACGCTTACAATCCTTATTACTTCTGATGAATAATATAACACTAAAGGTACCTAACATAAGTTTACATTAAAGCATTTTCTTAAAATATTTCTTATAAAATTGGGTGACTTTTTAAAACTTTCAACTTTTACTCTGCGTCAAATTTTTGGCGACTTGGATTCGGCTAGAATAGGTAACACTACACTATTCGTACAGAGCAAGGAAACGGAACATAGATACTATTACTAAATACTAACTAATCTCTGGCGAGATGCGAGAGGTATAAAGATGAAATGAACAATGAAATACGATACGTCAAACAAATTAAATCGGAATCAAAGTTAGATCTCTCGAATCTGGATTCTGGATTCCCCGGTCTGGTCTCTGTGACGATCTGACGATGAAGTGTACTCGTAGATGGAGGATAGGATTAATTTAACGTTCTTTTATAATTGTGCAAGATTGAAGTAGCTCAGTTCAGAGAAGCTGCAAAGTGCAAACGTGGATAGTTCTTTATGTGTCCTAAGGAAGCACTTTATTTTTATCAAGTAGCTACACCCGCACTGGTAATAAAAAATATTGTAGAGTATTTATTATATAAGGGTTTTTTATAATTATATAAGTAAAATAAAAAATATATTTTACATTTAATTATTTATTACATTTGATTGTTGCATCTATGATTTAAAAATATAATTTCGTGGCAAAGGCGTATAAAAAAGGACTTTAAAACACCTAAGTTTCGTGGGGTTTACTAAAAATAACACTTTTTTTAGTAAACCCCACGAAACTTAACTTACGATTTCAAGGCAAATTATTTATTTAATATGATGATTTTCTTATAAGATAAAGGTTTATCTTATAAGAAAATCATCATATTAAGTACTTTGTAGCAAATAAACATTACAATCCTTATTTTTAGAAATGTGAAGCCTAAATTTTATAATATTAGATGAAAACAATATCTTCTTTTTACTAAAATTGCTTTCAATGCTTTGCTTTGTAATAAATAGCGCCATCTTATTCGATCTATAGTTAAAGTCATTTCTCATTTTATCGAAATCAAACCAAAATGGATGAGACTCAAGGTGGTACGCTCAATAGATGCTAGATGGCCTAAATGCAAAGAAATTTATAAGAATCGATAAAATTAAGTATAGTTATGAATTAAATTTAAAAATAAAGTAATTAATTAAATTAATAAAATATATAATAATAATCTTGAATAAAGTTATCAATTAAATCAAATCAATTGAAGTTTTTGTGTTTAATGTTTATGCCATCTAGCATCTTTTGGACTTACCACCTTGAAAATCCATAAATTTTTGTTCGATAAAATGCTTTATTACCTATAACATGCAGTAGATGGCGATGATAGCATTACAAAGTCATAAATATTTTTTCCAATTTGTTCCCAATGACAGACACAGAGTACTAGAGCCAGAAAAGATCCATTTGAATGATCGATCCGAATGTACCGGTACGCGTGACGAAATGTACTAGAATGATTCGGTCGCTAGAAATGAGTGATCTACACATGTCTACCGTGCATTGTCTAACGTCGTTTCTTTTCGGCAGTCTTCGACACGGTGTTTGTGTGCGTGCAACTAGACGTATTGTACGACTCTACGAAGCTCGCACGAATCGAGACGAGCTGCTCCGAAATCGGACGAATACATAAGCAGCTGTTTATGAGAAAGTATATAGGTGTATAGGTATTTATGTACAACAGTGAATAGCTGTACTTGTGAAATTTGTGTATAAAGTATTTTGAATATGAATTAACAAGGTGCATTTATTATTTATTTATTTAATAAAAGAAAAAAAAATGTTTTCTTATCGGTCACCACGCTCAAAAAGTGTAACTTGAATTAATATCAAAGAAAAAGAAATACTGCATAAATAAAATAAATAAATAATTATAATTGCATAAGTTAGTACAAAATGCTATGCAATAGCTTTACCGCGGCAGTCCCCGAGTGCCACACGTCTTTTTTTTGTGGCTATAATCAACTAGTTACTACATGTTTAATTTTTAATTACTCTTAAAATAGCTTCTTACCTTACTTTAGCTATTAACTTGTTATAAAATCCTACTTTAACTATTAGTTGTTTATAGCTGTATTCGACCTTGGATAGAAAGTGTTTTAATAAGGGCAGGCATATGTGGCACTGAGTAGAGTAAAAACACTTAAGGGTTTTACTTTATCTTTAGACTGACAGGTCTAAAGCTCATTCATCGTGAGGTTTTTTTTTTGTAATGTATTGTAATTATTATGTTATTTTTTTGATACACAACGCAACATTTAAATCTGTAAGTAAATAATATATCGCCCCTATTTTCCCACCCTTAGGGTAAATGTTTTTTTGCAAATTTATCTGGTGCCGATTTCAAGGTATAACCTATCCAAAAAGAATACTCAAAATCAAATTACTCAGTAATAAATCACCCCCACTTTCCCACCCTTAGGGTTAATTTTGTTTAAATTTATATGTGTGGCGTCGCTGTCTTCGCACCGCAAGCGAAAAACACCGAAGCCTAAATCACGCCATCAAAATTACGAATCATAAACAGTATATATAGGACATCTTCGAACTATCACACGGAGTGTTGGCCGCTCCCCGGGCGGAACACCTTGCCCGGCGGGAGACCTCCCCTTTTCCTCCTACGGCCACAGTAGTGACGCCGACGTGATCTGAATACACAACCAAACCACCTTCGGAAACTTCAAGGTTCATCATCGTCATAGAATACTCCACCCATTCGCTCCCGAGCAGAAATCGTCTGCAGTCTTCATATCCTGCAAGCCATCTAGCTTCACAAGGTTCATCGCAGCACTGGAATAATAATGCTTCCTGTTCCTTCAAGCTACCCTCTACGCTATACAGTGTTCGGCACGGCTCGGAGCCTTACTGGAAGCCTCTGCTTCACGGCACTCTCGCAGATTACTTGCCTTCTTCTCGACTCACCGCAGACTACAAGGCAATCTCCTGGCACTTGCACATTCGTCGGCAACGAGGCTGCACTATCGACCTCCGATCTGAGCAGGGGGGTGATGTGACGGCGCTGTCGTCATCATAAACAGTATATATAGGACATCTCCAAACTATCACACGGAGTGTTGCCCGCTCCCCGGGCAAAACACCTTGCCCGGCGGGAGATCACCCATTGGCCACATATGGAACTAATTTCGAGGTATACCCTATCGATTAAATACAGAATCATCAAAATCGGACCATTTTGTAAAAAGTTATGTGTGGTCGTATATAAAAAATATACATGCGTCGACTTGAGTACTTGCTCCGTTTTTCGTTGGTTAAAAATTCATTGTCTCATATGAACAGATTTTATTTTATTTTTCTCTTAACGTTCATCGTATCAGTGGAACGGAACCTAAATCAAAAAAGTTTTGGCAATAACGTTAGTTGTCGAACGTTACTGTTACATAATTCAAAGCCTTACTTTTACACATACTACTAAAATACGACACGCACTTTATGACTAGTAAATATCACGTAATATGAGTACTTACATTTTACTATTTATGTGAAAAAATATTTACTGAGATGAGGGCCAGAAAATAAAAACTTTTCGTAGACTTACTATACACATTTTGTTCTAGATATCACCAGACTATGAAATAGTTGGAAACTATAGAACGTTCATTTACACTCGATTAACTCTGACGAAGGTTTTTCCCATGAAATAAACGTGTGTTAATATATTATTATAGCATCATCATCATCATCATCACAGCTTATAAAGGTTCACTGCTGAACATAGACCTTTCCATTCCATAGATTGCTATTGGGGGTTTTTCCTTAGTTGCCACGCTTGGATGCGGGTTTTCGACCGCAGTTTTTTAATGTTTTGAGTTGTTATCAGGAAGATACTGCTGCCCATCACCTGTTTTAATATCCCTACAAATAACATCATCTAACCGTGTAGTGGCGGCGTAAGATAGTGCATTACCCCATTCCTTACAGTGGGTGTCGTAGAAAGAGACAGAAGGAACTTTTTCTTAAACGAGAAAATGGTTAGCAGCATCTTTCTGCATTATAAAAAAAAATTGCGATTCTTTTTATATTTATGTTGCAGAAAGATTATTATCATTACCTATTCGTACCTTATTTTTATAGGATAGGGTGACAAAATATCACACAGTCCACCTAATGGTAAGGTGATGGTTCCTGCGGCACATACATATCTACATCTATCTTCGATTACAAATCAGAATACAGATGTGTTGTCACCTATGAGAACTAAGATAAAATGCCTCGTTTCCAGTAAAATGGGTCTCCGGTTCTCTACACTCAGCATACAAAACACAGCAGAATTAAGTTACTACTTTACGCTGGTATTCTTTGAGAGCGTGGTTCTTTCTCGGTCGAGATAACCCATTCGTGTTACAACTATAATATAAATATAACTGTAGCATGGATCTACCACGTATCACCCGAACCTGACAAGCGTGGCAACATAGTTGCAATTATATATGTGGCCGAAAAAGGAAAAGGGAAGATCTCCCGCCGGGCAACGTGTTCTGCCCGGGGAGCGGCCAACACTTCGTGTGATAGTTCGGAGATGTTCTACATATACTATTTGTGATTCGGAATTTTGATAGCGTGATTTAGGCTTCGGTATGTTTCGCTTGCGGTGAGACGACAGTGCCGCCACATACCCTTAAGAATAACGGCATTCTTTGGCGTATGTTTAGCAGTGGACATGTAAGAGGCTGTAATGACGATGCTAATGATAATGTTTACGTTTGTTAGTTTCTTTCTCATAGATACACATAGATACAACATATGGCTAGGGGATAGCCCAAACAGCTTGACGGATTTTAAAAAGTAAGGTGTTGTCATCTTAGTTTTACTACTAAGAGTAAAATTTATTATATTATTTTGTTTAAAGCGCATACTGAGAAAAGTACGATTATATTTCGTTAAATTTTAATTTAAAAAATCTTGAAAAGCCTCTAATATCTATGAAATTAGCAAATGTAAATTATCAATTGAATAGTAGCAAAACTTAAATTAGCTTATGAATTCAATATATAACTAGAAGTTTTCTAAAAGTACTATATCAATGAAGAAAGAAGGTATAAGTGGCAGTCTCGTATCGGTAAATATGGGTGTTTGAATTCCTTGTTGGTCTATTCATAAGCACGTCTGCTTATCATGTGGTCAAGGTTCGAATCTCGAATCGCAAGTACATAAATAAAATGTATTAAAAGGAAATTTATTTAAAAGAAATTAAGATTCAAATTGAATCATTTTATATCAAAGAATATAAATAAATACACTTTTAATTTGTCCTCGTAAAACTCAGGATTTATTTCAAGTCTCTCAGTATGTAGGAACGTACTAAGAAGTTTAAGCAAGCAGTTAGTATGACGCATTAATCCCGTATTCAAGACATTTGTAGTAGAGCCACACGGAAGCTGTATTATGGTTGTAGCATGAATAGGTCGGCTCGACTGGGGACGGACCTCTCTCTCACAGAACACCAGCGTAAAATACCATTTCGATGCTGCTGTGTTACGTATGGTGAATGTATTGAACCACAGACTCTTTCAACAGGAGTTGAGGCATTCCATTCCATTCCAAAGTCGATAGGGATCACGTGGGTGTGTTGTGAGGGAGCGCCATCTGTATGATAGTTGCATTTATGCTTACTGCTACTTGCGGTATTGCGTCTTGTGATAGATCTACGGGTGTGCTGCGCCTGATTCGATATTATCAATAGCGCTCTCTGCGTCTTGGTTTGACTCACACCTAAGTAGCTTTGCCCAAGTTGGGTCCCTTCATTACGGACCTCCATGATGTTTTATATAACAACATAATAATATATCTCCATAACTTTTCCACCTTTGAATGA
The DNA here is from genome assembly GCA_036936625.1 of Parnassius smintheus behrii. Taxonomy (NCBI): domain Eukaryota; kingdom Metazoa; phylum Arthropoda; class Insecta; order Lepidoptera; family Papilionidae; genus Parnassius; species Parnassius smintheus. The sequence continues at coordinate 4,463,030 of JAUPFT010000006.1, forward strand.
TTGAAGGCAACTTGTTGGTGGGTGAGACAAACGTGATTGAAAATGCATTTTTTTAACGTCAGTTACACGTACCCTTTCTGATAGCAAATTATTACTAACATCTTATAACTGCCTTTTGGCTATATCTGCCATGCAGGTGGAATGCATTAAAATAGTAAGCGCTCACCGCGAACGGCGTGTGTGGATCCGTGTGCCTCCCCCACATTTTAAAAATAAATGTGGGATAGCGAAACCCTTGTATCGGGTATTTTATGTTTAAATAAATTGTGAGCCTTTTCCAAGCGGGATAGGATAATTAATAATAAATTAATAATATAAGCCTAATACAAGTGGAATAGGGACGTTTATGTTCTTAACCTTCCTCGAACCCTGTCTTCGTGAACGGGGTTCACTTAGTTTTTAAGGCACTGCCAACAGCTTTCAATTGCTCTAGTGAACGTTCATTCTTCCAAAAGACACCCAAAAGAACTAAGTTACTAAACAAACACAACGTAAATAAGGGTCCTAACTAAGACGATCTCGCTAAATATATTACAAACGGCCTATTATTAAACTTTTAGAAAGATCAAAACTTATTTTATTTATCCTGGTTTACCCACGTTTGCTCCGTGTGTTTACCCCTCCATGCGGACGTTACAAATCTCTCGCTCGCTCTCTTGTAACGTAGTTTTAACGCAGTGTCAGCGGCTTCGAGGCCTGAGATCAAGTGAAGCAGAAGACCCACCCCGAAAAGTGCTTTTCCATTTAAAATTAAATGAGCAATCATACCAAATGTAAAATATCCAAGGTACCATGAGCAGCGTCAGAACTGAAACGAACTTACTGAAACTACAATCTCATTCCATTTGATCTTACTATGAAAGAATAAAAAAGAGCACGAATGAGTTGGCTCGACTGGGCAAGGTCTGCTCTCTTACAGAATATCAGCGTAACATAGAAGATTAATGCTGCTGTATTTCATATGATGAGTATAGAGAACTGGAGACCCTTTTTACCGTAAACTAACCCATCTGCATTTTGATTCTAATTTGAGTACAGGTGTGCATCCTTATTCTATAACAAAACTCATATTAATAAATTTCGTCGACAATCTGGTGATATTGTTATTGATTATTTTGGGAGTATAATTTGATATTTCCAGACCAAAGTTATTTATAAGCTACCTCATTATATGGATAAACATTTGAAATTGACGAACCATCGCAAGAAGTTCAACCTCAATTAATCATGACAGGTGTTCAACCCAAATCATTTATTTATTATGACATGTTACTATAACGTAAGCAATATTATTGTGCTGTCATCATTAACAATCATAATAATCTGAAGGAGTCACAAACCTGAAACCTGTACCTCTTTAACAATGTTTGCCCGGTGGAATTGGGGTTAAAGCCAAAAGTTTCAACTTTTTAAATTAATTTTTCTTATTTCGAAAAGAAAAGAGCGACGCCACATCAGTGACTATATTCAGACGAACAATTTCGAACCCATTTTATTTGAATTAATTATACAGTTTATTGAAATAAAAATTATAAATAATAAAGTTACTTAAAAAAAAACATACCACAATAATTAAAAATCAATGAGTCCTACATTTTAAATACTGTTCACGTCATTTTTCACGACCAATATGGATGTCTTAAGTAGTCCTTTGCGGCATTGGCCAGTGAGTCGTCCTCTCCGTGCAGAAATATAAGAGATGGCTGATTGAAGTTCCCTTGGACAGCCTTGGCAAGACAAAAGAATACACGGGTTCCCGAAGGAAGACGAACAAGCTTCTCACCAATTCTGACGATGCGCTCTGACATTGCCCTGGCAATGACTCTTTTGTAGGATTTTAGAGGAAGGCGGAATTATAATTATTTTTATGATCACTCGTGTTTTTATACAAAGATGTTGATGCGTCAGCCCAGGCCCGGTAGCACTCCTTTAAAGGAGCGAGCGAACCATGGCTGGAATCTACCTCCGATGGATGCCACAGAGGATGGAATGAAAAGCACCACACCATTAAGTGCTACATCAGCGACACAATCAGCAACAACGCTGGGATCGTCCAGTGAGAAGCAAACCTGCGCCAAAGAGTAGGATACAGAAAAAGACCGCATCCGATCCCAATCGGCCGAACTGTCTTGCCAAATAAAAATAAGTGTGAGTGGCACTACATTCCGAAAAGACAATGGTCCGAGGAACCAAGAGAGGCATCAACGGAAATCTGATATCCATCCGAATGATAGGTCAGCAGAAGATAAAATAGGGAAAGTGTATGATCCTTCACATCTGGAATCCCCGTAGGCGAAGTAACCAGCTTTGTAAGACAATATGCCAGGGCTAAGTCATAAAAAAATCTCGCCCGATAATCGATTAAACGAGAACAGAGCTATTTGGCGTGGAATAACTATATCTGCGGATGGAATATGTAGCTATTTGGACGTGGTCGATGAGTCAATCTGTTTCGGCACCACGGCTATAGGACCTATTGATGCACCTGTAGACGCGGGGATAATCGTCGCTATCTACGCGCAGCCTTAGGATGGACGAGTCTGTACCTTCAAGACTACCAAAGCATCGAAAACAGATGTCCTCTTTGAAGTATACGCAAACTCTAGCTTAGTGCACAAATGTGTGGTCGAATTTGTACCTCGGGTAAGAGAAGTAGAAAGCAGGAGAGGATATATTTACTTTTGGCCCTATTCTTGGTTAAAAGGAGCAAGTCCGACTTTGCCGTCTCCAGTTAGTATTGGAGAACATGAACACGTCATGAACAGATTTAATAATACGCGAGGCAGCCTGAGCACCCAATCTCAGGAATATTTGGGTGGCTTGGGCGTGGATGCTTAGCGAGCAGTTGTCCTTCACCAGGAGTGCTGATACCCCCTGGGGGTTTTTATTTGATTCCACTACCAGTTAAGGGGGCAGGGAATTAGGTATCCGGCCACCTAAGCTTAGCAAGTGGAATGCAGAAGTAAATTTCTGCTTTACGCTGGTATTCTGTGAGGTAGTGGCACCATCCCGGTTCGTGCCGGCCTATCTGTGCGATTGCAAAAGCTGCCGCGTGGCTCTACCACTGGTAAATATATAGGTTCAACAGTATACATTTATAGGCCCTAATGGATGATAGTCGAATTACAAACACGTTTTTCTTAAATGTGATAAAACTGTGAAAATATTTATACTTTAAACCTTTTTATTCTCGGAATATTAGAAATCTATAAATATCTTAAAAACATGCCATAATTGTGTCTTGTAATAAGCACTCTTGATGTCGCTACACATTTTTACATTATGATATGGTTAGACTATTGAAAATGCATATAGGGTTTAATAATGATATTGAATTAATTGTCAATACGTACAGGGATATTGAGTTTTCATTGCTCCCTGACTTTGCTTACCTAACACTATTCGTCGACATATAGGAGTAGACTCGGATATTTGGAAATGCAAAGCAAGTTTAACATTTCAAAAGTGTGGATATTATTTTGTGCAATTTAAATAGTTCTTGCTCCTAAAAGCATATCTTCCAAGGGGAAATAAGACCGTGAAACAATTGAGAGGATGGAAACTAAAGCTTAAGTTAATGATGTGCACACACTGCAAAGCAGAAGCGGGGTAGATTTGTGGGACTAAAGAAAGAAGTTGTGATGCGGTATACACTTATTCAAAATCTTAGGCATATTTAACAAAATAATGATTTCTTATATTTATGCGAATACTACACATCGCGGCTACATTCAGTTTAAAATTATTATAATTTTAAATTTATACATTTTATAATTATACTGAATTGCTATGGGCTTACCATGTAGCTCGAAGAAATGACTATGGATGTGGAATAAATGTTCCTGAATGTAAGCAAATTGTAAGACTGCCCCCATGTAGATAGAGAGCTTACCTGAAAAGAGATTCAGGAAGCCAATGGAAGCAGGTGGCCTAGGATGATGTTTAGTGGCATTTCTTGGAGTAATCCTTTGGTCAGCAGTAATTTTTAATGGGATGTAATGATTAAGACACATGTTAAATGTTTACCAAGGCAGTCAATAAATGAGTTTAATTTCGTATTGCGTTTGCATTATATATTAGACGGATTCAAAGGTGAACAGCACATATGCGCTTCTACTCCACCTCGCCCGCACCTTGTGTCGTGTTTCTGTATGAAATAGTACGCCTTATAAGATCACTTTCGTCTTTTTATTTATTTTGAAGACACCTATTAGATTTCACGCCATAGGTGCAAGCAAAATAAAATGTTCGCTATTGCTGATAGGACAAATATTGTAAATGTTATCTACTATTTACCTATTTATGCCGTAAAATAGCAGTGCTTACATTGCTGCATTCCAGTCTGAAGGCCATTGAATATATTAATGTCAATAGTTTTACAGTCTGTGAGGCATTCTATCTTAGTTCTCAAAGGTGACAGCGCATCTATAGATTTCTTTGTTTGTAACTGCTGGTGTCCAAGAACTGCAGTACCATCAGTATAGGTGGACTGTAAGTTCGTTTTAATAGTGTCGATTTAATTCTTTAGAAATGAAATTAATAGAAAACAAAGCAGATGCTGCGTAAGGATAGAAGGAAATTTACGTTTACGACGTCTCGATAGTTGGTAGACTGCCAAACTATTGCCTTCATTATACAAATAGAACACCATTTACAAAGGAATTACGACTGTCACAAATATTATTCGTGTATTTACAGGAATATAAGGCGTTACACAAAAGATATATAACATGTCACTATTGTGACATTGTTTTATTTATAAAAAATAATAATTTTAGTATTTTTTATTCTTTCGAAAACAGTGTGGAGAAAAAACATCGAATAAATAAAATTGCCAATAAAACTTTCATAAATATTGCTAGTATATGTTACCTCTATAGAAACTGTACACATAATTCTTAAACAAATTCGAAATCTTTCGTACTACAGTGCCCTACTTAAAGTAATTTCATTATGAAACAAGTAGTGACCTTGTGAACACTCTTTGCTTTTGAATGAATATAAATGGTTAAACAAAAAAAGTAATAAATAAACATTAATTTCGATAATTTAATATTTTGTACAGTGATTCGCCGATTTATATTTACCACTGATTTATTTCAACTACAGACAGTAGACCTGATCAAGCCCCGACGGCTCGACATAAAATGAGGTTGACTTCATTATAACGAACACACGACAACTACTCGTTGATTCACTGAATGATACGTTATAATGTTACCTGGGACAAAAAGTCCGACTGTTTAAGTCCAACCTCGATAAAGAGGTCAATCGACGTATTCAACTCGGCTAGGTAGCATTCGGGAAATTATGACACATCTTCTCGTCGGGTATACCTCAAAACTGGGAACAAGATTGTACAATAAGTGCGTGTTGCCAGTGATGACTTACGGAACTGAGAAGTGTTTTTTCACTGCTATCCGTATGGAGAGGGCTATGCTCGGGGTTTTTCTGCGGCATAAACTTAGAAATGAGGATGTCCACAGTAGAACCAGAGTAACCGACGTAGCCCAACGGATTAGTAAGATGAAATAGCAATGGGCTGGTCATATAGCTCGAGGAACCGACAACCGATCGGGAAAGAAGGTTCTCGTGTGGGAGCCTCGTACCGGTGGTGTATGGTGACGACGTAAGAGTTGCAGGAAGTCGATGGATGCAGGTGGCTTAGGACCGTGCTTTTTGGAACTCCTTGGAAGAGGCCTATGTTTAGCAGTGGACATGTGAAGAGCTAAAATGATGATGATGAGCTGCGGTTTCTTATAACCGGGTGCATTAATAGCACATTGGTGCACATTGCATGTTTCTTACAATACTAGTATTTTGTTTTAAATTTTGTGTATTATGTGTCGGTGACCCTCATAAATAAATAAATTTAAAACAAAATCGGAAGACCTCGACATCGGGGTTTTATTTTTATGGTCGAAATTTCTAGAACGAAAGTGGGCTATACAATAACAAGTGATATGTTTGTTTGAAGTATTCGCTCCGTAAATGTTGTTGACTTGCTGCGCCGTAAATGTTGTTGTTGATGCTTGTACCGTGCTACCGCCACGACAGTACTCATACTCCATACTGACTCGAATTTTTAACGCATCCATGATGACGAAAAATATTCTAATGAGATGAAAATATAACGCTAATCAATGAAAGTCACATTTTTTTAAAAAGAAAAATTCCATGTTTTTAAAACAAAATTCATTATATTTTTTATAGAAGAGGGGGCAAACGAGCATGCGACTCATCTGATGTTAAGTGACCACCGTCACCCATGATCAAACGCAACACCAGGGTACTTGCAGGTGCGTTGCCGGCCCTTTAGAAAGGAGTAAGCTCTTTACTTGAAGGTCCCCGGGTCGTATCGGTCCGGAAAAATTACCGGTGGTAAACTATTCCACAGAGAAGTCGTACGCTGAAGAAAACTCTATGTGTAACGTACAGTGCTGGACCGCCAAGCATCCAGATGGTGAGGATGGTATTGGAACGTTTGCCGCGTAGTGCGTTCACGAAGTTTGGCGGCTGGGATTAATCCGAACAATTCCTCAGAGCATTCTCCATGGTATATGTAAAAGAAAATGCAAAGAGATGCAACATCTCTTCGTAGTGCCAGTGAATCGAGCCGATCGGAAAGCATTCGGTCATCGACGATTCGAGCCGCTCTGTGGTGGATGCGGTTAAGTGGAAGGAGTTCGTAATGGGGAGCCCCAGCCCAGAGATGGAAACAGTATTCCATATGCGGCCGAACCTGCGCCTTGTTAAGTTGCAGGCGGTGTGCCGGAATGAAATACTGTCCCGCTCTGCTGAGCACGCCAAGCGTTTAGAGGCCAAATTGGCCTCCTCTTCCAAGTGACCACGAAACTGCACGTCACTCGATATGTCGATGCCGAGGATTCCGATACTGGCTGAGGCAACAAGAGGTTTGCCTTAAAACTGAGGAGATACGACAAAGGGGTTCTTTTTAGCGGTTAACGCTCAAACTTGGGTCTTCTGAGGGTTAAACTGGACTAGATTTATTCGCCCCCAAACCGAGACTCTGTTTAGCAAAGGCTCGAATTCAGACACAAGTTTGTCTCGGGACTCGGAGACGTTTTCCCGAGAAATATTGGCACGGCCGGTGTAAAGAGCATCACCAGTGCTGTCGTCTGCATAGCAATGAATGTTACGGGTTCGCAATATATCATTGATATGCAGAAGAAACAGCGTTGGCGATAGCACGCAGCCTTGTACACCAGCATTAATAGGCTTGTAATCGGAGCTTGCGCCGTCTACAACGACCTTTATGCTCCGATCTGCAAGAAAGCTGGTGATCCAATCGCACAATTTCTCGGAAACCCCATAGGAAGGGAGCTTCGAAAGAAGAGCTTTGTGCCAAACCCGATTGAAGGCCTTCGCAATGTCCAAACTAACGGCTAATGTCTCCCCCTTGGACTCTACTGCCTCTGCCCATCTATGAGTTAGGTAGACCAGATGATCACCAGCTGATCTAACACGATAAAAACCGTATTGGCGATCTGTTATCAGCTATTGATCCTCAAAGTACCTCATGAGCTGGCAGTTAACAATAGACTCCATTGTTTTGGAGAACAAAGAGGTGATGGTGAAAGGCCGGTAGTTGGACGGGTCTGAGCGGTCACATTTTCACATAGGGATCGGGTGGGCGAAAGCCGCGTTCCATGATTTTGGGACTACGCCTAGGGAGTAGGAGTACCGGAAAAGACGCATTAAAACCGATGTCAGGTCTGGAGCACACGTCCTCAGTACATTACGGTGGATTCCATCAGAACCACTCGACTTGTGGATGTTCAGGGAGGGGAGTATTTTGCGAACCGAGCGCTGTGTGAACTGAACTTCTGGCATGGAGCACTCACATCACGGGATGGTCGGTGGCGTACTCCCCCCGTCATCGAGAGTCGATTTGGACGCAAAGAAAGAGCCTAGTAGATCAGCTTTCTCCTTTGCGGTATGGGCCAGTGAGTCGTCCTCCCTGTGTGGAGATGTAAGAGATGGCTGACAGAAATTTCCCTAGTCAGCCTTGGCAAGAGACCAGAATGCACGGGTTCCAGAAGGAAGGTGAACTAATTTCTCGCCAATTCTGCCTATGTGCTCTGACTTTGCCTTGGCAATGACTCTTTTGAGGGACCTGGAGGCGGAATTGTACTTCTTTTTTAGAGCACTGGTGTTTACATCTCGGGATGTTGATGCGTCAGCCCAGGCTTGGTAGCACTCCTGCTGCAGCATGATGTTATTTTACAAGAACGACCAAACCATGGCTGAGATTTGCCTCTAATGGGCACCACAGAGGAAGGAATAAAAAGTTCCATACCCTGAAGTACCACATCAGCGACAAAATCCGCAAGAACGTTGGGATCGTCCGGCGAGGTGCAAACCCGCCCCCAATGGGTAGGATGCTGTTGGCGCGACTACTAACGCCATCTATTAACGCACCGGGACACCACACCTTTATCTACGAATCAGAGCTCGTCATTATCGGCGACCAATCACAGCAAGTCGTTCAATTAGTTATAAGATCTGTTTTAAATTTTTATTATTACCTGATACACACTGTTAGAAAGAAGACGATTTAAATATAACCAACAAAGGTTCAATAAATCAATCATTGAAGAGCACCTGCCTACCGTTCCTGTACAGATGCAAAGAAAGACCGCATCCTATCCCAATCGTCTGACCTATAGTGCCAAACACGGCGTTAGCCTACAGAATGCAACTGCGATTTCAGCGTGAGTGGCACCACACTCCGGAAAAGACAATGGTCCGAGGAGCCTAAAGGGGTGTCAACGGAAATCTGATATCCGTCCGGATGAGAGGTCAGCAGAAGGTCCAACAGGGAAGGTGCATGATCCTCCACATCTGGAATCTGCGTAGGCGAAGTAACCAGTTGTGCCAGACCATATTAAAGGCAAAATCATGAACAGATCTCCCCGCATGATCGGTTAAACGTGAACCAAGCCATTCGGCGTGATGGGCGTTAAAGTCGCCGAGGATCACGATCTCTGCGGAGGTGATCGACTGTAGCAACAACTCGCGGATGGTCGTCGCTGTCTACGCGTAGCCAAAGGATGGACAGGTCTGAACCTGCAAGACTGCCAAAGCGTCGAGAACAGATGTCCTCTCTGACGTAAACGCAAACTACAGCCCGAGGCACAAATGAGTGTTCCAGTTTGTACCCCGGGTAGGAGAGATACGAGACATAAGCCGGAGAGGACACCTGCGACTCGGTCAGGAAGAGCAGAGCCGGCCTCGCCGTCTCGAGATGGTAGTGAACGGCGTTTAGGTTAGAGTGAAGTCTCCTGACATTTCAGAAATTCACGGATAGTGTGGCAGGGGTCGCCTTGGTCTTGTTGCTCCGTTTGCCCTAAGCAGTTGCAGTCTTGAGCAGAATCCCCCCCCCCCCCCCAGAATACGTGGGACAGGCTGAGCACCTACGCTTAGGAATGGGGTAACTTTGTCGTGGATGCGAGGGATTCTCCAGGGATGCTAGTACCCTCCTGGGGTAGATCTTCACAATTCTTCATCAATTCCGCTGCCATATTGATAGGGGGGGGGGGGGATTACCCTCCGGCCACCTGACAATCACCACTCCACTCACAAGACAAAACGCGGAAGCAGATCTCCCACTTTACGCCGGTATTCTGTGAGGTCTTGGTACCACCCCGGTTTGAGCCAGCCCATACGTGCAACAGCAAGGCTTCCGCGTGGCTCTACCACTGTTAGATATTAGAATTCTTACATAGTTCAACAAATAGTCATTTTGATTTGAAATATTAGTACGGTATAATACTGCAGAACGGCAATTTCATTGGTAAAAACCTATTTATCGTTTATAAACCTTATTAACGTCAAAATTTAAGAAGTTAATTCACTGAGAATTATTTATTTATAAGATATTTTTAAACAATAAAATGAGAAGGGTACCAAAATAAAAAAGCATGAAAGGAAAACAATCACTGCCATTTAACCTTAGGGTAGTAATAACACTGCAGAAATTATTACAGTTAACAAGAAATACAATTATTAATATACATATTATATCACAACATATTACTGAAAATAATGAAGTACCATTAACATGATATACACATAAATATATCCGCAACTCTTAAATACATTTACAAAAATATGTATAATATTATGTACATACATAACATAAACACTCACGCCTGTCACCCAGAGGGGTAGGCAGAGACTACAGGTTTCCATTTGGCACGATCCTGACATACCTCTCTCGCCTCCTTCACATCCATACACCTACGCATACATGCTCGTCGGTTAACTTCTACGCTCTGACAGCGCGCGACATTGTTACACTCCCGTTCACTCGGGACCTTTTTGGCGGGAAAATTTCTAGGTTAGGAAATTTTTTGCAATATTGCAAATTTTGCTATATTTTCACTTTGAGACAATATTTATGGATAAAACTTACAGGAAGTCTTGTTGAATGTATAAACTATCGAATAAAATTATTTTTGGTTGCTAGAAATTGTAATAAAGTATATAAATTACACTGTATAGCATAATAGTAGTATAAACTTCAATTTTAGTGACAAAATTACTACTAATTTGAATTCTACACCTTTGTTTTTGGAGAAATTTATATGAAATTGTTTGGAAATATGTATATTTTATGTTTTATGTGTTTCCATTCGTTACTCATACCAAAATATTAAAATATTAAAAAATTAAAAAAAAAAAATAAAATAATATTTTATCTGTGACATTTCGAACAATATTTCTAAAATATATGTTCGTGTGAATTTGAAATAAATACAACGTCATGTTATTTCAAAATATGTAGGAAAACTATTTTTACTTACATTTTACACTAAAAATAAATGAGAATTTGAAAAATAACACATTTATAACCCGCCCGCCAAAACAGGCCTTTCGGAATTTGAAGTACTTTTGGCAATTTACTTTTCACTTTTTATACCACAAATTATATATCTACGTGTTGACTATATTACAAGAAATGTAAAAAGTATAATACTTTCGTTTTTAGTCCAGACACAAATATAAAATTCTATAAAAAAGACAGAGCAACTTCATCAAAGTGACACGTGGAACGCCGGAAGTTCAGAGTGATTTCTTTTTTTTTTTTTCTAAGAAACATTGCCAGGTTATGGTTTAAAATAAAAGAGCATATCTTTGTCTTTGATACTAATATCTATTGCATAGTGTCTTTGGTTTTGTTTAAAACGAAAAAATAGTTTTTTCATAGGTAGACATGTTTACATAATTCTGATCTAATTCGATCACTACTTGGCGGGCGTAAGGTTGGTATTGCGCGATCGAAAGTGAGCATGGCTTGGCGTACAGGTTAAGAGTACTCCTAATTTGGCCTGTTTCCAATAAATCGCCAATTTGGTCCATACATTTTCGCCTAGGACGTCCCTTTCCGACTCTGCCATTCATTTCTGCAACATAAATTTTCTTTGTCACTCTTTCCTCATTCATTCTTTCCACATGATCAAACCACCGAAGCATTCCTTTCTTAATCCTGGATACAACATCATCTTGCAAACCACACTCTTCTCTTATTACACAATTTCTTACCCTGTCATTCAGATTCAGTCCTAACATACTCCTTAACGACCGCATTTCTACTGCGTTTATTCTATCCTCGTGCTTCTTCTGCCACACCCAACTTTCACTACCAAACGTTAAAGTAGGGACCAACACAGCACTGTGAATTGCCATACGTGCCTTTTTCGACACATTTTGACTCTTCACAATAGAGTGCAAGGCCCCATTTACTCTATTTCCCGCATTCACTCGTCGTTCTATATCCTTATCATATCTCCCATCTCTGCTTAATACGCAGCCCAAATATACAAACTCATCTACTTGCTCGATCAACTCCCCTTCTATTCTTATTTCACAAATCGTTTTACTTTCTTCTCTTTCAAAAACCATAACCTTCGTCTTATTTGCGCTCACTTTCATACCCCTTTCTTTTAACGATCCGTTCATTAATGTAACCATCATTTGCAACTCGGCCGCCGACGACGCAAGAACGACTTGATCATCGGCGTACACAAGGCTTTTGACGGTTAACTCACCCATTCTTAATCCGCATTCTTCAACTTTCAAATTTTACAAACAACTGTCCATAAATAGGTTGAACAGCCACGGGGAAGCCAGCCCTGTCTGACACTTTTATGGATGTCAAACCAGTCCGAGTAGACCCCGTTGATCCTAACACAAGCACTAGAGTCCCTATAAAGAGACTCCAATGCCTGTATCAAGCCAGCGCTCAACCCAAATGAGTTCAGTGTTTACCATAGCAAATCCCTATCCACTCTGTCATAGGCCTTTTCCAAGTCCAAGAACGCACAAAAAACTTTTTGGTTTTTGGCCAGAAACTTCTCCGCGATCATGCGCATGGAAAAGACTTGATCTGTACATCCCATTCCCTTTCTAAATCCCGCTTCCACATCCCAAATTTTTCCATCAGTTTCTTTCATGACCCTTTCAATCAGTACCTTAGCGTACAGTTTTCCCACAATGCTAAGAAGGCTGATGCCACGGTAGTTTTTACAGTCCTGCTGCGACCCTTTTCCTTTATATACTGGGACTATCACTGGTGCAAAGCCGTCTACCGGTACCCGCTTCAGTTCCCAGCATAAATTAAACAAGGTGTGCAGCAGGCCTGCCACCACTTCCTCTCCAGCCCTTAGCATTTCGAGTGAAAGTCTATCATATTCGGGCGCCTTAACCGCTTTCATGCTTTTCATTGCTTTCATTATTTCATCTATACTTATCTCGCTACCTCTTTCCTCTTATTTCGGAGTTTCTACTTCACTTAGTACACATGTTGTCTCCTCACTCATAAACACGCTTTCAAAATATTCCTTTCATCTCTTTAAACTCAAAACTTCATCATTCAGAATATAGCCGTTCTCGTCTCTTATAGCATTCATCATAGGCTGTTTTGAATGTCTCCTGGCAGTTCTTACCAGTTTCCAGAACATTTTAATATTTGTCTCTCTTCCTGGCTATGTGTCCCACATGGTGGTGGGGTCAGCCTTTCTTGTCTAACGCCTCCACTTCGCTCTATCCTCGACTTCATTTTCGGAGACTTCGCACTCTCTCATGTCCTTTACCACTACATCTTTCCATCGTGTTTTGGGTCTGCCCCTGGATGTTCGACCTGGGATGGAAAGTTGTAGTGCCAAGTTCCCTACGTAGTCTGGTGGCCTCCTCTTCACGTGCCCATACCATCGCAGCCTACTTTCCTGCATCTTGTCAGCGATGTCGCGCACGCCCAAGCTTCCTCGCACGTACTCGTTGCGGATTTTGTCAAGCTTGGTAACGCCGCACATCCACCTCAGCATCTTCATCTCGGCAACTTGCATGGTATGCACATTCTTTTGAGTTACGGCCGATGTTTCACTGCCATACAATAGAACTGGTCTGATGATGGTCTTATAGATTAAACCTTTAAGTTTGACCGGCATTCTCCTATCGCACGTGACACCAGTCACTTCTCGCCGCTTTAGCCACGCTGCGGCTATTCGGTGCTGAATGTTAACTTCCAAGTCCCCAGAACCGCTCATCATACTACCCAGATACTTGTATTGATCACACGATTTGACCAATTGTCCATCGATGGAAATCGGACTGTTGTTTGTATCTGGGTCGTTGAAGGACATGAACTGAGTCTTTGTCACACTCAGCACTAGGCCACCGGTCTGTAACTGATGTTTCCACGACACGACTGCCTCTTGCAAGTGAGCGCGGCTGTCTGTGCAGATGGCTAGGTCGTCAGCGTATATAAATGTCCACGTTGCTGAATTCTGTGCCGCTTCAGTGAGTGAGTCCAGAACCAAACAAAACAGAAAAGGGCTCAATAGAGAACCTTGGTGCACTCCTTCTGTGACCGCTATCGACTTGGTGTCACCCACCACCGTCCGAACCATTGATCTCGCATCTCTGTACATGTCGGCAATGATGTTAACGTAGTGTTCGGGGACATTTTTCTTACGAAGGCTCCACCAGATCGTATCCCTTGGGACACGATCAAACGCCTTTTTCATGTCCAAAAATGCGACATATAATGGTCGGTTTTTCGCGCGATACTCTTCGATAATCGTGTTAAGAGCAAACATCGGATCCGTGGTAGACAATCCAGGTACGAAGCCATAGTGGTTCTTAGACAACTCGCACTCGGATCTTATGCGGCTGTCGATTACCCTCTCATAGAGCTTCATGGTGTGACTGAGGAGCTTGATTCCGCGGTAGTTGTTGCACTCGTACTTAACATCCTGATGAGGTAAAGAAAGCCCTACACAAAATGTCCAACAAGAAAGCCATTGGACCTGACGGAATACCAGTGGAAGCTGTGAAATGCTTAGGTCCACGCGGACTCGTACTGCTAACCGATTTCTTTAACTGTATGTTGTTCTCTTCAAAAATGCCAAAGGCGTGGAGATTGAGCACTATAGTTCCCATCTACAAGGGAAAAGGCACATATCAATTTCACATGTTTTTGCCACTGATAAACTGACAGCATCGATTTCATTACTTTATTTTTACTTTATTTTCATTTCATTACTTATCCATATTATTCAACAGAAATAATAACAATATATATATATATATATAAATATTGTTATTATTTCTATTTTATTTATGTATGGTCGCTTGGTTTTTTAAAACGCAGACACGTTGCATACTTTGCTGGATCAGTTTTCTTAATGCAAGCATTTGACTGATGCCCTAATTCACCACAATGTCCACACGTGTCGATTGTTTCCAGCAGCGTGTCCATACTGTTGGCATTTGAAGCACCTGGTCACAAGTGTGAAGTCTCGAACTGGGCACGACGTCCAATTTATGAAGACTCGCTCCTGGTTGATAAGTGCCTTTCTGAAGTCAGCTGTCACTTCTAAAATAAAGTTGCATGAAAGTGCTTGATTTTTACCCGATTTATGACTTAGCTTTATAGTGGACAAAAAAGATTCCCGCATTAAGTTAGGGATCTTATCGGCTAAATTTTCTTAGAAAATGCAGTCAAAGACTTCTCTTTCTATCCCTTTTTTTTTGTTTATCCCTTTCCAAACGATATAATTCATACCCTCCTATCGACACATCGGGGTGGTGGGGTGGGAGGGGAAAGAAGATGATTCTAGAATATCACGTAATCATCGCAACCGAAGGAATAAAAGGCACGCGCGACCGACGCGCGCCCTCTTCCCGCCGCGCTCGTCGTTGGAACCACACCGCTTCTCTCCCGACGTATCTCTGGGGCCCCAGAGAGTCTACCCAGAGTATCTTCCAGAAGTCGCAGCTATAGTGCCCAAGCAGCATAGAAGAAAACACACCGGTGAGTGAACATTCCTAATAATATTTCCTGCTTGATATAATTGTGTTTAATAGTTATCCGCTCCAATTTTATTTTCTCCTAATCAAGCAGGATTCCTTTCATAGATTTGGCAAATAATAGTTCATTTTAGGGAAGAGCGAGTGCATTGTACCGCGTGCTATAGTAGCCATTTTATGTAAGCGTAGAAGCATTACGCAGATACAGTCCACTTTGGTTAATATCTCGCGTAATAGGTTTAAGGTTTGACCGGGGAATTAGACTTCGGTAACCTTAGGCTCGTCGCTCCACCAATATATATGAAATATTACGTATAGGTACGTAATATATTCTTTTTTTATTTGGACATTACACAATATTTTTAATTAATTTGAATTTTTTACGGAATTTCGATCACATTTATGCCATATACATTTAAAATATGGCACCTTTCCTTCCAACCGTTGTATGCGCCTAATATATAAGTATATTTGTGAACTTGAAACGATGATTTTTATTTTCATACAGCACACTACATATAACAAAAACTGATAAACCAAATTTATCCTTGACACAAAAGATTAAAAATAACTGTACTGTCAGCTCCTCACCTTCTCCCGCACCTCTAATCAAACATGATGCCCCTCGTAATCGCAACAAACTAATCGAAAACAAAATCTGTGACGGAGATCTCAAAGGTGCCGCTCGCCTTTTGTTCTCAAACGAGGTACTTTCACCAGATACCCCTGACACCCTTCAGGCCTTACGGTCAAAACATCCTCTAGCTCCAGTAAACCCATATTTTTTCGACCGACCAACAGTAGGGCAAGCATGCCTTCAAATTCAAAACAAAGATGTAACGGATGCCATTTTATCTTTTAAACCAGGTTCGGCTGCAGGTTTGGATGGAATCTCACCGCAACATTTGAAAGACTTAACATCGCATTCTGTGGGTGATGCGGGTGAGCAACTTGTAAATTCAATCACTAAATTAATTAACTTTATGTATTCCGGTAATGTCAATCCAGAAATTGTTCCAATTCTTTTCGGCGCGAACCTCATTGCTCTCACCAAAAAGGACGGAGGGGTGAGACCAATTGCTGTTGGATCAACACTACGACGCCTGGCCTCCAAAATTGCTGTTCGACATATTTTACAGAAATTAAATTCGGAATTTGAACCCGTACAGTTAGGCTTCGGTGTAAAAGGAGGGTGTGAGGCAGCCGTCCATGCCCTACGTTCTTTCCTAACATATGGACATCCTGACGTGTTGCTCAAAATTGATGTCAAAAATGCTTTCAATTCGGTAAATAGGGGGACCCTACTGACTGAAATAAATCAACATATACCCGAAATATACAATTATCTTCTTCTCAGTTACGCTGACCCAACAAAATTGTTATATCGATCTAATGAATTATCCTCGGAAGTAGGTTGTCAACAAGGTGATCCCCTTGGACCAGCAATTTTTAGTTTGGCTATAAATCCCATAATCAAAAGTTTAAATTCTAAATTCAATATTTGGTATCTGGATGACGGAACCTTAGGAGGTGATATGGAAACTGTATTTTCTGACCTTTTTTCAATCAAAAATAAATTTGAAGCCATTGGTTTGGAGCTTAACTTTAGCAAATGCGAACTTTTTATAAATAACTGCAACTTAAATTTAAATGACGTAAAACACAAATTTAATACTTTGGCACCAAATATTAAAATAGTTAACAGTAATTCCCTTTACCTTTTAGGTTCTCCAATTTTTAACGAATCTATTTCTGAATATATTAATAATTCAATTGCTAAATTTCAAAATTCTGCTGACCGTCTCCTTGAAATTAGTCCACATTATGCACTTTGCATTTTAAAATCTTGCCTTTTTGTCCCGAAATTTACGTATGTGCTCCGTTGCTGCTCCTTGTGGAATCACCCAGACCTTTTGACACAAGTGGACAACTTAATCAAAATAAGTTTAGAATCGATTCTTAATATACACATGAACGAACAATCTTGGACCCAAGCATCACTACCCATCCGTTATGGTGGTTTAGGAATTCGCAAAATTTCCAGTGTCTCTTTACCAGCCTTCCTATCTTCTGTCCACAGTTCAGCAAATCTCATAAGTAAAATTTTAAGGGCATCCCCTTCAAACTTTGAGATTGCTGGCCTGGAAGAAGCTAGAAACGCTTTCTTAATTACATGCCCTGGTCAAAATTTTCAATTTCCTCTAAATTCACAGAGGAGCTGGGACGACATAAACTGCAAATTGACTTATGACAATCTTTTGAGCTTTAGTACAGGTTCGGCGCGTGCTAGGCTTTTGGCCGTGGGTACGCATGAGGCCGGCTACTGGCTTCACGCGTATCCTTCGTCAAATACAGGAACATTTCTTGAGCCTGACACGCTCCGAATCGCAACCTGTCTACGGCTTGGGGTTCCGGTCTGCGCTCCTCATAAATGTCCGTGTGGCAGTGACGTCGACAAGCTAGGATATCACGGGCTATCATGCCAAAAAAGTGCAGGTCGCTTCTCGAGACATGCAGCACTTAACGATATCATACGCCGGTCTCTTGCCACCGTCAACGTGCCAAGTCTACTTGAGCCGTCTGGTATTGCAAGAGACGATGGCAAGAGACCGGACGGTATGAGTTTGATTCCATGGAGGATGGGCCGGGTGCTGGTATGGGATGCAACCTGTTCAGACACGCTGGCCCCTTCCCATCTACGTGGAACCAACAACAGAGCTGGTGCGGCTTGTGAAGCGGCAGAAAAGGCTAAAGTTTGCAAATACAGGGGTCTAGGCTCCGAATATATTTTTGTCCCTTTCGTTGTCGAGACCCTTGGTCCGTGGGGTCCTAGCGCTATAAGCCTTTTTAAGGAAATAGCAAAAAGGTTAATCGACGTCACAGGAGACCGAAGAGCTGGCAGTTACCTCGGACAAAGAATTAGTCTAGCTATTCAACGGGGAAACGCTGCCAGTATCTTCGGAACCTTGCCTAAAGGACCTCTTTTTTAATAATTTAATTTAGTTATTATAATATATATTTTTAAGGTTTTTAGTATTAGAAATAATGTTTATAAATTTATGGGTTAGATTTAATTTAAAGTATATTTACAATATTTTATTGGTTCACGGGGCTTGATGTCGACTATCAAAGGATTTGTACCTTCATCTTTATTGACGTGTAGTTGATGTTGTTTATTATTTGTGAACTTACATTACAGTAATTTTAATAATATCTTTACGCGAACAATACACATTTAAATAAAACCACAAATCCTCGCTTAACACTCCATCAATCGCGCGTTCTACTGTTGTAAAACAGGCATGCATTTGGTGGGATTTTAACATTAATTGTGGGTGTCTAACGCACACACTCATAGTATTCCTCTATTACTAGCTGGTGATCACAATTAGTACCCTTTTGGCAAACTGCGCGATAGCACTTGTTAGAAATTTCGCACTAAAACTAAAATTCTACAATAGTAGAGCGCGCGAGCACTCGCGTGTCATTTTTGTCGGAAGTTTACCTATCGTTTTTATTTTATGTAAGTGTTTATATTATGTAAAAATATTGTTATTATGAATTTTTTTGTTTGATAATATTATTTTTAACCGAAGTAACTATATTTCGCACAATGACATATTTTGAGATGGTTGGAAGAAATTATTACTGATGAAGCAACCAGCAAAGTATGGGATAAACATATTTTTACTAACGGATACAAAAGTACCTTATGCCTACCATATGGAAATATACGCAGGTGCTCAGCCAGGTGGTCCTTATGCACAATCAAATAATGTTGTGGACATTGTGCTACGAATGCTTACCCCATTGGATGGTTTAGGTTATAACGTCACAATGCACAATTGGTTCACGAATATACATCAATGCTTAGAACTCTTAGGTAGCAAAATTACTGTCGTAGGCAATGTGAAGAATGATAAGCCACAAATTCCCAAAGAATTCAAAATCACAAGAAACAGAAGCAAAACGAGTTCAATTTTTGGCTTTCAAAAACAAGGTACTTTAGTATCTTACATGCCAAAATCAAAGAAAGTGGTGCTTATATACTCAACTATGCACTATGATGATCATATTGATTTACAAACAGCAAACGTAAGCCGGAAATAATAACTTTTTACGACAATACCAAATATGGCGAGGACATTGTAGACAAAATTTGTAGTATTTATGACGTCTCCAAAAACTCTAGGCGAAGGCCACTTACCATTTTTTTTTAATTTAATGACTATAAGTGCTATAAACTGTTATATTGTACATACAATAAACAAGGACTACAGAAATAAGGCCAGGAAGGATTTTTTATATGAACTTGGTTTTCACCTAGTCGCGCCATGCATACAACGCAGAATAAATATTGAAAGTATTCCAAAATCATTGAAAATGAAAGGGAAAATGCTTTTGGGCATGAAAGAGCCAATGGAATTACAATCATGCCCAGCACAACTCCCCAATACTGGTCGAGTCGGGAAATGTTCCTTTTGTGGCAGAGCGCGCAATAAGTCCATTAAAAAACAATATGACACCTGTAAAAAGTGGATTCGTCCTCAACATCAAGTTCTTCAATGCCTTGACTGTTGTAAAAATGATAAAGACTGTGAGAATGTGGAAGATATGAGCGAGTAAAAAAAGGATACTGAGAAGTTTTGATGCCAAAAAATCATTGATTTTTCTCAAAGTTCACAAGGAGTCTGATATTAAGTACCTAATAAGTGGTAACAGTTATGTTTCGTCTATTTTAGTTTCTTATTAAAATTTGTTTTCATATGATATTGAAGTATTTTTATATTTGTTTATTGTTCCTGTAAAATCTTTACACAAAATAGTTCTACATATGTAGAGCGCGCGAGCACTCGCGTCCCAAACAGGGGCGCGCGTAATGGAGTGTTAATCTAATAATTAAAAACTAAAGTACTCAGGGCTAACTATGCCATTAATCCCACCGTGATTGTGGATGCTGAAAAGAACCCGAAATGTAGAGAATTAAAAATAAGTTAAATGCGACGAAATCCGTAAAAATAATTTTATTTAACGAAGCAAACCACTGATTCAAAAGCGTTGAGTTTTGACATACAAGAGTTAAAGACCCCTAGTTGCAATTGCAATATGGCATTAAAAAATTCTTAGAACATCTTGTTCTTGAGAACCAATCTTTGCTGTTTGAATGGTTATCTTTTCCAGTAAATTCAATTTATAATATTTCTAAGAAAGACAAGAGATGTTTATTAATTTAAATTTCGTCTTTAATTCAAACAATAATACAATGGAAATGTGTGCTACCTCAATGAATCTTGTTAAAAGTTAGGAATTAATTAAAAAGTTTTGAAGTTTACTCAGTAATTATTTATATTATGAGTTGCCAGCGAACATTGATTGAATTTGTTCTGAGGCATTGGAAACTCGGTAAAAGTACAACAGGTATTAAGCCAAGCGTGAAGTATGTAAGCACTACGAAAATTTTAAGTTAAGTTTTCTTTTCTTATTTTTTTAAACACTATTGTTAAAATCTTAACAATATAATTATTAAGGACGGATTTAGTGGCTTAAAATGATCTTACCCAATAAACCATGGGCGTAGTGAGAATAGATAACGTGACAGATGTTTAGAGTAGTAAAAAAGAAATAAACTAATCGGGCCACAATTAGCCAGAAAAATATGACTTAAAATTGAGAAACACGTGTTAAGTAGTTAGTCTATCGCTAAACAAACACAATACCCAAAATTTAACTAAACTTACACAGAATTTTATGACATGCTAGGCAAGTAACACAGTTCTTGTTTTATAAATCCACTTAAATATAGGTCCCATAAGTCCCGGAACAAGATGGGAAAATTTTATAAAACACTATTTTTTATAAGATAATGGTGAAAAATGAGCACACGGTAGTGCAGATTCGTTGTCACCCGTGAGGACTAAGATGGAATGCCTGGAATTCAGTAAAGGATCCGGAGAGAATCCGGATCTTCACACTCATCATCCGAAACACAGCAGCGCTAAGTTGCTATACAGTATATTTTATTTGATAAATACAATATTGTAACCACAGAATATTGACGTTCTTAAAATTTTATAAAAATTTAGGTAGGTAGAACCGAAATTTCACTAGATTTCGGTCATGAAGGACTAGCCATCTACACAGGGCATTATTATAGTGCACGAGTGTATGATCAAGCACAGATGCACTCCCTTTTCTCTCCCTCTCATAGTGCAAAGGACGGAAATCCGGCAGGACCAACGGCTTTACGTTCTATCCAAAGCACGGGGGTGAAACACTCTCGGTCGCTGCCTTAAGAGTCTCCTCAGATACTCCCTCCAGCCTCCCTCCACCCATATGAGATAAACACATATACTCCACCAACCAATAGAGCGGAAAATATAACCAAAAGACAGTTCTAAGATAGTAGTAATAATTTGCCATCAGAAAGGATATGTGTCACTGACATAGAGTATATGCATTTTTCGATCATGTTTGTCTCATCCATCAATAGGTTGTTTTTAATTATCCAAAGGTGTGAAAGTAACATAGATATAATATTGTTACATAAAACATCATGGTGGTCAGATTGTCTGCAGCCCTGTATTAAAAGAGACCCGACTTATACAAAGCTACTTAGGTGTGAGTCTAACCAAAACGCAGAGAGCGCCATTGAGATTACCGACCCACCAAACAACCATCGCAGAGACGCAACGCTGCAAAACGCAACAAGCATCAATACGACTATCATTGAGCTAACATCATCCCAAGTTCCCTCATACAATCCCAGCAGACATCACCACCCGCATACCTTCATCGACCAGAATCTCAACATGCGTTTAATCAAGCGCAACACCGCAGATCCATATCAAGACACAATACCGCAGGGAGCAATTGGCATCAATGAAATTATCATACGGATGGCGACCCCTCACAACGCACCCACATGATCCCTATCGATTTTGGCAACAAAATTGATTCGTTGTTAACTACAAATAACACCAACCTATCATAGTAGCACACTAATAAGATGATATGCCTACGACATATCGGTTAGTGAGTCCAAGTTTACCTCGGTCTTGGGCACTGTGATGCACACGCCACTATAATAAACCTTTTTTAAGTTCAATTTCTATATAATGCTTTTACATATTTGCTTTATTTCATAGACCTTACTATTATGTTTTTAATATATGACAATTCAATCCACAACTATGCTATTAAAAAGCTCATGCAGAATAGAGGCCTACAATAATGGTTTGGTATCGTAGACGTTTCTACAAAATTTATTTAATACGAGTATGTGGAACTTCAATCCACTACTGCATCATTATGACCCTTAACCAGGCCCTAGAATACTGCCGTAGCAACATTGTTTTTTAACAATGGATTTGCATACTTATATAGCCCTTGTTTCTTATTGTATCACTTATACCAAAAAAATATGCTAAAACCATTAAAATACACGTGGGAAAACATAATCCCATTTTCCGCCTAGAGGTTGAGATCAACTATATCTATAAATGGAAATGAGTTTGTCTGTTGAGTTTTTACTTTGTTTTTATATCAAAATAAATAGGCGTTTGACCCTAACCTCACCTGCTGGCAAGTGATGATAAGGCTTATGTTGAAGCAAACCTGTATTTACACTACTTTTTGTGTTTGACATTTATTTATTAGCCAACGTATTAGACCTTCAAAATTTATTCATTATACCTAAAATGAAATAATATTTATTATTGTTACCTTATTCTTTATTGTCATAAAGTTAAAGAATAAGTAAAGAGAATTTTATTCTACTGGAATTATTCTTATTTAATAAACAAGTTATTCTTATATTTTAAAAAATACTTGAAGAATTCTTATTCTATAGGTATTATTATTATTCTATTATTCTTTATTTTCGTAGAAAATTAAGATACGAATCGAACAGAAAGTTCTCATTCTATTTATATTTATTGTACTTTTTCATACAAGGGGTAACACAAAGCTACCCCACAAATTTCGCATTCATATTTTGATTGCTTTTCTTGTTTTGTTTTACTACAAAGCCTGCAACATTTGTACGTAGAAAGTTTCGAATAGCTATATCCCGCTTGGCCTAATATAATTTCATCTGGAACCCCAAAAAATCCTCTTTTTATTTCAGGTATCCGGTGTTTGATATATGTACTGATTTTAAACTTTTAGCTAAACTTAATCTAAGATCTAGGTGTATGTTTGGACGATTTTCGGGTTAGTGTTTATACATAGTGTATGCGTTAAGAATAGCATTTTCTAATAAAAAAGAAGCAGAAACATGATTTTTTTGACCTGCGGCCAATTGCGTAAGAATTTCGATAACGGTCGAAATGGTACCCATATTTCTTGTGTAATTTTCAATTGTGGATGGGCAGAACATATATTTCTGTCTCCATTCTTTTGAGTTGTTTGGATTACTTAAACTGTGGTTGGGTTAACTGCAGTCGACAAAACATAAACATTTTTGGTATCCTTCCATTTAACCACATCACAAGGATGAGATAAACGTTATTGAAACTCTCCAGGATTCAATTTAGTTTCATTGGCCATCCCTCTAAAATAACGTCTGTGTATGGGAGCTACAGAGGTAAAAAAAATGTTTAACACCAAATGTGTGTTGAGTGGTAATTTCCTCCTAGTGTCATTACTATTCTAAAATCCAATCCTCCCTTATTGAGTTCTTGGCCTTTGCTTGCATAAATACCACAATGGTAGATTAGAGTAACCACTTTCAGCATCATATCGACACCACGCTTTGTTGATTTAGCGGGCATATAATGTTTTTTTCTGCCACTGTCTTTAAATTTACTCATACTTTCATCACCTGACTGGATTTAGGATTTCGTTGCATTATCTTGGAATTACTTGTTTAAACAAGTTAGCAGTGGCCCTATATTTTGAAGTTTGTCATGGTATTTGTGATCCTTGGGCAAATTAGTTGTGATTTCGCAAACATCTACATTTGCTAGGATTTTTTTTTATCTTTTTCAATTGATTGTGCTACTTGTTTCTATGTTGTTGTGAAATAGTTCTGCACTCATATACTACTCGATATATGACTGGGGACTTATTTCCATTAGAATGATTATCACTAGAAATTCTTTTATTTTACTAACATTAGTGTTTGTCCAAAATGTGCATTATTTCAACTGTGTGTATTTATTCGTATATTTGACGATCATTTCAAAAAGCTTACCTGGAAACAAATTACTAAAATAATTAATAGGGAGACTTCTGTGGTTATATAATTTAACGTTTTTATTTTACTAACATTAGTGTCCGTCCAGAATGTGCTTTGTGTCAACTCTGCGTTTTTGTTTGTGTATTTGACAATTATTTCAAAAAGGCCATCAGGGAAAAAATATTAAAATATTCAATATAAAGACTTCTATCGTTTACATAATGATTTCTTATATTTACGCGAACACTACACATTGATTTAAACTACTTTTACGGATTTTATCGCGTTTAATTTGAATTTGAATTATTTTTATTTTTAATTCCCGACGTTTCGGGTGCTTTTCGGGTCACGGGTGACTGAGGTGACTGACGTCCCGATGACATTGTTAAACCCGGAGTACCTTCAGCTTTTTTAATTATTGTTTATGAACCAATCTATGCAAAATGAACTGACTATGTCTTGAGGTCTTGCAGTGGTATGCTTGGGTTTAGTTTTAATTTTAATGATTATAGGGTCCCAAGCAGGTGGTAGTACCCATCTCTATTGAAATTAGGATGTTTTTTTTAATTTCAATAGCCTCACGTATCATCCTTGGCAGGAATCGGTGTTCTTTCGCGAGGATTTGTGGTCTATCAAATCTGATGTAATGGTTGGGGCCGTCTAGGATACGATCACACACTGCAGACTTCCCGGAACATTGATGCCTCACATCAGCTATATGGTTATATAATTTAGTGGGTTCCATTTCCTTGTAAAAATTTTACTCCCCGAAATATTTCTACCTTACCTGTTGACATTCTATCCTGTGCCTGTAACTCGGCATAAGTTGATAAATCAGCAGGTAAGTTAGCGGTTGGTGAAGACAGCGAAACACCTGCTAGCAACTCTGTACCAACACCAAGACCAAGCATGTTGCATCTCTTCATTAACCAAGGAGCAAGCACTTCAGGGTGATCAGGTAACTGAGATTATGGTGCGGACCATGTAAGATTAAGTAGCAACTCTTCACCAACACCAGGAGTAAGCACTTTAAGTTTAGCAGGTAAGTCGGAGCATAATGCACTCAATGGAACATAAAGTGGCATATCTTCATCAACCGCAGGAACAATTTATTCGGTGTGAGCAGGATATGAGATGGTACTGGCAGTGAAACACGAGGTGACAACTATTTAATGTCATTGACAAGTGACGATCCTAAATTGACATGGATCATCGTCTAAAAAATTAAATACTGTTGTTGTGAAATACCCTGCATTCCATTAAACAGTGCTTTTTCGGTTCTTGGGACGTACTCCAAATGTGATTCTCCATACTCGCCCTCTTTATCTTCCTCTGATAAGAACATCTCATCTTAATCATCTCAAAATATCTTCGATCTGAGAGAGAATCTTTCAGTGTCTGTAAAATAAAATAATTACACACATAATAAATTACTAAATATTAAATGACAAAAACATACCCACTACCACATTTGCATATCGGTTAGAATATACTCGTAATAAAAATTTAAAATTAAAACCGCTTGTAATAAACATTTCAAATAAACAATTCTAATTCATCAGCCTATGGACATACAGCTCTCCCACATAATTAACAGTACCAACTGGCTAAGGGCATATGTTCCCCACATTTAAATTGGTAATATCCTTAATTTTGTTAAGTTTTTGGTTAAATTTAAGGCACAATCAATAGAATAACCCAAAAACTACAGCATAGTTAAGTGCAACAGGCGGTCTAATCGCTCTGCAAGCGATTTCTTCCAGATAACCCTTGTATAGCAAAGAACTGTTTTAAATCGAATTGAAAAGAGGGAAGATGTTCATAAATTTAAAAATTAAGCTTAAAAAATTACAAATATATTTAAATACACACAAGATCGTAAGGTTAAGGATACGGAGTGAGCACCATTGGACAATGCATAAGCATTTTATATTTTTTGTTGTGGTAACGAGAATATTGGTTATTTATTTATTTGTAGTAATTAAGAACAATTCCAAGTTTTTGAATTGGTAAAAAAATGACAAATAATTTAATCGACTGGGTGAAGCTAACTAGATTAAATATACTTTAAGAATTTGTTTAATAGAAGGTCAGGTTTTTTACAATATATTTCAGCAACACGCTACGCCGAATATAAAAATGTAACCCGTTGCGACTCACTGTGCTTTAGGTCGTTTTTAGTAATTTAAGAGATAAATAAAACAGTCGTCACTTTTGAAAAATGATAAATATTAAAGATGTTTAAAATTAATTAGTGTTTAATCCACGTAATAAAATATAAAATTATATGTCTTACCTAATTTGAAGTGCTCTTTCCGCCTTTCAATTGTTTGCACTGTCCCTATCACCACTAATCCTAGCCCCGCCACTCCCAGCACCAGTACACTAAGAAAGACTCATCACCATCAATGCTCTTCAAACTAGGTAAGACACATATTTTATATTAATACGCGGATTTATGAAGTCAATTTTTAATATCTTTAATTTAATAATTACCAAGAACTAAACGTTTACGCACTAATTAAAATTATAGTTTTTATTTATATTATTCTACGGCGCCCACTAGTATCTAACACGTTATAACAAAAAAAATCGCAGTAGGTATTATTATGACAGTCAAAATGTATGAATAGTTATACCGTTAATATTTTTTTTTATTTAAATTTCAATAGCCACAATACTATAATTGTTGGTTGCTTTACTTTACGTTTATTCATGCGGACGTGTACATACCAGCAAATAAAGTAATACTATAATTAATTAAAAATGAAAAAAAAAATATCGTTCCCTAGAAATAAATAAAAAAGCCCAATCAAATTTCAATTAGCATGAAAATGGAAGCGTTATAGAAATTCTAGATAATTTTATGGATCAAATTTAAATAGCTCAAACTGACCGTTTTCCGGGTATCGTCGTCCTAAAAGTAGCCAAAAAAAAAAGTTTGTATTTTTTCAAAACTAAGGTGACAACGACAGTCTTACTGATGATCAGTAGCTCTTGCAGTCTGTGGGAATCTGCATCAACGTCAAAATAAGAAGATTTTAAATGCGTTATCTACTCTGATTTCTAATATGAAATTCCTCAAGCGTGTAACTATGCTTGATTTTTGTACCATTTAGACACGCAATAAAGTGCGCACACTGCTATTTGACATCAGATATATCGTTAGTAGTCGTTTGTCTACGTTCATGATGCCAATATCAAGCACACAATCACAGCCATATTCTGTCTCGTTCTAATGTGTACAATAATCAATATATTGATTGATTGATTAACAATATTTCGTTTATAGTTTTATACCCTTAGGGTAGAAAGAAAATAAAGTAGGAATATAACTCATAGGTAGAAAGGATATAACTCGAAACATCAACTACGTACTAGTGTTTAAATGAAACTAAGTTTTACGGATTTTATCGCACATATAAATTTTTTATTTTACTAACTTCTCAGCACCCATGTTCACTGTGACTTAAGTGTTCGACGTCCCGATATCATAGTGAACCGCGGTTACCCACAGATTAAATGTATTAATTTTTGTTCCTATCTACATAGTATGGACTTATAGTAGGAAGATGGCTGACAAAAGTTCACTTGGACAGCCTTGCGAGAGACCAGATGTTTTCATTGTTCCAGTATTGCTTTTAAAAATAAATGTTTTTATGTTACGAATGGTAAAATTCATTAAAAATCGGAGATGCCAGACTTTGAAATTGCAATCATATAATATAATATATCGGGTGGGTATTTGCGTTGATAATGTGCAATAGCTTAGATAAGTTTTTTTATCAATGATCTAACGTTAATGTGGATACATAGTAGACATTTGTTTTACAAAACAGTTTATATTTAAACAGATGATATTCATTAGGTTTAGGTATATCTTAGTTCATATTACAATGAGAAATGAAAAATCTTTGCGTATACAAAAATAAGAAAGAGCTTAAATATGTTAATTATTCAGAGAGTTTCAAAATATCTTGGTTCGAACGGATAATAAGCAATTTACTTTCAGTAGATCGATTCATATTTACTCCATACATATTCATGCGAAGCTTGAGACTACTATATTAATAATCACAAAATTAATAACAGCTGGTTGCGTTTTATTATTTAAATATAATACAAACCTTCAACAGTCAAAAACAGTCGGAATCAGATAGTCCAAATAACCGCTGCGGCTGTCTATTAATTCACTGTATTGTCGGTTTCGTAACCTGTTCATGTTTATGGAAAGGCTTGTTAATAGACAAAGCTGGATATCAAATAATTTTAGTGTGTAATTCATTGACTAATTTGAAGATTTGCCAGTGTAAAATCGTCAATTAAATCGCACTAATTCAGTGCTTGTTCGCTTATCTCCTGTTTAGTGTTTTCTTGATTATTATTGCTTAAAACATCAAAGTATAGAGAAATAAAAATTATCTCTAATATTTGCACGAAGTTTTGTGTATTTTCATTCGCTTCTTTTCCACATTTAATGTTTTTTTTATTTTTTACGAATATTGGGTACCCCCATATTAAAACAAGTTTATTCTTTTGTGGCATGAGGTAAAAAATTATAACTTTTAATAGAAATAGAAATCTCTTAGTTAGCATAGATTATACACAATATTTATTGAAAGTCACTCCTATGTTTAGTTTACCATTGGTTCGGAAAATAACTTTTTTCTGAAAAGAACCAAATTGATATTTTAAAAAACAATGAATAAAAAACAATTTTTTTATAAAAACACATACACATATAACGTAATTAGTGAGAAACCCGAGTGTGCTTTTTTGAGGCACTGGGTTTATGTCCATGTACCTATTGCCTCGGACAGGTACCCCAGGTATATGAACTTATTTTGTTTTATTTTTTGCCTACTTTTACTACTTACTTACTATACTTAACTATACTACTACTATATTTAAAACTTTTTTAACAAATTAATTATACTATATCATTATGCTAAGTTTCGTTTGTGGTTTTGTTAATATATAATAAAATCAGTTATGGTGTACGTAACGGTGACATCGGTCCATGTTTTTTTTTATTATTAAATTATTGTTATATTTTTGGTATTATTATAAATACTTGCTTACTATAAATGAATTTTATATAATTGATATTAGTAATGATTTATAATTTTAGTATAAATAGTTTAATAGAATTGAATGAATGTAATTTTACCCTATGATCCTTCTAAAAATATAAAATAAAATAAATGAAGTTAATAAAGTAAATATATTATATAGCAATTTGCATAATTATTTATTTACATGGAAAAAATAACGCAAACGTATTTTCATTGAAGTGATGTCATAAATATAATAAAGAAATTCCCAAAATTATCATTTATATAAGAGTTTGGAATATTACCAGATCACTTTAAAGAGACAAATGATATCGTAAATGTAAATCAGGATCTTCATTCTATTCCAATATCGATGTCCTTAGGAATAATAACATAATTCTTTCAAACCTATATTACTTAGCGTGGATTCAACCAAACCTCGATTTTATCACGATTAAATATACCAAGGTTTATACTACTCCACGAGTTAAGCCTCGAGTAGTTTTTTTTTACTGGATGGATGAACCAATTACCTACTTACTTAGGCTGTTGATTTTGTTAAATAATGAAACGAGTATACCAAAAGTTAATATAGGTAGGGTGATCCATCCAAATATATCGATTTTAAAACTTTAATCTCCTCTTTAGAATTATTATTTATTCTTTCTAATCGTCACTTTTCCCCTCCTTTCCACAGTATACTTATTTTATTTAGCGCCTAAAGTATTGCGTTGTGACATGACGTTTGTCTTTATTCGACTTTATTTTAGTGATTTATTTCAGCGAGTGTATAGAACCGGAGACACTAAACCTGAAGGAGGCATTCCATCATAGTCATCAGGGGCAACAAGGCATTTGTATTCGTAATCGAGAATAGATGTAAATATCAATGTGACACAGCATCCACTTACAATCAGGTGCACTGCGTGCTCGTTCCTACCAATATTCTATAAAAAATACTTATGTTACTGTGCTTATATAAATAATAAAACGTGATTAAAAGTATATAGATAATTATTTTTATGTACTTTCTAAAATACATACATAATACTACTATACATTTAATTAATGGGAACAATGACACGCGACAAATTACACGCATGCGATCTGCAGTTTAATGAATGCAATGTATGTATTAAAAAGTATGAAATACAGTAGGAAAAGTTAAATGCTTTTGAAATGCAAATTCTCCACAAATATCAAATTGTAAAAATTCAAATAAAAGTTGATTTCGTTCTTTTTTTACTTTATTTATCTCATTATTATATAAAAATCAATTGTTGTTCGTTGGTCTCGCTAAAACTCAATAGCACTCGATCGATTTCGATGATATTTTTTGTGCTTAAATGGGGCCCAAGATGGTTAAGATTCTGGATTTGGGATTTTGACTTCTGGATCTCGATAACAGCACCATTTGCTGTCTAGATCGGTCTGAACGAGATCCAGAAATCACCTGTGCGATGCTGGGGCGGATCACTAGTATAAAATTAAAGTTAAAAATGAGCACGCTGTCAACCCGAATGTAAGTAGATGTTGCAGCTCATAGACTTCTGCATCTACAAGTACATTCTAAAATACAGATGCGTTTTCACCTCTGAGGACAAAGACGGAATCCCTCATTCCCACTCACCAGACGAAACACAACAGCAATAATTGCTATTTTGCGCTAATATTTTGAAAAGTAAATTCACAGTACAACCATAATATAGAGAGTCTCTAATATGTATAAAATCTTTATCTTGTCTGAAGAATTGTTAAAAGTAAAAATCTTTCTAAAAATAATTCTTCTGTACATGTGTTTGCCACAGAATTCCTCTTAAACGGCTGGACCGATTTTAAGGAATTTTTGTGTCTTTGAGTAGGCAAGTTGGATCGTTTAGATTTACAATTGTACGCAAGTAGGTGGAGTTGTTGCTGGGATCCAGAAATCACCCGTGCAAAATCGGGACAGATCGTTGTTTTATTTGAAAATCCATTATCATAGAAAATTACCTACTTTACAAAATAAATTTAATAAGAACAAAGGTCTCTTTGTTCAGACATTTGTTAGTTATTTAGTTGTTTATATTTGGTCTCATAAATTTATCACGTTTAATATTAAAATTATGAAGAGTTGGTATCCTTTCTTAAATGTGTATACTAAAAGAAAAATTGTAACAGGTGTTATCCCTTATATTGACTTGTCGTAATTTGAAATATCGTTTCGGATTCGGTCACGTGTCTGAAGGCAAAGACGTGAGAAAAATTTCATTACAGTGTCGAGGCATCCTAATAGAAAAACATTGGGAAAATTCCGTTAGACATCCTTGCTAAAGTTTATCTATACATTGTTTTAGAACACGCCAAGTGGTCACTGATATGCATAATTGAATTTACTTTAAATGAATTAATCTAAAATTGATCCATATGGTGCCGGCATTTTCTGCAATTGTGAGAACCGGCTTTCTACATATTTTAGATTAAAAAAACATGTTTAAAAGACTTCGCCGAATATTTTTACATTTTGGCCATTATATTACTATTAATCATTTATTTTTATTTAGGTCCATACAGTTATGATAAATATAGGTTTATTTTTTCCATACGCTTTATTTGTAAAAACTGAACACAAAAAGCTACGCTTTTTGCGTATTAATATATAGTATTATAATAATATTAATATACCAACATAAAAATTCTGATCTGTCGGCTTATCCAACTCATAAAATACGTAAATCAATAAACCGGGCAAGTAGGTTGGAATCCACTTTGTTGCTAATTATCCGTAGGACTCTCTCACGCTTCTTAAGAAATACTTATAACTGCTTAACAATCAAAGCGCTTCCGGCTTAGTTTTGTTCCACCCGCAATTATATCAACTCTAAATTTTTTTTAAAGTAAAAATGATTTACTTAGGTCTACTGCCGATAAAAATGTTATCCCGTCTTA
The DNA here is from genome assembly GCA_036936625.1 of Parnassius smintheus behrii. Taxonomy (NCBI): domain Eukaryota; kingdom Metazoa; phylum Arthropoda; class Insecta; order Lepidoptera; family Papilionidae; genus Parnassius; species Parnassius smintheus. Next base: position 4,495,526 of record JAUPFT010000006.1, read on the forward strand.
GTTTTTAAGTACAATTCGATGTACGGTCTACGCTTTAAACGCAGTAATGCGTGAAACAAAAAACAAGTTAACATCGTTTCTAACGGTCACTTGTTCGTCGCCATTCTGTAAGCTTACGTGTTACAGATATGTCGAATGAACAACAAGAAAATGTGTCTTGTCTGAATTATATTTTGGAGGATGAATCGGATGATAATTTTTGAAATGCTCTAACGGTGATTATAAATTGGGAACTAGTTCCAGTTCCTCATGTAACGAATCTGACGAAAATACTACTCAAACAGAAATACCACCATGTAACTATTATTTTATTCCCTGTAACACTATAATGCACCATATTTGTAGTTATTTTAATATCTACCTTATCATGATTGCATTTTATAAGCAACTAGTTTGATGAGCACTGTAAACGAGGCAAAAAATCGAGGGTGGAGTCAAAGACGAGGACAAGCTTGAGGTATTCGTGCTCGCCGCGACCGGACGTCTGCTGGTAGAAGATTATTTACAACATTGACAAACTCTCGTATTTAAGAAAAGGGTAAGCTTCGAAATTAAGTCGCATGAATTAAAGGGTGGTGGGTGATGGGGAGGGATGCGTGGGGTTGTAGAGTCCCCACCCATTTCCTCCCTCTACCGGACGTTTTTATTTTTTTTATAAATTTTTGAAAGTCTCATTTTGAGGTTATGTTTTCATAATTTTTTTGACTATAAACCTGATTTATAAGAGAAGAGATTTGGGAGAGGGAAGCCCCATCCCACTCAACGTAGCGTATTCGAGGGAAGCCCGGTCGACGGTGCCCCGTTTCGCTAGGTTCTTACTTCTGGATGATTTATAAAAAAATAAACACGAAGGGGATAGCGGGGTTTATTCGCTTGCATCGCTCGCCACTCGACCTCAACATCACCTTCTAACCTAAACAGCCCGAGTCGGGATGCTCTAAGTCCCGAGCTCACTTCGCTTGCTCTTACACTCAATAAAACACACAAAATATAAACTTTTATAATAACTTTAAAATATAAACATACTTTATAGCTACAACCATTTGTAAAAAAGGATCCAAAGGGGTAGCGAAGTCGTCGCATAACAGGTGGAGGCAGATAAAAACGTTAGAGAGCACATATGCGTAAACTCGGAAACAACGGAATGACGTAAAGTATATCTGTCACCGATTACCGCCACCCTGATGCCACCATGAACAGCTGCAACGCCAGGGCGACTGCAGATGCATTGCCAGCCTTTTAAAAAGGAAACGGCTCTTTTCTTGAAGGTCCCAAATTCGTTTTGGTCCGGAAAAATCTCTGGTGGTAGATGATTCCACAAGGAAGTTGTGCGAGGAAGAAAATTTTTTTAAATCGCTTAGTGGTGGACCGCCAGTCATTCAGATGGTATGGATGGTATCGCGAGTTTTGTCGCGATGTGCGATGATGAAATTATGTGGCTGGAATTAGTGGGAACAATTCTTCAGAGCACTCCCCGTGCTAAATGCGATAAAATACGCAAAGAGATGCAACATCTCTTCATAGTGCCAGTGAGTCACGCTGATCGGAAAGAGCTCGGTCGCCGACGTTGAACTGCTCCGCGCTGGATGCGATCAAATGCAAGAGGCTGGCACTAGGGAGCCCCGGCCCAGAGATGGGAACAGTATTTCATGTGTGGCTGAACCTGCACCTTGTAAAGTTGCGGTGAGCCGGCATGAAATACTGTCCCGCTCTGCTGAGCACGTCAAGCTTTTAAGAGGCCAATTTGGCCCTCTCTTCCAAGTGACCAAGAAACTGCACGTCACTCGATATGTCGACGCCGAGGATTTCGATATTGGCTGAGGCAACAAGGGAAGTGCCTTGAAACTGAGTACTGCATAAAGCATTACCAGTGCTGTCGTCTGCATAGCAATGAATGCTACCTATTTGCAACATGTCATTGATATGCAGAAAAATCAGCGTTGCTGATAGCACATAGCCTTGTGGAACACTTTGGAGCTTTTTTGGTGTTGGAGCTTGCAATCGGAGCGTGCACCGTCTACTACGACCTAGATGATCCGATCAGCAAGAAAACTGGTGATCAAATTGCACAATTTCTCGGAAAGTCCATAGGAAGGGAGCTTCGTAAGAAGCGCTTTATTCCAAACCCGATCGAAGACCTTCGCTATGTCGGAACTAAAGGCCAACGTATTCCCCTTGGACTCTACTGCCTTCGCCCATTTATGAGTTAGGTAACCCAGAAGATGGCCTGCCGAGCGACCGCGAAGGAAATCGTACTGGCGGTAACTAATCAGTTGGTGACCCTCAAGGTACTGCATGAGCCGGCTGTTAATAATAGATTCCATTATTTTAAAGAACAAGGAGGTGATGGCGATAGGCCTATAGTTGGACGGATCAGAGCGGTTACCTTATTTAGGGATTTGGTGCACATAGGCTGTCTTCCGTGATTTCGGAACTATGCCTAGAGAGTAAGAGTACCGGAAAGGATGCGTTAAGATAGGTTTCAACTCCAGAACATACGTCTTAAGCACTATATGAGGGACGCCATCAGACCCACTCAACTTGTTAATGTCCAAGGAGAGAAGTGCTATACGCACCAAGCGTTGGGTAAACAGCACATCCAACATAGAGCACTCACACTGCGGGATGGTCGGCGGTGTGTTCCCCCCGTCATGAAGAGTCGAGTTGGACGCAAAGAGAGAGACTAGTAGAGCGGCTTTCTTCTCTAGCGGCATGGGCCAGTGAGTCATCCTCCCTGTGCAGAGATGGAAGAGATGGCGGGCAGAAATTTCCTTGGACAGTATTGGCGAGAGACCACAATGCACGTGTAACCGAAGGAAGACGAACAAGTTTCTAACCAATTCCGCCGATGTGCTTTGACTTTGCCTTGACAATGATACTTTTGAAGGACTTGGAAGCAGAATTATGCTTCTTTTTAAAAACGCTGGTATTTACATCCCGAGACGTCGATGCGCAAGCCCAGGCCTGGTAACACTCCTGCTTATAATGTAATGCAATTTTGCAGGAGCGACCAAACCAAGGCTGGGTTCTGCCTCCGATAGGTACCACAGACGATGGAATAAATAGTTTCATATCCTGTAGCACTACATCAGCAACAGAATCAGCAACAATGATGGGATCATCCGGCGAGAAGCAAACCTGTTTCCAAGGGTAGGATGCAAAAAAAAGATCGCATCCCGTCCCAATCGGCTGACCTATAATGCCAAACATGGCAGCAACCTGCAGAACGCAACCGCGATGGGAGCGTGAGTGGCACCGTACTCCGTATCATACAATGGTCTTAGGAGCCAAGATCATCAACGGAGACCTGATATCCATCCGGATGAGATGTCAGCAGAAGGTCCAACAGGTAAGGTACATGAACTTTAACATCTGGAATCCACGTAGGTAAGGCAACTAGTTGTGTCAGACCATATGACAAATCAAAGTCATAAACAAATTTACCCGCATTATCGGTTATCAAGCCATTCAGCATGATGAGCGTCTGCAATACATTTTTTGCAGAGTGCAAAAAAAATTATTGCAATGCACGCATTTAAAGCACTTCTAAAGAATATTATTGATTTCGTATATACTTACTCTGTAAATTAAAACTATTTTATAGACTTTAATAATTTAGTACAGTTAAAATTTCTATGTGAGTTGTGATGATTTTGTTATTATACCAACAATATTAGAGCCTTTATTCCTAATTTGCTACGTTTTTATTTTTCAAGCAACAAGAATTTGGTTTATTTGATTGATAAACATGTTTCAAGTATTTTTTAAATAATTTTAATCCTAATTATTAAGCATTTCTGGAGTTAAAAATCATTCGGTTTTGCATCAGCAAACACACTTAAAGCCCCAAGAAGGCCCAGAATATATTGATGTATTGAATGTTTTAAATGCTTAATTTCACTAATGGGTGTGCAACTGTTTGCCATGATGTAGGATTTGTTATCTTCACCGTAGAATAATTTTTGTTTATTATAACATAATAAACACAAAAAAAAACCGAAACACGACAAACAGAATAGTCGATATAATTATTTTAACGGACTCAATCGCCACGTCACCTGCATATTCAAGCAAGGGGACTTTTGAGTTCTACTCGCACAGCTATTTATTTCTTCCTGGTGTCTAAACCCACATCTCCAACAAGATGTTGTAGGAAATATGAATTCTTATTTTGTTTCCCAAAACTGGATCGCATCACTAAAAAATATGTCATTTCATGTTATTTTCAGAATTTTCGAATAATATGCAAAGTAATTTTAGTGACATACGAGTACTACTGAAAGCCAAAATTAACGCCATGCTATAAATTTTCACACGAAATATAGCAGCGCTGCAATTGTAGGTGTAAAGATTGTACGAAGTGTTTGGTTTGACCGGGAAAGGACCATACTTACAAAATACCGAAGTAAAATAGCGGTTTAATTTTCGTGTTTTCCAGCCATTCACTAGATTAAGTGACGACGTAAGGTGTACAAGAAGTCGATGTATTCTGGTGGATTTGGCGTTGGCCTTCAACCACCAAACTGCTGGTTCAAATGTATTAAATAATGTTATGCGGTGCGGCTATTAATTTAAATAGAATAGTGGACTGTATATGAGGGCGGTGCGAGCGGTGAATGGAATTTAATTTATTCGTGATACTGCAAATCCCCTGAATTCGGGATATAGGAAGGACGTGAAGGAATGCATGTGCACCCACCTGGACTTCCGCTGATCTGCCTCGTGTCTCGATGGCTGCCGGCTGTCTTCACACTTATCAACTTCACAGATAATCACGAAATATAGAGTTATTGCAAATGTCTATACTTTTTACTATATGCTTGTATAATTCAATATCCAAATTACACAAGGGCGGGAGCGATGATGCGAGATATAAGCGGTGCGGTTGATTGCGTGTCTTCTCAACTTGTGTGAGCCCGTTAACACACGAATGCACATGCTGGGCATAAAGCGGTAGATAGGAAACCGGAAATGGGCTTTGCAGTAATCTTATTGAATAATAATTAACGAATCCTTTATAAGCGTTAAGCGATAGTGCAAAGTGGCGCGAACAGATTCAGATGGCTCGAGACCATGTTTCTTGACATCCTTAGGAGAGAACTATGTTCAGGTGACTTTAGAAGGGCGGTGAAAATGATGAAATGTAAATAACAAATTTTTATCTACTATTGACTATCGTGACAGTGTCAAAGTCTACAATAATACCAATTTCATTTTTCTGACCCCATTTTAGTTGCACATGACGTATTCTTAAGGACAGCGCACACAATCCTTACAATACAAACCCTTCTGAAGGTAAGTTCTGATGAAGCCGAAGATGGTAAAGTTAATGTAACTTAGCTTAACAAAAGCCTATTCACACTTGCCTTTAAATTATTCAAATTAAAAATAAAAAGACAGATGCTGAAAAACTATTCCACTTCTATGTTATTAGCATTATGAACAATGACGCAATCTATTTGGTTTGAATGCGTAGTGTACCGACAAAAAAGGGGTGGAGACTACCGAGCGACTAGTGGTGCGTTGATGGAATGAAGTAAGACTAATGTCATGTTTCCTGTAAAATGGAATCTTCTGTATCTCTTCACTCACCATAAAAAAACCAGCAGTATTAAGCTGCTATTTTACGCTGAAATTCTATGAGCGCAGGGTCCTTCCCGGGCCAAGCCAAATCAATTTGTATTAAAGCCAAAATATAGCTGCAGCATGGTTCTTTCATGTTAAACTTCAAAACGTAAAAATTATTTTCAATTTAATTTTATCTTAATTTTATTTAACCCTAGGTCGGTCTCATGGGGTCTTTGAAAGCACGGGGTTTGGAAAAACTGGCATTTTTTTGTTAATAGTTAAGGTATAAACTTATGCTTTGTAGTAGCTTCCTAAAAAATACTTAAGTAAAAAATAGTGCAATTACCACTCAGTTAGCGCTCTGCGCTTGTCCATGATAGACGTTTGTTTTGCGCGCGGACTTCGAAAGACCCCACGCGACCGATCGTGTAAGCTTTTTCTTATTTGATGGAAGACACATATATATGTTATATATAGCTGAAAATGGAACATTTTAAAGAACAACAGATAGTCCGAGGGCTAGAAGAAGAGTCCGAAGATAGTGTGGATGTTTCGATCGATGAAACATCAGATGGTAAGAATTCTGATTATGGACCTGATGTTATTGAAGAAAGTTCTCATGAAACCGACTCCGAGGAAGACGGTATATCGGATCCTGAACTGCCCGAAGAACTAGATTCTGACGACGATGATGAAGATAATGTTGTAAAGTTTCAGCACTGGTGAATATGTCACAATTGACGAAATGCTGGAGTCTTTTCGAGGAAGATGTTCATTTAGGCTGACAAATTTGGAATAAAATTATTTGCTAAGGTAAATGCCTGGAATTATTACACATCCAATATGGAGATTTATGTTGGAAAGCAACCTGAAGGACCAATGTTTGTAAACACTTCAACAAATGCTCTGGTTAAGAAACTAATAGCACCAATTTCAGGAACGAACCGCAACGTCACTATGGATAATCGGTTCACTTGTGTCTCTTTAGCCAGAGAATTACTAAAATATCATAAACTTACTATTGTCGGAACCATTAGAAAAAATAAACCTGAAATTCCTGATCAGTTGAAAACCAAAAATAGGGAAGTGTGGTCGTCACTTTTTTCATTTGGTAAAGATCAAAACACTTTAGTGTCTTACTGTATAAAAAAGAATAAAATCGTTCTACTGTTGTCAACGATGCACCATGACAGTGTCGTAAACTCTAACTCAGCTCGGAAAAAGCCTGAAATTATTGAGTTTTACAACATCACAAAAGGAGGTGTAGATGTTGTGGACAGACTGAAAAAAAACTATTCAGTTGCAAGAATGTGCTGCAGATGGCCTCTGAGAATTTTTTTTACGCTGATGGATATTGCTGGAATCAATTCACAGATAATTTTAGCATTTAATCAGCCAAATAGGACCACGCTCAGAAAACAATACCTCAAAACATTAGCATTTCAACTTTTTGATGATTACATTAAATACAGAAGCACACTAAACACCCTCCCCAGAACGCTCCGGCATCACATAAAGCGTTTCGTTGGTACGAATATCCTGCAAATTCAATCCGAAAATCAGCCTCAAATAACCAGAAAGAGATGTGCATATTGTCCGCGACACATTGATAGGAAATATTCTACAGTATGCTATTCATGTCGCCAGAACATATGTCCGAGACATGCAGCCTCAGTTTGCTCAAGCTGTTCGGAAGAGCGAAATGAGGTGTAAAAATTCACTAATATATTATTATATTTTTATATTTTTTTTGTGATCTCATTAACATAAATCTTTGTTTTGATAGCTTGTGTTGATTTCAAAAATAAAGGATAATAATTATAGATTTTGTATCAGTTTAAGCTAACGTTGCCAAAAATGACCCAAAAATGTCTTTCTTTAGCGTGATCAAGACTGTTGTAAAGTAATAAATATTAAAAGGATTATCATGCTTTTATTTCAAAATACACCTTAATACCTTGTTAATATATAAATAAAAAATGAGAATATACGAAGTAATTACATTAAAAACATAAAAATAAAACGGGGCTTTCAAAGACCCCATGCGACCGACGAAGTTACGAAAACTAGCGCGACCGACCTAGGGTGCTAATAAAGATGTTCATACTTTAAACACTAGGAACAAACATAAGCTTGATATACCAATTACTAGGCTCCACAGAATTAGTAATTCATTTATGGCTTTTACAACAAAATCCCAGAAAATATACAAAATATGTCATTAAAGAGTTTAAATGTTTTATTAAATAAAAATTGTACAAAAGGGGTTATCATAATATCAAATAATACATAAATTAAAATAACTCTTGGGAATAGGGTGATCGCCACCATGCTGGTTCTATAAAAAATTATTAAAAAATTGTACAAAATAAATAGTTGTTCTTTCCAGGACAGAGGTTTTTTTCCGAACCAGTGGTAAATAAAAAATGACTTTCAATAAGTAATGAATCGCAATCAAAATGGCTTTAAATATATACTGAATGAAACTCTTTTATTTTAATAAACGGGTGGAGCCTAGGCTAGCGACTATAAGTGGTATGGGTGAACACCCTTATTAATATCACCAGTAAGCCTGTTAGTACGTATTTACATTTTTAGCCTACACATTGATTCCAAAGCTCATTGACACCATGAGCTGGTACTGCAAAATGCCACCCAGTGGAATATATATGAAAGCAATACTCCATGCACGTCTGGACTTATATAGTGTAAGCAGTTCTACCGTTGTGAATTAGTGCCGCACCTTTACAAAGACTCCTTTGCAGCTGCTTTGGCACCGGAGTCAATGAATCGCGCACAGTTGAGGTTGGAAGAAACATTAATCCCCAGCAACTGAAATTCCAAGGACACATTTCAAAAAGACGAGGCATAATAAATCGTTTTCACGCTCGCGTTTTGGCGGCGTTAAATTTCACGAGATTTGAATCATCCTATTCTGAGACTGCCTACCGTATACGAGTATGTAGACGTATAAGTAATAGTTACTGCACTGTAAGAATAATACACATCTGGTATATGTGACCCGCTGAATATATCATATAAATGAATACTGTCATACGATATTTTATTTCACAATTTAATAGTTAATTATTTGCAACAGCTCATGTTCAACTCTAACGCTCAGCATAATAGCGCAATATACTACAGTTATATTTATTAAAGCATCGAGCTACTTGCTCCTTAGGTCTGAGATGAATTTTAAATGAAAAGCTGAAAATTCACGACCGTAAGCGATTATAATTTTCGTTTTATGATGCGGAAGAAAGACCAACAATAACGCTTTTACGCGAGTTAATTAAATATTTATGAGTTGAAGTCGGGAGACAGAGTATGTGATCTTCTCTGTTTGCAGTCAGTTATAGGTTTTCATGAGCTACTATACAATACAATGGTAGTGTAAAAGAAATCACGCCCCAATTCGTTCTGTGGGTGTCATGAAGGTCACGATAAAAACGCCAGAATGCTTATTTATTATCTACAGCTTTCGATAGATAATTGTATAATCAACAATTTACGTCAAGTAAGTTTTGCGTCTTGTTATACCAACCTCTGTCATGTCATCAAACTTTTAAACGTCTAGTATCTTTACAACTAGATAATAATGTGAACTAATCTCTAGGTATATTAATAAACTGCTACTAATATGGTACTGCCTCGTTGGTCTAGTGGTTGTAGTAGTGCGACTGCTGATCGTGAGGTCCTGGGTTGGAATCCCAAGTCGGGCCAAAAAACTAATTATTGAATTTTTCCGTCAAGAAATTCTCAGCAGTTAGTGCCTCGGAAAGCACGTAAAGCCTAGCCTAGTTGGTCCTGCGCCTGATCTCTCTCTGGTCGTGTCGGTTTACCGTCCCATCGGATTGTGAGAGTAAGGGAATAGAGAGTGCACCTGTGCTTGCGCATACACTTGGGCACTATAATCCTGTCCTGCGCCAATGGCTAGCCTCCGTTGAGGCTGGCCGCCGTGGCCGAAATTCAGTCTGAAGGACATAATTATTATATTTAAAAAAGGGCATTTTTTCCTTTTGTAGCCTATTGTGTGAACGGTATAGTGTGAAATTTGGCACAATAGTTAAAGTTGATATAGAAAAGGAGTACAAAAGGCTAAAATTTATAAATTTGTGTTAAGAAATATTAAAATAAAATAAAATAAAACTTACATTGTTGACGTTCCTAATGTCATTGTCAAACACGTATGTAACTATCGCTCGGACAAATTATATCGCTTATTATAGTTAATACTAAAACAGGCATTGTATTGTCTAGAAGACAAAATCCAAAGACATGTCATTAGCAGTTTCAACACATTTACGTGCGATAGTCTGGGGATAATGTTAGCGAATATTTTGTAATTATATTGTTGTACGAATATTTTGCTCGTCTACATACACAATTGTGGTTGAGATGTCGTTTAAGGAGATGGTGTTGTTAAGTACAGCTTACATAATTATTCAAAGAATCATTGCTAAAGGTAAAGAGTTTGTGGGTTCGGGAATATTCACTACAAAGGGAAAGTTCATTAGACTTTGTAACCAGTCTTCGAATATGTGACGGCTCATACAAACATGTTACAAGAATGACAACAATCGATTACAAAATAGATTTGAATATGTTTGGGTCATCCTAAAATAAGCAAGATATAAAAGTTTGGAAGGCTATTGAGCTTTATATCATATTTGCGATAACACTGAGATACTTCGAAACTGGATTTAGTTATGGTTTATAATCTTATACTTTTAAAGGGTCAAAACAAACAATAAGCAAAAGTGGATTAAAATTTTGCAAGGAGTTCATAAGTCTTTAAATGATTTTATAAAAGTAAATATGTGGTAGCGTATGTGAAACAAAAGCAATTTTAGTTTAACTCGATGAGTATCAAAACAGTCTCGTTGAATCAATTGGTATTTTACTAATGCTGCGGAACACAGCATGACTCGCGTCCTCGCTTCGCAAAAGCCGTCGGATGAGAGTTGATACATATAAAACCGCGCATGGTCGACGCTCTTAGAGCATCGACATGTAACACGTACCGCTATACGTAAATTTCGCCTATGATCTCGAGATATGTCTCCCGCGACGAACAATTAATGGCTTCAAAACTCGGGATACTATACATACCATCTGGCTTATTTACAAGACGATTTCTTCCCTGTACAACTATCTTGTAAAATCGACTGCCACCATCTATTTTCCGGACCGATACAATTTTGGAATCTTCTAAAAAAGAGCCTTTTCTTTTTTAAAAGGCTGACACCTGCGATTTCCTGGTGTTGCATCTATTCATGGGCGGCGATCAATATTTATCATCTAGTGAGTCGCATGCTCGCTTGGCCTTTCTTCTATAAAAAAAGGTCGCGGGATAAACAAAATGGGGCTTAAAGTACTACCTACGTAAGCTATTAATCTAAGACCAATATCAAAACCTTAATAGTCTGTGATCAAACAGTTACACAGAGTAGATATTGTTGCCAAAGATTTTTAAAGTGTTGCCAGCAAATAATTACCGACAGATTGACCGAATGAACTGGAAATTTTGTGTGCTTTTAAATTTAATTTTTTCAATAGTCTGCGGACGTAAGTCAAGCCAAAAATGCGAGCATTTTATATTTTGCACCTAAAGATATTTGTGTTTTATATATAAGTTTTGAATGCGGAGTATTATAATGCATGCAAAATATTATTCAGCTTGCTTAAAATATCAACTTAAAAGTTCAGTAAAGTTCAAGTATACTTTTATTATATTTCATAACTGTCAAGACTATAAATATTATAAATTAGAAAATTTTGGCAACATCGTAGAGAAGCTAAGATTATCTTAAACACAATTCTGCCAACAAGAATTCTCTTCTAGGGAAATGAAATATTCATTTGCTTAGCTAAGTTTCAGATAACGTATCTTTGATGTGTATTTGATATCTTTCCGCACCATGAACGACATTAGTTACAACATTTTGGAGTTATTTTATACCATGACGGAGATATAAAATGTATTCACTGCGTTTTCTTTGTGGTTTGTAGCTCAGAAATCTTAATAGTTCATATAAAAATCATATATTGGGTAACAAAACATACTACCACGTGTATTTTTATACTATTAACTGGGTTCTAGGACTCCTTCTATGTCTAGGAGCTCGTCTGGTTAGGTACCACATTTTTACCTGTTTTTGCCACCAAATAGCAGTGCTTGCATTGCTGTGTTGCTTATAGAGAGCTAGTATTATTACAGACTGCATTAATGTTGCCACGTTTAAAAAATTCACCAATTATATAGGATCCATACTTAAGCTCTCAATCCCCTAGCGGTCTCATGATACCGCGGCCATATTCCGTCAAATCCCTAGCGGTCTCATGAGGTCTCAACCCCCCCCCCCCCGTACCCAGACACACATAGCACTTTAACCCATAAAAATTTATATATAGAGACTACTTATCCATAAAAAAGTTTGGCATTATATAATCAATATGAAGTACTCTATGCTATAGTGCAATAAAAAACACTTTTATCCTATGAATATTTATTTATAATTTACGTTTATTTCGTACGCCATTTTCGCGTGAATATTATTGTGTTGATTTTTGGATATTTCTAGTGTTTTATTAGTGTTTTAGTATAGTGTTTTATTATAAAATTGTAATGAAAGTTTTTGTGTGAATATAATTTATCATTTAACGTAAATAATTTCGAGTAATATATATTGAAATAATTGTGACTTTCACGCTGCCGACATTCGCTTGGTATGTTTTTTTTTGTTATTAAAATACAATAAATTTTTTTAATAATGAAGTAAAACACGACTTTTGTTTAGATCACAAGATAGAAAATTTGGTATAGATTTTATAATGCTAAATTTCTTCATCGAAAAGTCGTCTCTAAACGTAAGTTTTAATGGTTTTCTGTGCCGTGGGTGGGTGCGTTCGCATGCGACCGCTCGGGATTTGCCGGGTGCATGCGACTGCATGCGATTTTTATGGTGCTTGAAGGGTTAAATTCTCATTGCTCTTACGCAGAAGGGTAGTCAGACACTACAGACTTCCATTTGATACGATCATAAAACACCGCTGTCGTTTTTTTACATACAAATAATTACGCAAACATGCTGTCATCATCATCGTCATCATTACAGCCATTCACAAGTCCACTGCGGAACATAGGCCTCCCCCAAGTAACGCCACAAAGCACGGTCCTGAGCCACCTGCATGCATCGACTTCCTGCACGTCTTACCAGGTCGTCTCTCCATCTAGTGGGGGGTTGCCCTACACTACGCCTACCAGTACGTGGCTGCCACTCGAGAACCTTTCTTCTCCATCGGTTACCGGTTCTTCGAGGTATATGGCCGGTCCATTGCAACTTCAGCTTACTAATCCGTAACATGCTGTCAGTGATGATAATATTAATTTGGCACATATTTAATTTCGGCAATTGGTTGATAAACTTACCAATCATAATATGGTGAAAATTGTGTTATTTCTAATAAATCAAATTTCATAATTTTATACCCATTTAACCTACCATTCAGCTGTGCTCACACTGCTGTATTTCGTTTGAAGCAAAAATGCCAGTGTAAGTTAAGATTTAGAGCTTTTTTTTTCTTAACAGTTTATCATCACTACATAAACACTCACGCCTGTCACCCAGAGGGGTAGGCAGAGACTACAGACTTCCATTTGGAATGATCCTGACACACCTCTCTCGCCTTCTTCACATCCATACACCTACGCATACATGCTCGTCGGTTAGGGGTACTCCTAATTTGGCCCGTTTTCAATAAATCGCCAATTGGGTCGATAAATTTTCGCCCAGGACGTCCCTTTCCGACTCTGCCATTCACTTCTGCAACATAAATTTTCTTTGTCACTCTTTCCTCATTCATTCTTTCCACATGACCAAACCACCGAAGCATTCCTTTCTTAATCCTGGATACAACATCATCTTGCAAACCACACTCTTCTCTTATTACACAATTTCTTACCCTGTCGTTCGGATTCAGCCCTAACATACTCCTTAACGACCGCATTTCTACTGCGTTGATTCTACTCTCGTTCTTCTGCCACACCCAACTTTCACTACCATACGTTAAAGTAGGGACCAACACAGCATTGTGAATTGCCATACGTGCCTTTTTTGAGACATTTTGACTCTGCACAATAGAGTGCAGGGCTCCATTTACTCTATTTCCCGCATTCACTCGTCATTCTATATCCTTATCATATCTCCCATCCCTGCTAAATACGCAACCCAAATATACAAACTCATCTACTTGCTCGATCAACTCCCCTTCTATTCTTATTTCACAAATCGTTTTACTTTCTTCTCTTTCAAAAACCATAACCTTCGTCTTACTTGCGTTCACTTTCATACCCCTTTCTTTTAATGATCTGTTCATTAATGTAACCATCATTTGCAACTCGGCAGCCAACGACGCAACGATAACTTGATCATCGGCGTACAAAAGGCATTTGACGGTTAACTCACCCATTCTTAATCCGCATTCTTCAACTTTCAAATTTTGCAAACAACTGTCCATAAATAGGTTGAACAGCCAAGGGGAAGCCACACAGCCCTGTCTGACACCTTTATGGATGTCAAACCAGTCCGAGTGGACCCCGTTGATCCTAACACAAGCACTAGAGTCCCTATAAAGAGACTCCAATGCCTGTATCAAGCCAGCGCTCAACCCAAATGAGTTCAGTATTTGCCATAGCACATCCCTATCCACTTTGTCATAGGCCTTTTCCAAGTCCATGAACGCACAAAAAACCTTTTGGTTTTTGGCCAAAAACTTCTCCGTGATCATGCGCATGGAAAAGACTTGATCTGCACATCCCATTTCCTTTCTGAATACCACTTGCACATCCCAAATTTTTCCATCAGTTTCTTTCATGACCCTTCAATCAGTACCTTAGCATACAGTTTTCCCACAATGCTAAGAATGCTGATGCCACGGTAGTTTTTACAGTCCTGTTGCGACCCTCTTCCTTTATATACTGGGACTATCACGGCTTTGCACCAGTCTACCGGTACCCGCTTCAGTTCCCAGCATAAATTAAACAAGGTGTGCAGCAGGCCTGCCACGACTTCCTCTCCAGCCCTTAGCATTTCGAGTGAAACTATATCATATCCGGCAGTCTTACCTGCTTTCATGCTTTTCATTGCTTTCATTATTTCATCTATACTTATCTCGCTACCTCTTTCCTCTTCTTTCGGAGTTTCTACTTCACTTAGTACACACGTTGTCTCCTCACTCATAAACACGCTTTCAACATATTCCTTCCATCTTTTTAAACTCAAAATTTCATCATTCAGAATATAGCCATTCTCGTCTCTTATAGCATTCTTCATAGGCTGTTTTGAATGTCCCCTGGCAATTCTTACAGGTTTCCAGAACATTTTAATATTTGCCTGGAAGTTATCCGATATTCTTCTATCATTTTTATCCGTTCTTTCTTGCTTTTTTCTTTCAACTACTTCTTTTACTCTCTTATTAAGATGTCTAAAGACTGCCTTTTTTCTTTTAATATCATCATTCGTACCGCTAGAATTACCAGCCTTTGTTGCTAGTAAATCTAGCCATGCTCTCTTCTTTGCTTCAACTTCCATACGTATCTCATCATCCCACCATAACGTATTATTTTTCCTTTCATTCTTTCTCTTACTAACACCACATACTTCGATAGCTGCATCCACTAAACCTTTCTTTACATTTTGCCATACATTCTCCAAGTCTAACTCCTTCATACATGATTCATCACCTAATCATTATAGCCTAAAATGAATCAACTGCTGAACATAGACCTCTCCTAAATATTGCCATAAAACAGGTTTTGGAACACCTACGTTCATGCAAAACAATATATTATAATAATCCAAAATAATATCTTATACTAACTACTCACTATTAATTTACAAGTTTTAAGTAAATCTTAGATTTATTATTTATAATTTAATCACTGAGTTACTACTGGCTCGCCAGTAAAGAAATGCATCGTGATAAAAACTGTATTTCAGAGGAGTTAAAATAACTTATATAAGTTCATACCGGAAAAACACATTGGGGCAGTAAGATGCATTGCTCTAAAACTCCGTCTGAAATTAGAGGAGGCCTGTGTCTGGCCTGTGGGATATATATAGGATATTTAGTTTTACTTTACTATAAGGGTATGACAATGTGTAGTGCTAATAAATATATCTGCTTTTAAATAAATAGATAAATAAGTACTCACTCCTGTGCTTCAAATCGAATGTTAAAAGCGCCAGTATAATTATAATTAAGCATCCGACCCCAGCCCTTAGGGAATAAAGTGCACCTGCCACCTTTAGTTATAGTCGTTTCCGAGAGACATTTAAGGTGAGCTGGGACTATTATCTCGATTTTCACTTTAATACGGGAAAAACAAATGTTTAATTGTAATGAAATTTTTGAATTATTTATATTTGTTAATGTGTGTGGAATTTTGTACACAGGTATGAAGTAAAACTTCTTTACGTCATATTCTTCCTTAATTTTATATTTTACAATAGTATGTTAAATAGTAGCATACTTATGCAGCCCCGACGGTAATACGTTACACGAAAACGTGACGTTTAACACCGTAATAAATTTTCTTGGTACATCGGCATCTTTGTCTACTGTACAAATTTGTCTTTACAAAATCGAAAAACTATAGACGAAATAACGAAAGCAATGAAATGCATGAAAGCACAGGAGTGGTGGTAGGCCTGCAGTTGACCTTGTTTAGTTTATGTCAGAAACTGTAGCAGGTACCTTAAGACTGGTGCAAAGCTGTTATAGATCTAACAAAACGGGAAATGTTCACAGCATTGTGAGTAAACTGTATTCTAAAGTGTAAATTTAAAGAGTTATGAAAGAAACTGATGGTAAAATTTGGGATGTGAAAGCTGGATTCAGAAAGGTAACGGAGTGTATAATATAGCTTTAGCATGGCACTACCACGTTTAATACTTGAATCCTACGTAAAACTTGAATATATCCGATCAAAAATATAATAAAAATGTTTATTTTTGGGTATCTGTACAAAGTTTGTTTTTATGAAAAAAATATAGAGAGGGTCTAAAAATAACAAATTAAAAAAATCTTAAAATGTCTTATTTGTAATATCAGCATTATTCTTTATCACATCGATGTATCCCACCTTTCTTATGAAGTATATTGTCTGTGTTACAGATGTGTTTTTAAATTTTAATTATTTTTAATCTTTATAAATGGGAACCTGTGATTATAATAGTTAAGTTTAATTTACTCCACCCATGACTCTTTCGTGTACTGAAAACTATCGTTATAGTTACCGTTGTGTGATCTTTATAATATTTGTGCTGAATAGATGCTTTTTCAGTTCCTGAATTATTTTGTATTATATAAACTTATATTTATATTTGGAACTAAAATATATTATTATTAATATAGATATTAAATTTCAATACTTGTTAAAAGCGATTCACAAGCAAGCAATTTAATTGAGTACTTCATTCAGCCTAATGGGTTTTAGCAGAATTTTACATGACCGCCGCAGGCAATTAAGTGTTTCATTCCGTAATTTCTTAATTCCAAAATTTATGTTAATATTTACGAACTATATAATATACTTAGTTAGATACATATTTGATATTTTTATTATATAATTTTGAGAATAGTATTTTCTAATCTAGTAGAAGTCGTGGTCCCTAAATCATTGTATAATTGCATCAAACAAGAAGTTGATAACACGACCATACAATTTTTTACAGTCTCTGACTAAATTTATCTAAGGTATTTAAGGTCTCCCAAATGCTAAAAATATTTTAATCATTAAACTGTCACTCGTATAATTTCACTTTAGAAGTGACATTTCTTAACTTCACTAACTGGGAAACGTAATTTTCGGGTTGTTAAGAAATCTTTTGAAGCAATTGTTAGCAAGTATTTTTATTTATAAAAATGTATCAGCGTATTAATATAGTAATTAAATATTAAATTACGCTGTTTTTTAGTTAATTAAATGAGTATTATCTATATACAAACAAACAATTATAAACAAACAAATTTATAACTATATGTCAATTTTGTAAAATAGAATCAAACGAATTTTCAACATTACTTTCATAAATTTTATGTATATGACTGAGACGGTCACGCGAGTTCAGTGCTGTTTCTCTATCCCAAAAGTTTCTAACGTACCCAAAAAAGTTTTCACTTCAATAAATATGATATATGATAATTAGCTAAGGGGCTAAACACTCGCGAAAAATTTCCAGTATCCGAGCTACACAGGTTCGATCCTACCGGCACAAATGAAATTTTTAATAATTAATTTAAATTTTAAGTACATATGGAGTCATGTTATGTCCAGTAATATGCATTGTGGAAGCGCGGCAGATATTTCCATTCCCTAAATCTCTCTCAGAAATAAGAGGAGTCCTCTGCCCAGTAGTGAGACGAATATAGACTTTAATTTTATTTTCATTTATTTATATACACTTTTACGAACCAAAATAATACATATGGCGGACTTAAAGCATTCTCTCCCAGTCAACCATTATTTGTACTCATTTTTTATTTGGTTCGTAGGATTATATATATATATATATATATATATATATATATATATATATATATATATATATATATATATATATATATATATATATATATATATATATATATAATTATAGTAAAATAGTAAATGTGTAAACGAACATATTTATTTTGAATATGTTCACATGATAAATTTTAAATAATTATAAAAAAAATCTAGAGGTTAAAGGTGAACGCACATTTATCAGCATCATACGCGCGCCCGTCGTGCCGTATTTAAGAATTCGTTGCATGAAATCATATGAAACCTCGCACCGTGCGCGCAGTGTTTTATAAAATGTGGTAGGTATCCGAATATTTAGGGACGTATGCTGAAGACGTCATATAATGCAGCGCGATACTTAGTGCTGTCTAATGTTGTCAACTTAATGGACGTTCTACTAAAGCTGGTGGTTTCAACTCCCTATCTGCAACTAGTCATTATTATCAACAAAAACAGTAAACTGCATTATACATTCGGTATAGGACAATTATAGTTCAATTATACCGTAATATTTCACACAGTAGTGTAACGTAAGGGACGTAATTACATGATAGCACCAAAGTATGCTAACGAACACCAACACTAACCATCTTAAATTTAAATACATTAACTAGGCTAGGGTCTCCTTTCACGTATATTAATACCTGTGTTAGAGGATCCCGCTCTTCCATAATAATTTTAGATATATATAAAATTGCGCATACGTAAAGATTAAATTGAGTGCGTGCGGTCGCATGTGTGTGTGTGTGTGTGTGTGTGTGTGTGTGTGTGTGTGTGTGTGTGTGTGTGTGTGTGTGTGTGTGTGTGTGTGTGTGTGTGTGTGTGTGTGTGTGTGTGTGTGTGTGTGTGTGTGTGTGTGTGTGTGTGTGTGTGTGTGTGTGTGTGTGTGCGTGCGTGTGTTTTGCGGAAATTATTTATGCTATGGTGTAATTTTTCTATTAATTAAACCACGCTGTAACTTGTTTTTTCACATTATGCTTGGTCTTTGCATATATAATATAAAAGTTTTGAGATGTACATAAAGTATTCTAGATAAAATTTATGTTTATTTTACATCTTTTCAAAATAATATCCCCATCATGCTCTATACAAATTTCCATTCGCCTAAACCAACTCCGAAAACACTTGCCGGTCTTGATCTGACAGGTCGGAAATCGCATCTTAGTAGGCAGCCAAATCTTCTTGCGCACTTGAAAAAATCTTGCCTTTTATGTTTTCTTTATCGTGATGCAGCATGATTCCCCAAAGCCTGTTATTTGGTCTTCTCTTCCGCAAAGCTTGAGAAGCTTTGGGTAATGCAACCACACATTTTCCAGCATTGACGTCGACAAATGTCCGCTCCGCGAAAAAAAAACTAGCCACCACTTTTTGCCAACGTTACGAGGTCTTTGCAGTTTTTTTTGGTAACTTTCCTTTTGAGTACACCCCTTTCGATGATTGCCTTTTATTTTCCGGATTATACTGATAGATACATGTCTCGTCACCAGTAAAAATTTCTGAAACACGCCTAAATGCCCCGTTTTCAAAACGTAGACGCATTTCATGGCACCAATCCACTCGAGTCTGTTTTTCGCTTTTGGAGGGCAAACGAGTGATCCATCGATAACAAAGCTTCCTCACTTCAAGATGTTGATGTATAAGGGTATGAATGCTCCCCGAACTAATGCTTACAATCTTTTCGATGTCTGTGTATGTGATTTGGGGGTCTTCTCGCACCAACATTTCAGTAGTTCATACATTTTCTGCGTAACTGCTGTTTGCGGGGCCCGGATCTTTGGACATCTTTAAGGTTAATTTTATCCTTTTTGAATTCAACAAGCCACCTAAAAACTGATGCGCGTGATGAAGCTGAGTACCCTAATGCTGATTGTAACCATTGTAAACTTAGTTGGTTAAGATCCATCGTTTTAAATGAAAAGCGCGGGAAGCGTTGCAGGAAAATTAATAGAACTTTGGTTTTTTTTTTAATATTGAGCATTTGGCTTATGGAGTTCTATTTTTAAATAAATTTGCTTTTTAGAAGTATATAACACGGGTGCGTTCTATTTTTATATTTCGAGCATCTCAAAACTTATTGAGTGACCTACGTATCGGCAACACAATCTTCCTTGCTTACGCTAAAAAATAATTACAACGAACAGAGCAACAATAATTCTACGACTCTTGTTACTCGTAGAATGACTTTGATAAAATTTCTTGCGCACGGCATATTCGTACTTCGCATTCATTTGTTCATATATTCTTTTATTTTTATTTGCATACCTAACACATGTTTTTAATCTATTACAGCTCTCACCACACTACAAAAGGTAAACTAGCAGAAATTGCCTTTTCGGAATTAAGTTCTTTTTTGTACGAAATTGTTTTGTGTGCAATAAAGAATTTTCTATTTATTTACCTATCTGTCAGGTTCCAAGACCGATTTATAATATATACCATTATAAATAATATTCTTTCAGTCATTCCATTAAATAAAGCAAATCCAATATTAATAAAGCTAACATATTTCTAGGTAACTTTAGCGATCAATATTATACGATGTCGTGGCAGATTACGATCGACGCCATAAGCCATAAAATGTTACGCGTATTTGGAAAAACAATAATAATAAAGAGTAAAGAATTGGTTACCATTACGGAGATACTTAGATCATCGAAGCGGCCTTTAACTTTTTTGTAAAATATTTTTCTATCCTTTTGAGTGGACAAATGTCTATCACAATTCACAAGTTAAAAAAGTTACATTAACGTTTTCTCTTAATAATATATAATTCCTTAGTATTATATAATTCGTCACGAAATTCTTATCCGTTTTACTGCCAGTACCGTGTTTGTAAAGAGTCGACCTTTTCTGTATTTTAACCAACTTCAAAAAAGGAGATTCTGAATAATACTGTGAGTTTATTGTTCATATGTTTATCAAATGAGAACTGATTTTATTGAGTTCGTTACGTCTTAAATTTAATGGGGGTCCGTAAATATAAGTTGTATTTAAGGGCTCCCATTGAAGTTAAAACATATTAAAATCAATAAAATCGGTTCTTATTTGATAAACAAATGGCGTAATATTTAAACAAAAACTCACAGTATTATTCAGAATCTCCTACTTTTTTAAAGTTGGTTAAAATACACTAAATACAGGAGAGGTCGGCTCTTTACAAACACAGTACTGGCAGTAAAACGGAAAAGGATTTGTCAAGAAATTTTATATTACTATAGTGGTCGCCTAGTGGTTGACGTTTAACCGTAATTCATACAATTTTTAGGTTTTTATAATAAGCAAGCTGAATGTCATTTTCAACTGCTCATTCATACATGAAACGTAGATACATAGTGTACGAAATATAAAATTGACGCTTATTTTCCTTGACATACCGGTAAACCAGAAGGGAGTAACCATAGCGATTTTGCCCGGTACAAAACTGTCTGTAATTTTTTGTGGGAAAAGTCTGTGCACAGAAAATAAAAATCTGTATCTGCGAAATGTTCTGTATGCGAAAAACTCGGATACAGAATCGTATCAGTGGCTTGACCTATGCTAATAAACAAATCCGAATAAGGAACGACGGTTATTATTGTAAGGAATAAATATTATTAATCTGGTTTTAAAAAAATTTGTACGAAAGGTAATCTTTTTGTAATTTTGACGTGGCAGATCCTTTTATGTGAACAAAACTGAATAATTAAGCATTTTTGTATTAAAGGTAACGCCATCTTTTTGTAATTTTAACATGGCAGATCTCTTTTTGCAGAATAAAACTGAACAATTGATTCAGCCGCGCAACTACATTTAGTGTAATAAGCAGTGAGGCTGCCATTAGTTTTATTGTAAGCATAGGACTGCGTGAGCTTATACTTTGACAGAGGAGATCGCCAGCTTAAGACTAGTGGCCCATGTTACTCTATGAAGTCAACAAACGACATAATTTGTTCAGGCGACAATTATGTTTTTTCTATTGGTATTTTGAAAGTTAAAAATGTATTCACCCATCTATTTAAAATTTTATATTGTGCTGTTCTGTTTTAACGTAAATACTGCAGTATTTCATCTAATATTTAGATCACTTAAATATCTATGAACAGAATAAATAGGTAGTGAATTACTTTTTGTGTGTGCATTAGTATACGATTATCTTCATAAAAGCTGAACCAATTTAGTTGTAGTTGACAGTAATGTATATGGTAAGTTTAAGATAACATTTAAGGCTTTATAAAAGTTTACGCAACTAAAACACATGGTTAAAGTAGCATTTTCTTGATACAACCCAAAATAATAAAAACACAGCGATTGCAAACCCGCCTGCCAAGCGTTGTAACTTTGACCAAATCCTCCCTGTAAGTCAGTCTATTTTAGTGGCCTGAGCTTAGCAGTGGACTTTAATAGACGACGTACTTTTTTAAGCGTTGGTGCCATGCTTCAGAAATTACGGTTGTAGCACAAATGGGTCAGCTTGAGCAGGGTAGAGCCACGCCCTCACAGAATTTCAGGGTAAAAATAGCAGCGCAATGCTACTGTTTTTCGTATAGTAAGTGTAGAATACCGGAGAGCCTTTTTACTGGAAACGAGGCATGTCATTGTAATCTACAGAGGTGATAAAGCATCTGATACGATACTTAATTCTGCATAAATATAGATATCTATAGGCCACAGCATCTTTGTTATATGGACTGTGTGCTCGTCTGTCATACTTATACTACATTAAAAAGTCGACTTATAATATGCTGTAATGATGATATTGCTAACCCTACATTTCCGATGATATTAAATTATCATAACGAATTTTCGTAAAAATTCTATTACTTGTAATGTTTCTTTTGTCTTGTAAATGACTCGTGGGCCTGATAACTGTAATAGCAATCCTTGGTTTGACGATGTTTGTTAATTACGCTCTCGTTGGAGGCCTCCGGGAAGCTGTGCCAGAAATTATGCCTAAACATGTAAATTGTATCTGATTTAAAAATCTACCAGATGCGCTATGGAAAAATTTACTTTTACCGAGATTATTGTCTAAACTAGTGACAGTTCTAACCGTTACATCTTATAAAAGTCCTCTTATAAACATACGCCTCTCCCACATTTCTCATAGTTTCCACGCTTGCAGACGGATTGGCAACCGCTTTTTTAATTGTTATTAGGAAGACGCTGCCGCCCATCTCACTTATGACACTTAGGTGACACGATGTGAGTTATTAGACATTCTTAGACCGTAACTTTAGGATAGTCCGATCCAGTAAATTTTTATTACTTATTAAGGATGTATATTATCTAGGTACTAAATATTTATCTAATAATTGATTCCTTTTTAGCAAAATCGTCATGATCATTATCATCATAATTACAGCCCAATCCCAAGTCTATTACTGAACATAGGCCTCCCCCAAAATATGCCACAAATCACCAGGTCGTGGTTCCATCTATTGAGGAGCCACGCTACCCTTCACTTACCGGTACGAGGGTGCCTCTCGACAACATTTTCTCATTGGTTGTTGGTCCTTCAAGCTATATACGCCTGAGTTTACTTATTCGTTGGGCTATGACGGTTACTTTTAATTGAAACTGATATTAAATATTAATTTTATAATTGATATGAAAGTATTATCATCCTTATCACCTTCACAAAATCCACTGCTGAACGGAAGCCTCCTTCACATAATACCACAAAGAACGGTGGTGAGCCTTTTCCCATTGATTTCCTGCGTGCTGTCCACCTTACACTTCGCTTACACTTTCGTCTTATTTTCTCAGTTTGGGTCAAAAATTTAAAATTGTTCAAACATATTGTTCAATGATGAAGCTAAATTATATTTTTTTAAGAAGTAGGAAAGAAAAGCGATCTTACAATAAATCTGTTATTAAGTAAATTATTTAGCTCATTGACTCGTCTGTCCTATTTTAAAAACCAATATAAGACTTTTTTTTTTATTTTATTTTTTTTATAGAATAGGCTGACAAACGAGCACACAGTCCACCTGATGGTAAGTGGTTGCTGCGGCCCATAGACATCTACATCTATCTTCCATTACAAATCAAAATGCAGATGCGTTGTCACCCGTGAGGACTGAGATGGAATGCCTCATTTCCAGTAAAAAGGGTCTCCGGTTCTCTACACTCACCATACGAAATACAGCAGCATTAAGCTACTATTTCACGCTGGTATTCTGTGAGACGGCTTAACCATGAGGACAGACAAAAGGCTTTTAATTTGCTATTTTCGAAACTAATAGTTTCGAAAATAGCAAATTAAAAGCCTTAAAACTTTCTTGATTGCTTACACCATGCTACATGATTGCGTGCGCATTTAGTTGGTCCTTAATAAAATAAAAGTAAATATTGAAATTGTGATACTTTGTCAACCCAACTAACTAGACTGATTTTTTTACATTAAAGTAGGATCAATACTGGGATAAGGATTGACTGGGTAAGGAGAGGCTGGGATATCGATTCTTAGCGAAAAAACTGCTATAGGCTTTTGCTTCACTTTTTGGCTTTCATATTAGCTATAGGAATAATAAAAATATTCCAGCAATATATAAATATCTCATTATAATCTGCAGTGAAGTGTACATGTCACTACTAGTAAATTACATGAGGAAATGAGACGGCAAGATGTAAATGAGCGTAGAAAGTATTCCTTAAGATACCCTTTTATAAAAAACAGACCTAACATACTTAAATATTATGATTTTTTTAGAGATGGTATAGTGATTTTTGCAAATATGTAATGTTTGATCACAATGATTGTACTGACTAGTTTTTAAAATTAACAAGTGCAAGTGAATATATTATATAGCTATATAAATAATTTAACAAAACAAATTAATTGATCAATGAAACACAACGCTGCGGTGCACACTGTTATTTGGCGGTAGTAATTGGTAACAGGTCCATCCTGTACCAATGGCACAGGGTGGACCTGTTACGAATTACTGAGTTTATCTGAATACCATGTACTTAGATGGACTCCTAGATAAAGAAGGAGTCCTACCACCTACTTAGTTGTCAATCTAAAATAATTAATTCAAGTCAGATGTACTCAAGTCTAACTGAAAGGGGTACAAAAAATAAATAAATTAAAAATAAATAAAATAGTAAAATTTGAAATAAAACTTTACAATACGAAAAATAATAAAATAAATATTACAGTAATTTATTTGTTTCTGAAGTCGATGGTTTCATTCGAAAATAGGAGCTACTAATTATTTGAAAATCATTTTTCTATTTTAAGTTTTTCTAATCAATTTTCACTTTTTTTAAGCTTAAACATTATAAACAAATACAGTCAGTCTGCTAGGTTTAATAAACAAAAATAAATTTACAAAGTAAAGAAAATGAAACAGTATACTGTTGTTTGCTCTCGTATTTAAAAACCTGTCATTGAAAGCTAACAATACTTTGGATTCGATACTGGCAGCTACTTTTCTGTAGGTATTCTGTTTTTTATTATCAACTAGTGAAACAGACACCTGCTAATCAAATTTCGTTTTTGTTTTTATTATGAAGATTGCTGGTTCTATAAAGAGTTACAGAGAAGAGGTTTAAATATATTTTCTAGTGTAGCTTTGATATCTATTGGAACACATTAAAGGTTAGTTTATTTGAGTTATTTTCATAGCATAATGTCAATTGTAATGTAACTGATATTGAAACTATTTTGTTTTGCCTAAAATAGAACCTTAAGTGCATATTGTAACCTATTTTTGAAAGATAGTTTTGCATAGCAACATTGACAATCGGTGGACCGGAAGGTAGAATATTTATAATTTTCGCCGATACTGAACTCTGTCTTTCTTGCGGGTGAAAATCCGCGCAAACAAAAATTATCATCTGCCACTACGAAATTCACTTTTAACATTTAATACAATAAACCAAGCGGATACTGTTATAATGTAACAGTATCTGCTCGGTAATAGTGATAATTTGGATACAGACTCGGATCAGTCAATCGATCGATCTGCATATTCTACGAGAGCGAGCGGCCTGTGTTAGTAAGAAATTCGAAACAACACGACCGCTTTTGTTTTAATTTTTAAGTTTAATATGACCTATAAATAATTATTCCGGGTCTGGATGTTTGTCCTTGTGCAATTTATGTTTGTAAACTGCCCCCACGATACAGGAGAAAATCCTGTAAAATAGTGTAGGGGTAACGTTTTTAAATATATATATATATATATATATATATATATATATATATATATATATATATATATATATATATATATATATATATATACACAAACGCGCCATCATTTTGTAAATTTAACGTGACAGATCTCTTTATGCAACAGAAAACCGAACAATTCGGCATTCTTGAAGAACGTAAATTCAGCCATGCTACTAGATTTAGTCTAGTGAGCAATGCAGCTGCAACTACTTTTTTGTACGCATTCCTATGAATGTTATATGTTTAAAAAGGGTTGAATGATAATAAGCAAACGAAATTGGTTAATCACTGATATGCACTTTTTAATTTATAATAAATTATTTTAGTTTAATATTTTAAAAAGTCTGATTGAGTTTTTTTTACTTTTTATATAAGAATAATTGGAATAGAATTAACGAATTTTTAACTTCCCGCATAGAAAATTGAAAATTTTCAAAATAGGGAAGATATTGGTTTTATCCCGATTTTCGAAAATCGAGTTTTCATCAGATCTCAACGTTTTGAGGTCTCAGGAATTTGTTCTGAATAACTTCACGTATACGTCCGTAGGTACGGATATATGTATGTACGTATATGTGTGTGTGTGTGTGTGTGTGTGTGTGTGTGTGTGTGTGTGTGTGTGTGTGTGTGTGTGTGTGTGTGTATATACCTTTTGAAAGTCTTGATCGATTGAGATGCGGTTTGCGGCGTTCTAAAAATCTCAACGTGGAATAGATTTGGTAATAATATGAACTGATTCAAGTGAGTAGATTTTGATAAATCTAAAAAATTCAAAGTTTGAAAAACTGTATTTTTGAAATAACTTTTAAACGACTTTACCGGTCGATTTCAAAAACTAATCAAATCTGAACCTTAAAAAATGACGTCGAATGCCGTTTGAAAAATAAAAGGTGGATCATTTGTTCGTGAGATATCGAAGGAGAAAGAATTAAAAAAAAAAACAGTTTTTTTTAACATAATTTAAGATTTCGAAATATAATTTGGTGAAATTCGGAGCGCTTTGCATTTGAAATTAGCGGGAAGTTCCAGGGATATCCTGAAATCAACCAATTTTTTATATAAAAATAATCTTTCCAGGTTAAAGGTTATTTCTAATTTACTTTTAAAATCATAATTGACTTTCTATAGATTGCATGAATATGTCATACAATCTATAGAATTAAATGTATTCTATTCTGTTATTATTTACTAATTTTTTTGTGCGAAAAAGGTTTTATTTGTGTTTATTATTAGAATTTGGTATTAATTTGAACATGACAAAGTGTGTCATAAAAAGTTATTACAAAGAACCGCGTAGTGGCAGTTTAAGAATATCCACTACCCTAAATCGCCTTTGGATGTCGTGTGAGGCGACAGAGTGAAAATGAAACGGGAAATGGGCAACAGCCTCTTCCTGATAACATTTCAACGTTATAAAAACTTCGTTTGACAACCCACCTGCGAGATATGGCGTATATGGAAAAATCCCCCTATTTTGCAATCTATGGGGGAGGCCTATGTTCAGCAGTGGACTTTTATAGGATATGATAGATGGAATAGATGGAAAAAAATCTTTCATGCGGTTTACAATTTACGAAGAAATCGCGTTACAAACACAAAAAACGTGGAGTTGAATTTTGAATTCGGTTAAATAATCAGGTAACTAGACTTTGCAGATGCATAATTGTACAGTAATTGTTCTTGAAAATCAATCTTCCATCTAAATACATAGCTACGGGCATAGCCAATTATTCAATCTGTTTCCCAAGCGAGGGGCACTGACATGAAATCAATTAACGCATCCCGGCCAATGCTAAAAGCCTGTTCATTGTTTTCGCTACAGGGAGACCTCTTTTAAAATTCCGTAATGAAAAATAAATTAAGAATTAATTTGTTTAATTAATGTTAACAGGTCGGATGAATCTTTACTATAATGTTGATGAGGATTGTCTGTTTTAGAAGATTCAATCGGCGTTATTCGTTTTATTTTTAAATATTACAACTTATTCAAGTAAAATTCAATCTGCTGCCTTTTTGTTTCAACTTGTGAAGGTTGATCGACTTAAATTATAATTTACTATAATTTATTCGTGCAGTTATAGGTTATAGCGCGAATGGATCGACTCTCTCGTGGTGGGACCACGTTCTCACAGAATGCTAGCGTGAAGGTTGTTGTAATTGGTATAGCGACTGTAAAGAACCGATGACCCTTTTTATGTTAATACGTTACATTACAAAATTCATTAATTATCTCACACAAAAAATAAAATATGTGTATAATGTTTTTACAATTCAAATTTAAGTCTCAGTTTTTTATAGGATTTATTTCGAACAGTATGCGCAAGAATTGCAAAATTTTATTTTTCCCATTCTCATCGACCATCAAACGACGAAACACTATGCTTCATCGTTTTTTATGAACGTACAGCAAAGGAGTGGCTTAATTTGCCAGATAAGCATTTAGGGGTTTATAACAACTTCCCTGTTCACGAAAAAGGCAACATCACTCTCACATTGACATCAGTCATGCATAACCAATAGGTGAGAGCATTATGTTTAAGTAAGTATAGAAAAATACAGTTATAATTCGAAAGCTAACTAATGAGAGAAATAGTTTCAAATACAATAAATACCTAGTTAAGGTGGCACAGTACTAAATATAGCTTAATTGTTTATTTAAAAACAATATGCGGAAAGAAGATTTGGAGGCGATACGTCAAGACATTTCATCTATGTTACGTCGATGTTCAGTGCCTAAACCGAATCTTCCCAAAGACGAATTTTTAGCGTTAAAGAACCTACGCAATAAACCAGAACTTACGATTCTCCGCGCAGATAAGGGAAACGCCACGGTAGTCATGGATACGTCAGATTATAATTCTAAAATACAAGAACTTTTGTCGGATGTAAGTACTTATAAAAAGGTTAAAAACGACCCAACAAATAGCATACTAAAACATCTAGTGACCTCATAAAGAAACACTCCGAAAAATTAAATCTGGACGTAAAATGGATAATATCTACGTGCGCCAAATCACCAAAATTGTATGGGTTACGAACACTACACAAGCCAAATGCTCCATTACGTCCCATAGTGAGCCAAATCGATTCACCAACACTAAGCGAAAATACTCTCACCGCTCAGGGGACATACAAGAGCACGCATAAAGGATTCCTATTATTTTGTCAGCGAGATTAAAGACCCACATCTGGCAGACAATGAAACTATGGTCAGTTTTGATGTGCAGTCGTTGTTTACATGCCTACCTGTTGAAGACTGCATCTCAGTTATAACTTGAAAATTAGATGAAAATAACATGCCACCAGAATATGCAGTACTACTAATATATTGCCTTACATCTGGCTACCTATTGTGGAAGGAGGAGTTCTACAAGCAAGTAGATGGTGTGGTGATGAGCTCACCTTTATCTCTCATTGTCGTCAACATATTCATGGAAGACTCTGAAGAGAAAGCCCTGCTTACTTCTCTTATAAATCCAAGATTCTACAAGCGGTACCTAAACGACACTTTTACAATTCTACCCTTAGATAAAGTAACTGCATTTTTAGACCATCTTAACTCTATAAAATCTAAAATTCAGTTCACAATGGAGTTAGAGGCAAACAATTCCTTAGCTTTTCTAGATGTGTTAGTAATTCGGAATCCTGATAACACCTTGAGCCATACTGTGTATAGAAAAAAGACCCATAAAGATAGATATTTAAACGGTTATTCTCACCACCATCCTTCACAGTTAGCTACCGTGGGTAAATCTTTTTTTCAGAGAGCACGAAGGATCTGTGACAGTAAACACCTGGTTGCCGAGCTCCACCATAATAAGCTTCGGGTCCCGCGCCTACGTCACAGTGAACGAGTGAAGCCGGCCACAGTCTAGCGTGTACCTGCTGTACTGTCATATGTTAGAGGAGTCACTGACAAGTTTGGCTACATCTTGAAGCGCGCTTCCATCAAAACATACTTCAAGCTGCTGAAGAAGATTGGTCAGTTTTTACCATCAGTCAAGTGTAATGTCCCTCTGCAAGATGCACGAGTGTACATGATTGATTGTGAATGTGGTCTCTCCTACATAGGACAAACTAAAAGATCAATTAAAACCCGCGTTAAAGAATATATAGCTGATGTGAAGAATCGACGCTCCGGGAAGTCTGCAGTCTGTGAACACGTACAGGATCGCCCCCGTCACTACATCAGATTTGATAGACCACAAATCCTCGCTAAAGAACACCGATTCCTTCCAAGGATGATTCGCGAGGCTATTGAAATCAAAAAACATCCTAATTTCAATAGAGAAGGTGGTTGGGTGCTACCATCTGCTTGGGATCCTATAATAAATAAAATTAAATCCCAACTCAAGTATTCAACTGCAAGACTTCAAGATACCATAAGTTCATACTCTGTAGATCGGAACAAAAGTTAAATTTTAATCTATGGTAACCCCGGTTAACTATGACATCTGGACGTTGAATATCTCAGTCTTACCCATGATCATGAGTGCTGTAAAACGTCGGGTATTTAAAAAGTTAAATATACGAGACAAATTCCGTAAAAACTAGTATTATTTCAGCTTAATTGTTGTATATTCTGGCCAAAATTCTATGTACGCTAACATTATCATGAAACGCTTAATCTCATAAACGGCTTTCAGCTCGCTTCTCATTTACGTTAAATCATTTTAAGGACAAGCCTTTGAAGTACTGTCATGGAAATAGTATTTATTTATTTCTTAATTTATTTTCTCAGGATCGATCACAAATGGAAAGCACACTGTACTCCTAAATATACATGGACAAATTTAGAGGGACAAAAAAAGTGTGCATAAAACAAAATGTCATGAATATTTTGTGACAATTAATTAATTTATTTTGATTTTGCTTACAATGCGATAACTGGAAATTAAAAAAGGCAAAAAATTAAACTACCTTATGACGGAAATTAACCAAATTAAGAAAGCAACAAAAATTACAGAAAATAAAAATAATAAATAAATGCTCAGAAAAGTCTAGAACATAGGCTGTTATCAATACTCAGTGTTGTCCCCTCTAACTAACTGTTTCGTAACTGCTTCCGGTCTCCTTGATATAATCCTAATCAAGTTATCAATAAAATCTGGATAGATTGCGTTCCATCCTTCCTGTAATACGTTTATAACATCTCAATATTATTTTGTTTTCAAATTAGATTCAGAGATTAGCGTGTTTAAGCAAACAAAAAAAATAAACTATTCCACTTAATTATATTAGTACAGATAGTATATTATATTAGTATATCTATGGGGCTTATTAGACATGTGTCAATCATTCATTTCTAGCGACCGAATCATTCTAGTACATTTCATCACGCGTACTGGTACATTTGGATCAATCATTCAAATGGATCATTTCAGGCTCCAGTAGGTACTCTGTGAGATCCGAATTTGGAATTTGGAATCATTGGGAACCGAAAATTTTAACATTTATTTGCAACAAAAATTAAACATGTACCTATCTTATACTTATATATCGTGGTTGAAAATTATCAATAAATAAATCATTTATCATGAAATCTTTTGAAGTGTTATTTTTAGTAAACTCTACGAAATGATATTTTTAGCTCATACATTTAACAAATAAATATAATAAAATGTAAAATAATTTTTAATTTAGGTAACAATATTATTATTCAAAAACCCTTAAATAATGAATACTCCTGACATTCTGCAGTCTACATTGTTAATACGATTCGCCTGTTTATTCAGATCATTCGGGATTCGGTCGGTTTGCGGCGCATTCACAATTCAAACAAATCGCGGGTTAAAAAGGTACCGTCAATTGTTTGTGATTGGTTGTACTGGTTCATTCATTTGTTTTTGAATTTCAATACTTTTAAGTGTACCAGCTCAAATGAACGAATCATGCATGATTGACACATCTCTAGGGCTTATATTGAATGAGCGCGTTGGCCACCCCGTAGCAATTACTTCAACGTCTCGAAGGTATTCCACAACTACGGCCACAGTATGGGGGAGTACAAAAAACATATCTATCTCCTGTTAAAGAAGCAAATGGCAATAGTGGCCCATTCTCAATGACTGAGTTCGTTCTGAGGCCCCTATACAAATACCTCCCCATAAAATAACTGACTCGCCACCAAATACATCTTTTTCTTTATTTATATAATACACAAAAATACAGTCGGTTGTTCTTTATACAACTTTCGCCAAACTGCAGGGCAGTTTGTTGGCGAATACATCACCCTCTTACATTTTATGTAACTACTGTAAATTTTATAATCCTTAAGGACTTAAAATACATATAAACTGTACCTACTGTAATTTAAAAAAATTAAAATTAGAAAAATAAATATTCAGTAATTTAAAAGATTTTAACTAATTAATAACTAAGCGCTGTTACTACTGTTACATACCTTATTGTATGTATAACCTTATTAGTATTTAAACTCATTAAAGACATTTAAAATCAAATTAATTTAAAACAATAACTTTAATTTTTCCAATGATGTTGCACTAAGCGTGCCTCTCTCCCGAGTGTCTCCACAGGTTAATCCTTCCATTATCTGGCTTTAGGATAAATATGAACTCAACAGTGAATAGAATCTAACTTCATGCTTCATCCATCCAATTTTTTTGATTATGAGCAAAATTAACTCGAGCTGCTCGATGGCATGTGACAAGAAGGGAACCTCTGGCAGGAATTTATTTTGGCCAATTTCTTATTTTTCTCGTAGCTTCTGTGCTTACTGTAACTCCTCGAAGTATTTGAAGCTTCGTTCTCACCTCAGAAGTCTAGTTTCTAAGAGCGCTGGTAACGGTGAACTGGTCATCTCTGACCACAGTTTTCCGTTTACGTTCCTGTCGTGTAAGTCTAGTATACTGTTCAGTCTGACGATATCTCTTGACAACTCGGTGTAGCACAGATTTTGTTACGATACTTGTGATGTTTGGTCCACATATTTAAGGTGTGGCCATATGACAAGAACAGCCCAGAGAACTTGAGTGGCGTTTAGATTTGGCACTTTAAGTTTATTAGCAGTAACAATTCACATTTAGCACGATACACAAGGCAGGAAAGGCAATAATTTAAACAAAACTTAAATTTAAACTCAAGTTAAAATTTAGGCAAAATGTATCGGAGTATAAAAGGACTCAATAATATTCAATAATTGCATAAAACAAATGAAACTCGAATATTTTTAATAGCATCTACTTATATTTGTGGCCAGTGCATACTATAATTACAACAATAGAAATTTAACCATTTTTCTCTAAACAACAGTAGCAATTAAACATTTTTTTCTCTATTTATTCTCCACGAGTATATCCCTATAAATTAGTCATTAAAATACCACACAAACAGCTCATCAATAACCATGGCTAATATTTTAAACCGTTACCGTCACTGAAACACCCGTTCGTATTTCCTTCATTAAATAACGATTAAATCTCGAGAATAAAGAACATACGTTTTTCTAACATAAATTTTAAATATTAGTTTATTTCTTCTAACAAGTTATTTCCGTCTTATTTATAATACTGTTGGTCAATTAAAATATACCCTCATTATTCCAAAGCTGTCCTAAGAGCTAATTGCCTATGAAACTATATTATCTTGTACTCATCTCTCTTGCTTCTCATATAAAAGTTGGCTAAAAAGTGAAAGCCGACTGGCAAACGCTCCAACTCATAAAAAGCAACAAGGATATTATTCGAACGTAACGTTGAGGGCACTTGCTACTGACTCGTATTTAATTATTAATGTGGAAACCTTGTTAGTATTCACTTGTTATCTATTCATAAATCGAAATCACAGACACCGTATTAAAAAGGGTATTTTTATGTTAACTGTACTTAGTATCATTCAGTGGATACAATTCAAGTCATTTAATTAAAATGATTGTATAAATTAATTTCATAATGAATAGAAATTCAATGTAACATTTTAAAACACTTACTTATATATACAACAGTATCTACTTCATTCATCGTGTTCGTGAAATTAAATTGATTGTAAGATACTCGATTATACAAAAGAGATGGTTTAAATTACAAGATACACTTTAACTTATAATATAAATACCACAGCTGAAAATAGGCTCCCTCATATTTTCCACTGTGTGTTTACGTCAAGGAAGTACCCGTGGCTTTGACGACTTAAAGTGTGTTGGCACACTTATCATATCTTCGAAATATTTTTTGTTTCATAATTTCTAAGTAATTCTCAAATTTCTTATTAAATATTTTACAGCACATAGAATTGCAATTAACAATTGCATTGGAACTCGGGCTCTTCGCTTACTGGGAAATTTACTTACGCTTTAAGCCTCTCAGCTAATTATGTCGCTAATCGATAACGACGCTAAAGATAATCGATAACGATATAAGTACAATCGTTGTACCAATAGTAGTGTTTTAATTTGAATAATAGTGAGGATTATAAGTTTGTTTTAGTTTTATGGGTCTAAACAACTAAATCTTTCTTTGCTTTCTACTGCAGGTATCTAATAGGCTGAAGTAACAACTTTGTCATATGAATTACGAGCTCGTTTGTCACTCTATTCCATCATGGAAAAAGAGCTCGTGGTGATACCTGTGTACTCACTATCAGTTATAAACTTGTAATAAAAGCCTTCCTCGCTATAAACAAACATACCAGGCGGTCCCATAATGAACTGGCCTGATTATCGCGCATTTAATATAAGAAACATGCATCGACATGAAATGCTTAGTCTTAGTTTAACAGGCATTTGAATAACGAGAGTCGCGTATTTTTTCAAAATGTCGAAAACTGAGTATCGAGGTGTCATAAAGTTTCTGTTTAAAGAAGGTTTATCCCCTGCCCAAATAAAAGAACGATTGGATGGCGTGTATAAGGAGTCTGCCCCCTCCTATAGCACAGTGAAAAATTGGGTGAAAGAGTTTCGCCTCGGGAGAGAAACCGTCGAAGACTTTGGCCACGACGGTCGACCTGTGGAAGTGTCACTCCCGAAACGATTGCTCTTATCGAAGAGGAGGTACTGAGTGACCGCTGTTTGAAGATTAAAAAAATTGCAGCAAGGTTTGGGCTCTCTAAGAGTACCGTTCATGGCGCGATCCATGAACATCTTCACATGAAAAAAATGAGTGCAAGATGGGTACCGAAACTTCTTTCAGCGGTACAGAGACAGGAAAGAGTGCGCTGCGCTTCGGAGTTTTTGGATCTTTGTGGCGAAAATCCAAAGACTGTGATCGAGCGGCTAATGACTGGTGATGAAACTATGATCTTGTATTATGATCCACATAGCAAGCGCGAGTCAATGGAATGGCGTTATAAGGGTGAAAAGCCCCCTAGAAAGGCAAAGGTGCAACAATCGACTAAAAACTGATGTGCACAATATTTTGGGATTTTCAAGGCATTTTAGATTGATGAGATGAGGTGGATTTTAAAGAACGTAATACAATCGTGAACGGCGAATATTATACTTCTTTAATATATAAATTACGAGACAAGATAAAGGAAAAACGAAAAGGCAAGCTGTCCAAAAGTGTCCTGTTGCTCCATGACAACGCCCCTGTTCATACCGCTGGTGTTTCGAAGGATGCAGTTCGTCAATGCGGGTTCACAGAAGTTCAACATCCACCTTACAGTCCAGACATGGCCCCGTCCGACTATTATTTATTTCCAAATTTAAAGCGGGACTTAAGAGGAAGAAAATTTGCAAGCGATGAAGAGTTGCAGGCGGCCGTCTTCAGTCATTTTGAGGATAAAAAATGGGATTATTTTTATAAAGGTTTAGAGATGTTGATTCACAGATGTGTAATAGTGGAGATGAACGGTCCACTATTAACAGACTCCGAGTGGTTTCAAGGTGGAGAAATGAAACGACTGTTTATATAAGTCCGACTGGAGTACGAATATAGAATGGACTGTGGACTGGAATGAATATATTTTCATCTTGCCTATATTTATATGGCTGGCTCACACTTGATTTGCCAATGGTAATTATTTTTATTGTACATAGCCAATTATACTGCTTACATTATGACCAATGAAAATGAATCAGAATGTATTACTATTATGTACGTTTCGTTTCCCGGCGTGAGACTTGTGTGTTGTTCACGAAGCTACGTCGCTGGATCGGGCTATATAAGACATGCAGGTCGGTGCGCGCGCGTAGTCGGCGAGCGGCCGCGGCGTGGGATACAGCTCCGGAACAGCAAGGAGAAGCGAGCTGCGGTGTTGAAGAAGCGGCTCCCCATTGGTCGACGGATACGTGACGATAGCGGCGTGTGAAGTCGATGTGGCGCTGAATATTTGCGGCTTCTTCTTGTTTCTTTATAAGAACGTCAAATTATCTATATGCAGTCCGTAGTATCTCAGTAGCCAGGGATAGTTAGAAAATAAATGTTTTTTTTATCTTCACCTTCCGCGTTATGGTAGCAGCAGAGTATATATTATTTATTCCCGTTTAGGGCTGATTATTCTGGCTGCTACATCACTCTCCCCCTAGCGAAAGCGTACCGGAGGCTTGACGACTCGCCCGTATTTAGTAGTTTTTAAAATAGGTCTCGACTGGGTTGATGTAGATGATGGAGTTTCAAAGTCCTCGCTGGTGGTTTTGATGATGATGATGAATCCTCTAAAGTATCCTCGTTAATAATATAGGCAGGCTTTAGTCGGTCGATCGAAATAATCGTAGATTTCCTTCCGGGTATTTGTAGTTTAAAAGTCTTGCTATTTCTCTCTAATACTTTATACGGTCCGTCGTAGGTAGGTTGAAATTGTTTTTTCATTGCGTCGTTTCTTACAAAAACTTGCTTGCATGTTTTCAAATCTTGGTGAATGAATACTGATTTATTATTTCTGTGTGATTGCATTTCGGTGCATTTCGACGATAAGGCTTTGTTGATTGATTCTCGAAGTTGAGTTACGAAATCGTAATCCATTTCTTGTTTGTTTGACGCTGCTGAACTGAAGAAGTCACACGGCAGTCTTATGCTGCAGCCGTAGGTTAGCTGAGCGGCGCTAAGACTAGTGTCTGCACGCGGTGTTGCTCGTAGTCCGAGTAGCACTGTAGGTAGCTCATCAATCCACTTTGTATGTTGAGATAAACGAGTTTTGAGTGCGGTCTTTAATGTACGATGCCATCGTTCGATTATTCCGTTTGACTGAGGATGGTATGCTGTTGTACGTGTCTTCTGTATTCCCATAGTTTGAAGAAGCTTGAGGAATAGGTTGCTTTCGAAATTTGTTCCTTGATCCGTTGTGATGGTTTTAGGTGATCCGAAACGAGTAATCCAATTTTCATAAATTATCTTCGCGACGGATTCGGCTGAAGTATCATCGGTAGGTATTGCTTCTGGCCATCTTGTTGCTCTGTCGATCATTGTTACGAGGTAACGATATCCTTGCGGTGAAGTAGGTAATGGTCCGACGATGTCAACGTGCAGGTGTTCGAATCTCTCCGTGGGTGGAAATGTAGCTAGATTACTTGATGTATGCCTTTGTACTTTGCATTTCTGGCATTGAATGCATTGCTTCGCCCAGTTGCCAACATCCACTTGCATTGAAGGCCAAAAGAATTTTTCAGTGATGAGTTTTCTTGTTGTTCTAACACCTGGACGACTGATGTTGTGCAGTGCATTGAAGACTTCGCGGCGACATTCTTCTGGTAGGTATGGTCGCATAGTTGTCGTTGAGGCTTCACAGTATATAGGTAGATGCGTCATTGGCATTGCAACTTGCTTGATGGACAGGTTACCTTGCTTCGATAGATGTTTTATGTTGTCACTATCTCTGTCTTGTGCTGCGGCGATCTTATGATAGTCGATTGATGTAGGGCACGTTACACTGTCGATTGGTACGCGACTGAGTGCGTCGGCGACTATGTTGTCCTTTCCGCTGATGTGACGTATGTCGGTAGTGAATTCACTTATGAAAATAAGTTGTCTTTCTCTTCGTGGTGTTTCCGATAGTGATGGTTTCTTTGAAAGTACATATGTTAATGGCTTGTGGTCGGTAAAAACGATCAGGTTTCGACCCTCGAACGTTTTTCTGAAGTGCTTGATAGCCATGTAAATAGTGAGTAGCTCTCGGTCGAATGTACTGTAGTTACGTTGAGTATCGGAGAACTTCTTCGAAAAATAGCCAAGTATTTGCCATTTCCCATTGCTGTATTGTTGGAGAACGGCTCCTGCTGAGAGATCGGATGCGTCGCTGAAGATAGCAAGGGTTGCATCGTGTGATGGGTGAGCGAGTAAAGCTGCATTTTGGATCGCAACTTTACAAGCTTCAAATGCCTTCATGGCTTCATCGTTCCATTCGATTGACGTTTTATCTTTTTTCTTCGTGTTGTGAAGGTATGCGTGAAGTGGTGCTTGGATTTCAGCCGCTTTAGGTATGTGTTCCCTGTAAAAATTTATCATCCCAAGAAAACGCCTTAGCTCTTCGATAGTTTTAGGTTTAGCATAATCGATGATTGCTCTGACTTTTTCGGCAGGCGGTTTGATTCCTTCCTTGCTGACGGTGAAACCAAGAAATTGAACTTCTTGCTGTCCGAATATGCATTTCGAAGGGTTGATTGTGATTCCGTTGTCTTCTAATCGCTGTAGCACGGTGCGTAGATGGGTTTCATGCGTTTCTTTATCAGGGCTTGCAACAAGGAGATCATCAATAAATGCGAAAACGAAATCCAGTCCATGAAGTACTTCGTGTATGAATCTTTGGAAAGTTTGACCTCCGTTCTTTAATCCTGGGATCATTCTTGGGAATTCGAATAATCCCATTGGGGTAATTATTGCTGTCTTCTCTATGTCTTCATCGCGTACTCTTATTTGTTGGTAAGCTCGGTTGAGATCGATGGTGGAGAATATAGTCTTGTCTGATAGTTGATGAGTGAAATCCCTGACTCGCGGTATTGGGTATCGGTCAGGAGTGGTAATAGAATTCAGTCTTCTGTAATCTCCACAAACTCGTAATTCTCCGTTCTTCTTCGGTACAATGTGAAGTGGTGATGACCAAGGGCTTTTGCTTGGACGGCATATTCCTTGCTCAATCATGTTTTCGAATTCCTTTCAAACTTGCTCGTATAGGTGTGGTGCAATTGGACGTGCACGGCAATGAAGTGGTGGTCCATTGGTTTCGATGAAATGCTCAACGTCGTTCTTCGGTGTTAATTTCATTGAAGTTATTCTTGTGATACCAGGGTATTCTTCGAGGATCTTGTGATACGGTTGTTGAACATCTATGCTTCTTATTGTAGGCTGATTGGTTGCTTGGACAAAAGACTGAGATGCAAGATTGGTTTTCCCGTCGATGATTCTTCTATTTTTGATGTCGACGATCAACTGGTGATGTTGAAGAAAATCAGCACCGATGATTGGTTTGCTGACTTTAGCGACGATAAATCTCCATTTGAATGGTCGGCGTAGATTTAAATCAAGTTCCATTGTTTTTTCTCCATATGTAGGAATCACCGTATTGTTTGCTGCATAGAGTTGAAAATGCAGTGGCTTCAACTTCTGTCCTTGCTTCGGCGGTAACACTGAGATATTTGCTCCGGTGTCGATAAGGAAAGTAAGCTTGCTTTTTTTATCGGTGACGAAAAGACGGTAGGATTTTGCTGTTACGCTGGATCCCATCGCATTGAGCGTATTAGTTAGTTCGAGCGCCTTCGTATTTTCATTTTTGAATGTACACGGTTCTGTGCATTTTATTGCCTCGAACCCGAAACGTCGATGATAGTAGCAGTAAGGGGATCTTGATGTTGAGCTTATTCGATTTCTACTTGCAGAGCGGTTGCGACGAAAAAGTGGTCTTCGTTGTTGCTGATTGCGCTGGTTGTACTGTTGCTGGTAACTGGTGTGATGCTGGAAAGCTTTGAGCGCAGCGACTTCGTATGATAGCTTCCGAATTTCCTCGAAAATTGATGTATATGTGTTCGCCTCTTGCTCCATAATGACGGCTTGATTAACTGATTTTATAAATACTGAAGTCTTCTTTCTCAGTGTTCGCCACGGGTTTCCTTCGCGGTGTTCGTACGGGATCACCCTCTCGGTGTTCGTACGGGGTCACCACTGTAATAGTGGAGATGAACGGTCCACTATTAACAGACTCCGAGTGGTTTCAAGGTGGAGAAATGAAACGACTGTTTATATAAGTCCGACTGGAGTACGAATATAGAATGGACTGTGGACTGGAATGAATATATTTTCATCTTGCCTATATTTATATGGCTGGCTCACACTTGATTTGCCAATGGTAATTATTTTTATTGTACATAGCCAATTATACTGCTTACATTATGACCAATGAAAATGAATCAGAATGTATTACTATTATGTACGTTTCGTTTCCCGGCGTGAGACTTGTGTGTTGTTCACGAAGCTACGTCGCTGGATCGGGCTATATAAGACATGCAGGACGGTTGCGCCCTCCTTTCTGCCAAGGAGGGTCGCGTTCGTATACGGCTTAGAGATCTCCAGTCAGATCGTTAAGCCATTTCCTAAAAGGTGGTGTTTAGTGGGTAAAAGTCGCCACATAACCACGCAGCCGGCTGCGTGGTATGCTATGAGCATTCACCACCTCCCTCCCCCGCTTTCCGGAGGGTTGCCCATATTTGCTTCGGGCGCAAAAAAAAAAAAAAAAAAATGCGCGCGCGTAGTCGGCGAGCGGCCGCGGCGTGGGATACAGCTCCGGAACAGCAAGGAGAAGCGAGCTGCGGTGTTGAAGAAACGGCTCCCCATTGGTCGACGAATACGTGACGATAGCGGCGTGTGAAGTCGATGTGGCGCTGAATATTTGCGGCTGCTTCTTGTTTCTTTATAAGAACGTCAAATTATCTATATGCAGTCCGTAGTATCTCAGTAGCCAGGGATAGTTAGAAAATAAATGTTTTTTTTATCTTCACCTTCCGCGTTATGGTAGCAGCAGAGTATATATTATTTATTCCCGTTTAGGGCTGATTATTCTGGCTGCTACAGATGTCAGAAGTGTGTTAGTATTCATGGTGATTATATTGAAAAATAAAATTGGTTTCGTTTCATTTCCTTCATTGGTTCATAGTTAGGC
Source organism: Parnassius smintheus behrii (assembly GCA_036936625.1). Taxonomy (NCBI): domain Eukaryota; kingdom Metazoa; phylum Arthropoda; class Insecta; order Lepidoptera; family Papilionidae; genus Parnassius; species Parnassius smintheus. The sequence continues at coordinate 4,536,871 of JAUPFT010000006.1, forward strand.
CAATTCATTATGGGACCGCCTACGTAAATCTAAAGTGTGCTCCCACCACGCTCTCTTAGAGGAGTCACCTCGGGCTGACTTACACCTCAGACCAGGTATGTCGGGTCCTATTATTTCAGCGTTGGTGAGTAGCTACCAAGCTGGTAACTTGTTGCTGTGAAGTATTTTGCAGAATGACAGTAAATACTTAAGCTATATGTTTACTGTGACAAAAACAAAAAATATGTTTGCACAAGTTCTATAAACATAAAATAGATAACCTAAATTCGTAGTTCCAAACACCAAAAAATATTTTCTTCTGAAAACGAATGGTGTAAGTGGTTAATATTGGCAGAATAATATATTTGTTTTCGTGACAGACGAAATTGGTATTTGAGGACGGAGGCTAGCGTATTTAAGCCACGTCTTTATTGTCATGACTAAGGATTTTGCTGTGTTGTGTCACCTAAGTATTAATACATAAAACCCTTTAATTCTTACGTCGTCTTACGTCCTAGAACTATATCATGGCAAACAAAGCCGTTAAAAGTAAAGTTTAAATAATTACAAAACTTGTAAGTTATTTGTGGAAACTTTCATTAAGTATTCGAGTAATGAATGTGCTCACATTCTATGATACTCGTATTGTACATGGCTTCTGCAACTTTGGACATCCAAAGTTACCTAATACACTCTCTTTTTTATCAAAGTTACTATTTTTAAAAGACCGGTGTCGCACCTGCAATTCCCTGGTGTTGCAATTTGTCAAATGTGACGGTGATCACTTACCATTGCGAGAGTCATGTACTTTATTTTCCTCCTCTTCCATAAAAAAATCAAAGGCTGCAATGATGTTACTAAATGGAAACCTGTGTTATATTATCGGAATGGTGGCGTCTTATTTATGAAGTAATAACTAAGACAGTTAATACTTTATAGCTACAGTAAGTCTATTAAAAGTGTCACCAATACACAAAGGCAAAATTACAACGGTGATAAACGCGATTCAACACTCTAAAGTATAATGTTAATGAAATCTGATATAACCATAACTGTTATATATACATACCCATTATATCCATGTAGTGGCCGGGTAAGAATATCCACCACCCTCTATCATCTAATAGGTGTCGCTTGAGGCGACAGAATGGAGCTGAACCAGGAGATGGACAGCAGCATTATTCTGATAGCTGAATAAAAATAAAACTTAGGTTCCGCACCCGCTTGCCAAGCGTGACAACGTGACAACTTCAAATATCCTCCCTATAAGCAATTTATGGGAAGGTCATTGTTCAGAAGTTGACTTTTGCTTTAACGGTAGGGTATGATTTGCTGGCACATTGCTTTCAACTTTACAAAGCGCAAGTTCAGCGTCACATGGAATACTGATCTCATCTCTGGGCTGGGGCACCCCAGTGCCAACTCCTTCCACTTGTTGAATTGCTAACCACCGGCAATTTTTCCGGACTGATATGACTTAGGGACCTTCAAGAAAAAAAACTTACACCTTTCTAAAAAGCTGGCAACGCACCTACGATTCCCTTGGTGTTGCGGTTGTTCATGAGTGGTGGTAGTCAGTTATCATAATCACAATCGTACTTTTTATTGCAATCGAATGGTAAAAATAGATCATCAACATCACATAAGTTATTAAAACTTACTATCAGCCGAGCCGCATGCTCGTTTGCCCCTTTTTCTATACAAAAAACACTTTAGTTTTGTAAATAAATGGTAGTTTTGTATCAGTAGTATTTTCGGGTTTACTTGTGACAATGAAAGTGCACGCAATTGTGACAGAAGAGAGTGGCTTTTAGCAGCCCTAGGTCGAAACTATTTTATTAATATTTAAAGCCGCCTAGGTCAATAATTAATTTCAATACTCCGTACAAAGTGATATGTACAGCAGTCAAAGGTTTAAGCAACATTGTCTGTTATTTACGCACAAAGCGTAGTTGGTTAATATCATTTTATTTTACAGTTACTTAAAGAAATGGACTACTGATGCGTTGTTAAACTTCAAACCAGAATGACTTGAGTTGTTAGTCGCGCGGGACCCGAAGATTGTTTTCTCGCAACACTTGGTTGACGCACTGAAGCGCGGCTGCCAGATGTTTTCTGTCACATATCCATTGAGCTCTCTGGAACAAAGATTGACCCACGGTAGCTAACTGTGATGGATGATGATGAGATTCACCATTTAAATATCGGTTGGTGTGGGTTTTTTCCTATACACAGTATGATTAATAGTGTTATCAACATTTTAGATGACTAAAACATCGAGGAAAGCTAAAGAATAATTTGCCCCTAAATCCATTCTTGTATTATTGAGTTTATGGTGTACCTGCATTTTTAGACCAACTCTAAAAATGAAGGTACTTTGTCAGATGGTATGATTGTAAAAGTGTCGTCTACGACCCGCTTGTAGAATCTTAGATTTACAGGGGCAGCAAGAAAGGCTTTCTCCTCAAAGTCCTCCATGAAAGTCGGCGACTACGGAAGATACAGGTAAGCCCATCGACACATCGTCTACTTGCTTGTAGAATGATCTAGCTATCTGTTGTAGAACGAACTCTTCATTCTACAACAGATAGCTAGATGTGAGGCAGTGTTTAAGTAATATTGCATATTCTTCAGGCAATTTATTTTCTTTTAGGTTCGACGTTACAATTGAGATGCATTTATTTATAGTTAGGCATGTAAATAGTGACTGAACGTCAAAACTGACCATAGTTCCATTGTGAGCCAGATTTAGGTATTTTATCTCACTAACAAAAAGGTATGTTTCTTTTGTGTGTGCTCTGGTATGCCCTCTCAACGGTAACAGTATTTTTGCTAAGCATTGAGCCAATTTGTTCTAGCCTTCAAAAGGATCTCTATAATTTAGAAGCGTATTGTTTTAACAATAAACTTAATCTAAATGTTTCTAAATGTTTTATCAGCCCATTTACTCGTAAACCTAATCCTATAATATATAATTATAAATTACACCATACTGCTCTAAATAGAACCAGCACTATCAGAGATCTAGGTGTTACCTTTGACTCAAAATTGCTGTTTGAAAATCACTTTGATGATATTGTTACAAGGGCCAACAAAGCGCTAGGTTTTATATTAGGATTATCAGCAGATTTTAAAAGTATAAAAACGTTCAAAATTCTTTATTGCACTTATGTACATAGCCACTTGGAATATGCATCTGAAATTTGGAATCCTAAATATAATATATATGTTCATAGGATAGAGCGCATACAAAAAAGATTTTTGCGTTTTCTTCAATTTAAATCAAAAAAGTTTATACCCAACTATACTCTTAGATGTAAAAAATTCATATCTTACCTTTATATGAGCGAAGAAATATTGCTTCTTCTCTAAAATTGTATCTTTCCTCTCTAAAGTTGTTAATGGTGTTGTTGATTGCCCTAAACTACTGGGGAAAATAGGCTTACGTACCTCATCATCTAACTTGCGGAAACCTACACTTTTATCGGTACCATACGTGAAAAGTAATTATAGACAAAACTCTTTTATTATTCGATCATGCAAATCTTTTAATGGCACATATTCACAACGTGGATATTAACTTATTTCATTCCAGCGTTCCCCAACTTAGGCGATCACTTTCTAACAATTTCTTTTCTTCTCCATAGTTGTAATGTTACTTGCCATATATTTGTACATATCTGTTTTCACGCAATCTTGTTTATTATTAAGTAGTATATAAGTGAACATTTGTAAATGGCCTTCATTTTTGTTATAATTATATTATTTTTGTAAATTAGCTGTAAGTTTTCACAAATAAATAATAAATAAAAAAAAATTATAAGTTAGTGAATCGATCCGGCATACTATGGGACAAAATATTCATAAAAAAAGACTTTCGAGGAAGCGCTATGATCCTAAATCCCGCAAGTAAAAAGTTGTAACGAACGTTGACAGCAGAAATGGTTCGACCTACATTTCACAAATAATAACATAGAAAATTTGTCTAGTGAATTAAATACAGTTTTAGCGACATTTTCTTTTAATAATTGCATTGAAACTTTAAACAAACGAGAAACATCGAAATATATTGAACGCAAAAATGAATAAATAAAAAAATACCAAAAATTGTTGATCAAATCAAGCGTAGCAATTCCACCATATTTTGGAAACGACTGTATCTTCCAGGATACTTAACAAGCAGCTGAGGTTGAGTATCATTACAATATTAATCAATAAATTAAACTAAATTTGGAGTTTATATAGAAAAATTACATACGTAGGTGGTCCCATAATGAATTGGCCTAACTATGAACCAATGAAGGAAATGAAACGAAACCAATTTTATTTTTCAATATAATCACCATGAATACTAACACACTTCTGACATCTGTGAATCAACATCTCTAAATCTTTATAAAAATAATCACATTTTTTATTATTATGGAGACTGAAGCGAAGAACTCTTCATCGCTTGAAAATTTTCTTCCTCTTAAGTCCCGCTTTAAATTTGGAAATAAATAATAGTCGGACGGGGCCATGTCTGGACTGTAAGGTGGATGTTGAACTTCTGTGAACCCGCATTGACGAACTGCATCCTTCGAAACACCAGCGGTATGAACAGGGGCGTTGTCATGGAGCAACAGGACACCTTTAGACAGCTTGCCTCTTCGTTTTTCCTTTATCTTGTCTCGTAATTTATATATTAAAGAAGCATAATATTCGCCGTTCGCGACTGTATTTAAAATCCACCATCTAAAATGCCTTGAAATTCCCAAAATATTGTGCACATCAGTTTTTTAGTCGATTGTTGCACCTTTGCCTTTCTAGGGGGCTTTTCACCCTTTTAACGCCATTCCATTGACTCGCGCTTGCTTTGTGGATCATAATACAAGATCATAGTTTCATCACCAGTCACTAGCCCCTCGATCACAGTCTTTGGATTTTCGCCACAAAGATCCAAAAACTCCGAAGCGCAGCGCACTCTTTTCTGTCTCTGTACCGCTGAAAGAAGTTTTGGTACCCATCTTGCACTCACTTTTTTCATGTAAAGATGTTCATGGATCGCGCGATGAACGGTACTCATAGAGAGCCCAAGCCTTGCTGCAATTTCTCTATTATTCGAACGGCGGTCACTCAGAACCTCCTCTTCGATAAGAGCAATCGTTTCGGGAGTGAGCACTTCCGCAGGTCGACCGTCGTGGCCAAAGTCTTCGACGGTTTTTCTCCCGAGGCGAAACTCTTTCACCCAATTTTTCACTGTGCTATAGGAGGGTGCAGACTCCTTATACACGCCATCCAATCGTTCTTTTATTTGGGCAGGGGATAAACCTTCTTTGAACAGAAACTAAGTTTTCGACATTTTGAAAAAATACGTGACTCTCGTTATTCAAATGCCTGTTAAACTAAGACTAAGCATTTCATGTCGATGCATGTTTCTTATGTTAAGTGCACGATAAACGTACTATTTAATGCAACACAACATGTAGCGACATGTCGCGTTGAACTATATCAGGCCAGTTCATTATGGGACCGCCTGGTATGTCTCGCAGTTGGGCAACAGTTCTTCTATGTCTGGAAGGGTTACGGAGTGATTAGAGTTCCAGAGAATTTGGAGGTTATCACATGTCTTCTAAACGTTTTATTGCTTAAAACTTACAGATTTCCTCACGATTTATTCTTTTTTCCTTGCCCGTTAGAGAAACACGACGTAATTTAGTTCTTGAAATTGCAATTTACAATCTATTGGTGCCATTGTGGTTCGAATCTCGAATGCTTTCTTAATATTTTGACTACTTCGTGGTGCAGTTGCGTAACATATGACTGTGGTGCTGGGGGCCGCGAGTTCGATTCCCGCAAGGAACGTGTATTTTATGGCCTACAAATTATTGTTCCAGGTCTAAATTTGTGTCTTTGGGAAATTTATGTTTGTATACTGCCTCCACGAGAGAGGAGAAAATCCTAGTGTGTGTGTGTGGGGGGGGGGGGGGGGTAACCTTAAAAAAAAAGAAAAAAAATATTTAAGAGTTACAAATAATCAGAAAAATCATATGCGTAAAACAAGCTTAAGAGTTACATTTCCTATATGTTATTACGATTTTAAGCCGCCCTCAGGCCTCCACCACACGGAGTGAGACTGGGACGTCATTAGCGAATGGTGCTAATCTCGCCTCGTTCCGAAGACCTCCGCTGGTGTAGGCCAAGGTTAAGGGGAAGGGAGGTGGGAGCGATAGAGCGAAAGGAACGGCGAGGGTCTAGAGTGCCAGTAAAGGACGTTTTTGTCATCAACAGGCAAAAACGACCCCTTTCCTCACGCCTATAAATCAATAACCCCAAGAGTAGACGAGGGTCCTCCGGGAAAATCTTCACCATGCAGCACCTGCTTCTGCTGCGGCAGAGGTTTGATATGCAGAGAACAACATTGAACTTCAACCTGTTTCTGAGTATTGCAACGACGACCTGGTCATAGCTCTCATAAATCTTAAGGAATTTGCAGGTGCAAGAGCAATTATTTGCTCAGCTTATCTTCCCGGAGAGAACCCATATTCTGCAATCGATTTAGAGCCATTGTAACTTCCTTGATTCAGTTTTATTTTAGATGGAATGCCTCGATACCCGTAAAAAGGGTTTCCGTTTCTCTACAATCACCAAACGAAACACGGAAAAATAATGCTGCATTATTACAAGAATAATGCGCAAATATCAACTAAGGCCGATGCAGATGCAAAGGTAAAACCTTTTGCTAGCGTCGTTAATACAGCAGAGTAAAAGTCTAAAAGTCATAACTATCTTTATTTCAACAAAATTTTCAACAAAATAGTGTGAAATTGCGCAGATGTAAATTAATCAGCTCATCTAATCAACTCAAATTCATCATCTCATCTCTTTAATTCGCAAATTGATAAAACAGTAAAATAATTTTAAAAAAAACTCAATTCATTTGTTGTTTACAAACCTTGTCTGCGTTGAGCTACAAATCTTGCCGAAAAAATTATGTAAATTGACCTACAGGTTACGGAGGAAATAGATTTCAAAAACTCGTTTTCTTGCACCACGGGAGCTCTGCTCCAATAAAGAACGCGGTAATATGTGGTTTTATTTGCTTTTGCTTTTTGACATCTCGCGATAATCGTAAAAACAACAGAAAATATGAGATGAGTAGAAGCATACTTCTAATAACAATATAAAATAAATAAGGAACTGCTATTAACAACCCACCTGCCAAACCTGGCAACTAAAACAAATATCCCCCTACGAGATAATCTATGGGAAAGCCTATGTTGTGCAGTAAACATATAAGCTGTGAGTTTTCCACAATCTGTTATTAGTTGTTATTTATACAATTCTTGAAATAATTGTCAGCTGGCACACTACGTCCTCTTCTAATGAGGATGATGATGTGATAACTCTCTCGTACTTATATACTTTTGATATTTTGCAACCTCATGTTACGGGCTTTTTTAAATAAGCAAGCGTATCCCTTCGCAAAGAAGATAAAGAAATACCTATAGTTTAATATCCTTTCAGCTGCGGAGACTAACCGTAATACTCCGTTGACTGCGGAGCTGTTTAACAAAATGGACGGCTGATTGGGCCCAATCCGTTTAAACGCAAATATCTTGATTTTGGTATATCGAATACTATAATATGTATACATTTCTGAATTCTCTATGAAATTTCCTATAAACGAGTACATATACTTAATAAAGTTTAAAGTAGTTAGTATAACTAAATATTGAATAAAGTCAAAGATAAAGATAAAGATAAAGATAAAGATCATTTTATTTGTTTAAACATGAGTATACATACATATGCATGCAAGATGTTAAAAGAAATATCTCGACAGTCATGTTTAGCCTCTACGGCGTACAAAATGTTAAAAAATAAATAAAAAAAGTTACAATTCTAATTGGCCTTCTCCTTATTTAGTATTAATAAATTATACAATAATCATTAAAACTGAAAACAAACATCATTAGAGAAGAGAATCTATATATTTAAATATACTAGTACTTAAAACATACCATTATTTATCCAAATGATTGTACAAATTCTTAGTGTTTAATTTCTTACATTAGTAATTTCGTATATTATTACTTTCGTTATTTTATGAATTCTACTTTATTATGTTCAATTAGCAGTAAGATAATGTGTAATAATTTATATAAATGTAGATATTATATGTCATAGCAGTTAGTGGTCAATGTTGTCTTGCAGAAAGTCATTAATGTTGTAGTAGGCTTTATTTGCAAGGAAATTATTTAATTTATTTTTAAATATGTTATTATTATGTTCTTTCCAGCGTTTAGGAATTTTATTATATATTTTTGGGCCCATGCAAAATATGCTGTTATTCATTAAAGAAGTTTTTGATTTATGTAGACGAAGTTTACTGTTATCACGTCTATTACGAACGACCGTATCAGACATGCGTGGGAATAGGTTAGGATTGCTCTTAACGAAAATTGCGCTTTCCAAAATATAAAGTGAGGGTAATGTCAATAATTTATATTGTATGAAAAATGGTTTACAGCTCTCCATGACCTTTAGTTTGAAAATGGTCCTTATGCATTGCTTCTGGGCTTTAAATGCTAATTCTTTATTCGTAGAGTTACCCCAAAAGATAATGCCGTATCTTAGAATGGAGGAAACTAAACCATGGTACGCTGTAAGAAGGGCATCGATATTGAGCATTGGTACTAATTTATAGAGTGCGTAAGAAGATTTACTGATTTTTTTTATTAAGACTTCTGTGTGTGTTTTCCAATTGAGTTTTTTGTCAATAATTACACCAAGAAACTTCGCATTATCTACCTCATTAATCATTTTATTATTGTAGTGTGTATGTAGGTTTGACATAGTAGATCCTCTTTGTGTAAAGTGCATAATATTAGTTTTTTCCAAATTGATTTTTAAATTATTATTTTCTAGCCATTTTATCATTGATATTAGGGAATTATTAATGTCATTATTATAGGTATCATTATTTTTATAAGGTATAGTTATGGTACTGTCATCGGCAAATAGTGTCACGTATTGGTTAATGCTTTTAGGTAAGTCATTGATATATATAATAAACAATAGAGGTCCCAAGACACTGCCTTGAGGCACACCATATTTAACTACTCGACCTGATGATCGATAAGTTTCTTCATGTTTGGTGTGTGTATTTACTGATGTTATTTCTGTATATTGCTTTCTATTCATAATATATGATTCTATGAGACGCGAAACGTTACCTCGGATACCATAAGCTTCTTACTTCCTAATCAAAATGTTATGAGAGACGTAGTCAAACGCCTGCGTCATATCACAAAATATGGTGCTAACAGGAATGTTTTTGTCTACATTTATCATGACTTTATACAAGAAGTCATAAATAGCCATATTTATTGTTTTATTATTACGAAAGCCTTTCTGTTCCTGAGTTAGTATATTATTCTTCTCAAGATAAGTGTATAATTGTTTATATATATGTTTCTCAAATATTTTAGAGATAACACTTATGAGAGAAATCGGTCGGTAGTATTGCATAAGTTGCTTATCTTCTTTTTTAAATATCGGCTTTACAATCGATATTTTCAGTGCCTCCGGAAAAATACCAGTATCGATGATTAGATTTAAAATATAACTCAAATGTGCACTAATTTCTTCAGCAACAGCTTTGACGACTTTCGTTGAAAGACCATCATAACCCACACTATTTGTATTTCTTAGCGAGTTTATTATTTTGTATATTTCCGCAGGGTTACACGGGGCTAAAAAGAAGGAGTTTAATCTGTTTTCTATTAAAGATGTAACATTTTTAAAAGAATTATTAATGGGGATTATTTTTTCAATAAAGTATGTATTAAATTCATTAGCTATGTCTTTAGGTTTAGTGATTATATTATTGTTGATTTTAATTTTTCTAATAATGTCTCTGGGTAAATTTAGTTTTGAACTATTAATTATCTTCCAAGTTGCTTTAGATTTACACGCGGAGGTCTTTAATGTATAGTTATTTTGCGCTTTCCGAGTAAGCTTAATTATAATTTTTAGTCTTTTAGAGTAATTAGAAAAAATATTTTTGTTTATTTCAGTTGGTTTATGCCTATATTGCCATAATAATTGGCGCTTCTTTTTGCTACATATTTTTATGCCGCGAGATATCCATTTGGGTTTTTTGACAATATTAATAATTTTAGTTACCTCGGGAAAACATAACTTATAGTAAAGAGTAAATGTATCTAAAAAAATATTGTAGGCATCATTAGGATCAAAAGTTTCGTATACATTCGAAAACGATAAACTTTTTAAACAACTTTTGAATTTACTTATGTTTTCCTTACCATAGTCTCTTTTAGTGACTCGCCAGTATTTATTATTAAAAATTGTTTGAACAGAAAATTTGAATATTTGTGCTGTGTGATCAGATAATCCTAATTCACGCACTTTGACAACACATTTCTTAGTAAAGTTATGAGCGATGTTGTCAATACATGTTTGACTTTTTAGTCGAGTAGGTTGATTTACTGCCAATTTCAAACCAAAATTCATAAAGACACATTCAAAATCTAAAGTCTGTACATTTCGTTTCAATAAATCTACGTTAAAATCACCCGCTATTACAATATTAGCATAACAATTCTTACTTAGTGTGTGCAATAATATTTGTATTTTCTCTATACATAAGTTAAAATTACTAAGTTTAGGGACCCTGTATACACATGCTAAAATTATCTTATAGTCAATCAGTTCAATTGCGCAACATTCTAACATGCCTGTCACAGATATTTTTGCAATTTGATTTAATTCCTTAAAACGATGGCCGTTTCTGACGAGTATGCATGATCCTCCTCTCTTACTTTCCTTTCGAGCAAAACATGCTGCTAGTTGATAATTTGGAATACTTAGGAGGGATTCATAACCCGCCATGATAAAATGTTCAGTAAAACATAAGATGTCCACATTTATATTTTCATCTAATAGTTCATCAAGGCTCACCGAGATTGCTTCACATTTATTCATTAGTCCTGCAATATTCTGATGTAGAACATGCAGGTGTTTAGTTGTCACGAAAAACGGTTTCTTCACCTGTTTCCTGCGGCGTGCATTCATTGATTCTACTTGGTTGGTTCATAGTGATAATTACTTGATCGTCATGAGCAGAAAATAATTCCCAATCTATCATTATATTTGACATAATGTTCTCGTAGATGTTCTTCCATCCGGTTTTATTTATTCTTCCAGTCTTATAGGAAAACATTTCATGTGTCAGAGAGAAATTACTGTCGAAAAAATAGGCATATTTTTGATTCTTTACGTCAAAGCACAGAAGATTATTGAATAGCTCGACTCTGTAATTGTGTATGAGTGCACCTTTTATGTAGGTTGGTGTACATATGATGCTATTTGTATGAGTTGCATTTTTCAATGACTTTTTCAGGTCCTCCAATATATTTAAGTGCTCGTTGTTTTTTATATCGTTTTCACCTATAAAAATCAAGCAGTAATCTTTCATTGTAAAGTCTTGTAGCTTATTTCCAATATTATTTAACCAATCGTTTGTGGTACTGTATTTGGCAGTAGATAATGGCAGTAGTCAAAATCATCGAAGAATATTTTTTCAATTAATGGCAGAGTTCCCTTTGTGCATCCGCTGCTTATTATACACAGTTTATTTTTTTTTTGTTTAGATGTGGATTTAGTGCCTGCTAAGTTTTTGTGAATTTTGCAAAGTCGTTGATATGACTAATCATTTAGGAATTTTTTTCACTTGATGTGCACTTTGTATCGAAGTTTTTTATTCACTTTTATGTTTTAAAGTCACTTTACATATTGTTTAGCGAAAAGGTTATTTGTTTATATCTATTATTACTGCAATTAACACTTTTTTAAGATATTGTTCCAGTTTGTGTACGATTTAGTCTTGATTTATTTACACTGTTTTTTTTTTACTAAGTTTAGTACTAAGGTCTTTGATAACGTCACAACCGATTTTTTGGATCACTATTCACGGTTTAACAATAAATTTAACTCGGAAATACGATAAAAATTATTTTTAAATTAATTATAAACACGGAGCTTTTTTACTTAGATGCTAGCTAGACAGCGCCATCTTTACGTTTTTTTAACTAAAACTATCTATACTATATATATTCAAAACTATCTTATTTCTCAATGACACAAAGTTTTTTAATAGTTCAATTTTATTTTATTTTAATCCTACGTCTATTGTTTACAATATTTTATGTGCAAAATCGTAAGCTACAATACAATTTTTTATCGTAAAACACATTAATAATAAGCTTACAAGAACCCACAATCAATTTACACCAATGTAGCATGTAGGTCGGACCAGATGCGGCATAATGCGGCCTAATGCTTTAGTCAATAAAAATAGTTTTTTTTATTTAATTACAATGATTCAGTCTTGAATTTCTCTTTTTCTTCACATGATTCAGTCATCTTTCAATAGGTCTTGCTAAGTTTTAGAAATCTCATAAAGTATTTCATAAGTACTCTTAATGCCGATATCAAAATTTTAGTCGTAAGTGCCATATTTATTGAAAAATTAATTACTTTATTTGAGCAAACAAACTTTAACAGCACTTATACATAAATAAAGATTCATTCATTCCTTTAAAAAACCATAAAACCACTCAAGGGTCACTCCCGCTGATGTAGAGTTATAAATAACGTTTTTTGTAAACAATACCCAATGCACTATAATATGTGTCGAGTGACAGGGGCGCCGCGAGGTGCGCAGCGGTTATGTTACATTTCCAATAACCAATAAAATTATTTCTCCAAAAGGTAACATATTCCCTTTAACACAAATAATAGCTACGAAATAATAAAATTTAAAATAAATATATTTCTTTCTGAAATAAAAAAAATATTTATGTATATTTTTAAAGAACCCACTTCTTATGCATTATACAAAAATATGCCACAATTAAATTTCGATTCTGCACTTTTTTGTGCATCATGTACTAGTTCATTAAAACATTTTTTATATGTGGTAGAGCCATGCTGCAGTTATATTAGTAGTATAGTTGTAGCACGAATAGGCCGGCTCAACCGGGGAAGGACCACGCTCTCACAGAATACCAGCGTGAAATAATAGCTTAATGCTTCTGTGTTTCGTATGGTGAGTGTGGAGAACCGGAGAGCCTTTATGCTTGAAACGAGGCGTTCCATCTTAGTCCTCACGGGTGACACGCATTTTTGCATTTTGATTTGTAATCGAGGATAGATGTAGATGTCTATGGGCGGCAGCAACCACCACAGGTGGACTGCGTGCTCGTTTGTCACCCTATCCTATAGAAAAAAACATACAAAATAAAGAGGTTTATTCATTTCAACGATGAGAGCCGTGGTGGCTCAGAAGAGCCGTGGTAGCTCAGATGGTTAGCTCTCGCTGTAAATTTCACAGTACGCTAGCAAGCCGGGTTCGATCCCCGCTAGCAATAATGAAATTGTTAATTGCAATTTTAAGTGCTGATCTACCACGTGTTCGGCGGTGAAGAAAGACATTGTGAGGAAACCTGCACGTCTGTGAAATAAGAAAAAAAATATATCGAGGACATGTGAAGTTCGCCAACACGCATTGGGGCAGCGCGACGGAAACTTCTTTGCCTTTGCCCAGCTGTGGGGCGTAAAAATGCTGTAACTTAACAAACTTAAGTATTCATTTCGACGATGAGAGAGCCCTGGTAGCTCAGATTGTTAGCTCTCGCGTTAAATTTCACAGTACGCAAGCTTTTAGCACACCGGGTTCTATCCCCGTCGGCATCAATGAAATTATTAATTGCAATTTTAAGTGCTGATTTACCTTTGCTCGGCGGTGAAGAAAAACATCATGAGGAAGTCTGACTGTCTGAGAAATAAAAAAAAAATATTTCCAAGGCACGTGCAGTTCGCCAACACGCATATGGGCAGCGCGGTGGATACTTCTTTGCCGTAAAACCCTTTCAAAAGTGAGGGAAGGCGCAGCAGTGGGACGGAAATAGGCTGTGTAACTTAACTAACTTAACAATTTCGACGATGATAGTCTAAAATAATTAGCTGAACAAATTATAGCTAGGCAACAATAAAAACTAAATGGATGGATGGACATAAGTATAAAATTGAATGAATATATAACATAGGTACTTATTTCCTTAAAAGGCTCCTGGTACTTGTTGGATTTACTGTATCTACAGTACAATTCATTTACGAATGGTATTGTAGGTAGCAGCAATCTTGCTCTAGGTTGAAACATAACGCAACGTTACACGATTTGCAAAGTGCGTACAGATAAAATGTACATTAAAAAAACCAGTATAAGAAATATGTGTCTGAGGTGACCTTAAAAACCACAACCTGTTCATATTAAATTAAAAAAATAAAAATTTCAAATATTAAAAAATATTAAAATAAAAATATTTAAAACATATTATGTAAATACTATCCAACTTTCTGTTTTAATAAATTGTTTAAAAAAAATCCGAAGTCTTGTGTTAACATACATGACATATCCAAATGCCACATTCAATTTTTTATAAATCATCGAATAATCGTGGAGTCAACCAAGCTCCATTTCTCTGCTCGAGGGCGCTAGATTCTTTACCATTCTAACCATTCAACCGAATTTGAACTTGATGCAGTATGGCAAACTTTAGTTCCTTTTTTCGCCACCCGCAAAACAGAGAACTAGAATTCACTTCTACGGACGTCTCAAAAATGGACACTATTGCACCTATTGCGTATATACATTAAAATTTTGAAAATATTGCGCTTTATCCACATTTGATGTACTTAAACTGTGAACGATGAACAATTATATATATTTTATTACAAAACTGACGGTCAACACTAAAATTTTACGTACATTTCAAGTCAACTTTCCTCAATCAGCATGTTAGTTTTATGATAGCAGTTTGCTTCATACATATTAAAAAACGATTTTACACGTACTTAATAAGATAAAACACAAAATGAGATTACAAATAAGAAGATTACTTATCCAGGCATTGTTTTAACACAATTCACCACACAATAAATATAAATTAATACAAAATAATTACAAACAACTTCGTTGTTAGCGCGCGTCGATCACACTAATGGCTGACTCAAGGAACGGACGACATTTAAGAATGATTTAAATAAAATATACTACTAAAGTGTATAAGCTGTGGGGTTTTTATGCTAGCTTTTTTTATCCTGTACACATTGACATATGGTAGAATGAGTTAGAAATAGCGCATAATGCTTTGTTTCTTCATTAAAAGAGCGGGTAAAAAATGTCTAACACTTGGACGCCCGCAGTCAACGGAGATATTTTCGTGTCCAAGTCTTGGGCATCCGCAGTTGAGAGATTAAATAGTCTATAAAGATACGTTATCAATGAATGCATCATCATCATCGTCATTGCAGCCCTTTGAAAGTCCACTGCCGTTATAGGCCGCAAGATACTGAGTTTTGTGCATCCATCGACTCCCATATATCTTACCAGGTTGTCACTTCATCTAGTAGGGGCCACCCCACACTCCACAACCAGTAGGTGCACTACTCTTGAACCTTTCTTCCCCATCGGTTGTTGGTCCCTCGAGCTGTATGACCGGCCCATTACCACTTCAGCTAGTAGTCCACTGAGCTATATCGGTACTCTGGTTCTTCTGCGGATATACTTATTTCTAATTTATCACCACGAATACACGCATTTTTAAAACTGAATGACTAGCTTTAAATAAAAAAGAAACAACAAAGCAAAAATAGCGTAGTGGTCTTTTTGTTTCGGACTAATTAATTGAAAAGCAATTTTAAAATTCATGTACAAGTTAAGAAAGTTGATTTCAATTTAACGTGGCGGTCGGGTTCAAAACTTGTTCATGATGCAGATTGGGCCAACCCAAAAACGTAGCAATTACGAGTTTGTAACTTTGACATGCTCAGAATTGATTCAGTGTTTGTAATTCAAAGAATGAAGGTATGTTATTTATTTTATGTATTGTGTTAATTTCTTTATTTACAATGTATTGTAAATTCTACACCTAACGTATAAAATTAGGTGTAGAATATACGTAGTGGAGCCACGTTGCTGCTATTTTATGTTTGCAGCACACGTGAGTTGCATTGACCTGAGAGAATACGCTTTCACAGAATACCAACGTAAAATAGCAGATTTATGCTGCTGTAATTGGCATAGAATAGAAAACTGTAAGCTCTTTTTACTGAAAACAAGGAATTCCATATTTATCCTTAGTGGTGACGTCGGGTCTGCATTTTGATTTTTAATTAAGAATAAAATAGATGCTTACTTACCACCAGGTGAACTGTGTGCTCGCATATCACACTGATTCTATAAAAAATACAAATTGTGTTATTTACTAGGTATTCGAATTCTATTTTGCCTATGAGTCCATCTGGATATGTCTTACCTATTTCTGAAACAGGTATTTAGATAATCAATACTTAATTTATGTGTGCACAACAATCTATTATTAGTGCGATAAAAATTAAATGTTTTACAATAGCTTCTGCTTCTATTGCAACATTTTAAACAATTAAACAAATATTCTCTCGAAACTTTCAGAGTTACTTTACGCTATCGTTCATATAAGTAGAAACAATTTTATCCTAGTATTGGATTACTCATTGGTGTGTGCTTACTCTGTAGTAGTTCATACTCCAGATGTTTTGTGAATTACTTGTTTCTAATTGGCTTTGCTTTGAGTAAAAATTGTTTATGTATGTTTACTTTTATGATATTCATAGCCATCATTATTATCACTAGCTCTTAAAATACTACAGCTGGACCTGGGCTTTTTCAGTAGATGCCAGCTACCTAGTCACCATAGACGTATTTTGCATTCATTCATCGATCTTCAGACCATAATTCTCATCCATATATTGACTCATAGAGCGGTGGGGGGGGGGGGTATTTCCTAGAATGTCTAAATATATGTGGTAGATGTGTTATAGATACACACATATGCACACACTTGTGTATGTTCGTTTGTCACTCTTATTCTATAAAAAAAGGAACGGATTTTTACAATTTAAAATCGGGTGTAAGTTATTTCAGTTTTACACGAATTTTATTATTACAGTAGGTACTGAAAATTCACGCAAATACGAACGTAAGTTTCAGTATTTTATTATTTGACGCCTCCGTGGCGCAGTGGCTTAGCAATGAGTTACAGCGCTAAGCGCCGCGGTTCGAATCCCGCACGGAACAAGTATTTGTATGGCCTACTGGTAATTGTTACGGGTCTGGATGTTTATCCTTGTGAAATTTATGTTTGTAAACTGCCCTCACGATACAGGAAGAAATCCTAGTGTGGAGGATTTTTTAGGATTGTTGGATTTTTAGGATTTAGGATTTTTTAGGAGGTAACGTTTTTTATAAAAAAAAGAAGAGAAAAAGAAGTATGTTGGAGAACAGAATTATCGCAGGGCAATATTCATCGGTCGATTCCACACTTAGCATTAACCTACCCATATATCCAGCGTCGAGGTTGGGCAACATCTCAAGAAATGCTTGTCAGCGGGGTATTTTCAATAGTAAAAGCATATGACGAACAGTAGACCTTAAATTATGATTTAAATGTTTTGTTACCGGTATTAATCGATTATACCAACATAACTAATATTAATTCAATAATGTTCCATTCCACCAAAAGAGGTTCTAATTGATATGTATGAAATTTTTCGGTATTTCCATTTGTACTCCCAGAAATTTTGTTCAGTTTCGTTAAAGGGGTTAGCTTTGACGAAAATTCAATTTTTCGTCTCACGTTCATATTTAGGTACCCGAATTTTATTACCATCTCTATGAACTCATCTAAATGAAATGTACTCTTAGGAAAACAGAAAAAGGGAACCAAGTGGATAACATAAGTGTTTTGTTTTGCTGAATTTGATACGGAATACTAATGAGGTTTCTTCTATAAGAGAAATATGGTGATAATAACTCTACAGTTGTTCAATGTTCTGTAATTTTGAAGGTAGAATATCAATAAAACTTTGGTGTAATAGTTTACTAGTAAAGCATTTCTTATGTCTACAAGGCATTAGATAGAAATATTGTAACGCTTAATTTTGAGGCATCTTAAAATAAGATGAAATACTCAATGATATCAAGTAATAATAAAAGATAAATATTTATCTTTTTATCTATATTAAAACCAAAGTGCGAACGCACCAGGGTTTAACCGGCAATAATTGGGTGCAGCCAAATGCAGTAAAGTCCAAATCAGTTATTAAAAAATAAAAAAAACCGCAGCCATACGCAACATGAATATACGTACCCTAAAGCACGCACGTTAACCTACTGTCATAGTTTTATCTCAATATTAGAAAAGAAATATTTGCTTGCTAATTTGCTTAATTAATTTTGACTTAGGAATGGTTTAAGTTTATATGGAGAGCAAAGACACCAAATAACTTTAAAATTTTCGCAAATAATTGCTAAAAGATTGCAAACAAGTGTCTGTGGAGTTAAAAGCCGTTTTTTTTTTAATTATAAAGTCAAGTAGGCAAAAGCGCTGTAAGGACGATTTATAACTTAAATTATTAAGAGGTCCTGAGAGAAAAGGTCTTTTCGAATTTCCCGTTCTGCATTTCAAATCAAAATAATTTTTGTTTGACTAAGGATTATAATTTCAAATTAATTGTATTTAAGAACCATAAAAATCTTTTTTAAAAATTACTCATTTTTTATTGATAAGCGTTATGTTTTATCGCATTTCAATTTTTTTCTTCAGCATGGATACGTTAAAAATTCGAGTAACCATGAAATATCAATACCGTCGTGGTAGCAATGCGGCACTAGCGGCACGCATCATCAACAACGTTTACGGAGCGAATCATCACGAATAAAAACGAACGCATCATCTTTTATTGGTTTGCCCGCTTCCGTTCTGGAAATAACGACCTGAAAAATGAAACCTGTGGTCGTCTGAAAACCTTCGTCGACTATGACGAATTAAAGGCGGTTGTCGAAGCTGATGATACTCAATATACGGCTGAATTAGTAGCAGCTTTCGACCTTAAAAATATTGATCGATTTGAGTTAAATTGGCAATTTAGAGAAGCTTGACAAATAGGTGCCCCATGAATTCAATGATCGCCGGCGGTAAGCACGCGCCGAGACAAGCCGTGCACTGCTCAACAGACACATAAAAGGAGAAATTTTAAACTGCGACTGTGACTCTGTTTGACAAACACAAGTGCTCAGCAAGTTGGTTGGATCCTGATTCCGCAGTTTTAGTTTATGGCACAGCACCTATGCTACTGCATAGGTGCTGTGCCCTAAACGAAAAATTTCCACCTAGAAAAGTGATGGTCACTATTTGGTGTGCTAGCACCGATGTGATTCATCACAGCTTCTTACCAAACGAGATGAGCATTACTGCAAATATGTGGTACTACTTACAAGAGCTGGAGTTAGAAGTTCTCCGTTATCCGCCGAACTGTGTCCGTAGACCGTGAGTCTACGGACTCCTACTTTTTCTACGATTTGGATAACCTTTTTGAAAAAAAATTCAATACCCAAGAGTCAGTACATTATGCCTAGGGAGAACTTGTCGCCTTCCGTATAGCTGATTCCTTCAAGAAGGTGAGTAAACTGCTACTGCGTTGGCTGAGATGCATCGACTGCATGGGTGATTACTTTTATCAAAAGAAATAATAAATATAGAAAAAAATACTTTAATTTGTTTCATAAAAACGGAAATTTCATTGCAATATATTTATGAAAAGGTAATATATGTACATCCCCCAATCCGGCCGGTCACCGTGGGGGAAGCCGACCACCACCCTCCAACATATCAGTTAACAAAATCAAATATCCAAAAAGATAAACAAAAACGAAGCAGTTTATACATATGTACACTAAATACACGAACCCTGAGAACAGAAGAAAGTTTGCATGAGCTAGAGTTAGCTATCGAAAACCTCAAGTGGGACATCTTGGGCATAAGCGAGATGAGGAGAATAGGAGAAGGAATAGAAGAGCGAAACAGCTATATTATGTATTTCAAAGGTGAAACCGCTGGACACAGAGGCGTAGGATTCCTGGTTAAGTCAAAACTTAAAAGACAGATAATTGGTTTTGAAGGGATATCGGACAGGATAGCGGTGATTCATATTAACTTACCAAAGTATAGAAAAAAATGGACAGTAATTCAAGTCTACTCGCCGACAGAACAAGCAACAAAAACAGAGATCGACAAATTCTACGATAAATTACGTGAAGCTATCGAAAAATATTCCGAAAACAATATCGTGCTCATGGGAGATTTCAATGCCCAAGTTGGCGTCCAAATACCCGGAGAGGAACATATAATAGGAAAATACGGAAGAGGCAAAAGAAGTAAAAATGGAGAAAAACTAGTAGAGTTCCTTCTTGAGCAAAACTTAACACTTCTAAACTCCATGTTCCGTAAAAAACCCAAGAACAAATGGACATGGATGTTTCCAGACGGAAAGGTTAAGAACGAAATCGACTACATAATAACTAACAAAGCTAGGGTATTTAGTGATACGGAAATAATACAGAAACTAAATTTCAACACAAACCATCGTATGGTACGCAGTTGTCTAAATGAAAGAAGTCCAAAAGCTCCTAGACACCATATGAACCACACGCAAACAACAAACACACAAACGGACACAGAAAACACAATAAAAGATCTGATGGAAGTCGTTGATTCAGATTTGGACCTAAGTGTAAAATACAAAAAAATTGAGAATAAGCTTAAGCAGGCAGGAAAACAATCAAACAAGAGTAAAGAAAACATTTTGAGTGAAAGAACGTTAAAACTAATTGAAGATAGAAAGTTGTTAATAAAAAAGGATAAAAAGGAGAACCAACAACAAATATCTAACCTTAGCAAACAGATTCGTGAAAATATGAGGAAGGACAGAAAAATCAGAAGAAACACAATTTTAGAGAATCACATCAACAAAACGGGAGGCACGAAAAAAGCGCTTAAGGAACTCCGTGAAAAAGGGAAAGAATGGATACCAACGTTAAGAGAAAAGGAAAAAGAACTGCCAGCTACTACTCGGAGTTCAATCCAAAATATAGCAACAAATTATTATCGGTTACTATATTCAAATCAATCTAGCTTTAGCAAACATAATAGTGATTACAAACAGATGCACGTGACTGAAGGAAACGAAGAAATACCAGAAATATTAGTATCGGAAGTAGAAAAAGCAATAAAAAGTCAGAAAATGGATAAAGCACCCGGCCCCGACGGGATCACAAACGAACTTATGAGAGGGACAATCACAGAACTAAGTCCGCTTCTAAGAAAAATCTTTAACGAGATTCTACATACTGGTAATATCCCTAGTCAATGGGCAGAATCTCATATAATACTTCTCCACAAGAAAGGTCCTAAAGACGATATAGGAAACTACAGACCCATTTCTCTCATCTCAAATGTATATAAAGTTTTCGCCAAAGTTATTTTGGACAGAATCTCAATCAAACTCGACGAAAATCAACCTGTGGAACAAGCGGGGTTCAGGAAAGATTTCAGTACAATAGACCATATTCACACTATCAAACAGCTTATAGAAAAATATAATGAATATAGAAGAACAATTTACATTGCCTTTATAGACTACGCCAAGGCTTTCGACAGCCTTAGACATGAAGTTGTATGGCAAAGCCTAAAAGAGCAGGGCATCCAAAACACCTACATCAAGATCATCAAAAGTATTTATAGCGATAGTACAGGCAGGATAAGACTGGAATCTATAGGAGATGCTTTTCAAATAAAAAGAGGTGTCAGGCAAGGTGACCCACTTTCACCAAAGCTGTTTACAGCAGTATTAGAACAAATGTTCAGGAAGTTGAATTGGGAGCATCTAGGTCTAAACATAAATGGATCACGATTAAATCATCTCAGATTTGCTGATGATCTGGTCATATTGGAAGAAGATCCAAAACTACTGGAGTCCATGATACAAAACCTGGCAGAAAAAAGCAGAGAATTAGGCCTAGAAATGAACTCCAGCAAAACTAAGGTGATGACAAATTCAATTCCCGTAGATATAACAGTTAAAGGACAGAAACTGGAATATGTAGAAGAATATGTATATCTTGGCCAGATAATATCGCCTAACGACCAGATGTCGAAAGAAATAGAAAAAAGGATTGCAACAGGATGGAAAACCTACTGGGCTTTGAAAGAAATTACAAAAAGCAAAGAAATAGGCATTAAAATCAAGAAGAAGACCTTTGATACATGTATTTTACCCTGCATTACATATGGCTGCGAAACCTGGGCTCTGACAAAACACCATAGGGACAAACTTGCAAGATGTCAAAGAAGTATGGAAAGAAGCATGATAGGTTTAAAACTAAAAGACAAAGTAAGAAATACAGACATCAGGCACAAAACCAAACTAACTGATATCCTGGCTCGTATTGACCAACTTAAATGGAGGTGGACTGGGCATATGCTCAGGTGTAAAAAGGAGAAATGGAGCAAACAGGTGACAATCTGGTACCCAAGAGATGGCATTAGGAGTCGAGGTCGCAAAAAGAGAAGATGGGAGGATGACCTGAAAATGACTTTGGTTCCGCTCTGGAGAAGAGTGGCGGCAGACAGACATCAGTGGAAAGAGTTGGAGGAGGCCTTTGCCGTAAGGCACACCGAACTGAGAGACCTTTTATAATATGTTGTGTATTACGTTTTTAACCAGCTGTTAATCTATTTATTTAAGTAAAATTTATGTTTGTAAATGAAAAAACTGTCAAAGTTCAGAAATAAAGGTTTTATTATTATAATATATGTACATAAAAATATAAATAGCTTGGAGAAGAAAAATGATGTTCAAACACTAAAAACAAACATACGCTTGAAATTGCAGTTACTAGACTCCACAGAATTGGTAATTAAATTATGGGGCAATAGATACGTTTTTACAATAACATCCCAGAAAATTTTCAAAGGTTGTCAATAAACAAGTTTAAAGGTTTTATTAAAAGTAAATTGTACAAAAATGGTTGTTATAATGTCAAGTAATATAATAATAATAATAATTCTTTATTGACATTCATAGTTCACAATTTGAAATGGGTAGAAACCTGAGTCTCCTAGCTAGGTTACTGAGTAACCTGTATTTAGGAGATACAGTCCCATCCCCCCTGTTGATTAGGAATACATAGTTGTATTGTTTAAAATTATTATAATTTTTTAAAATAGAAATAATAATAGTATTTTATATAATATATGTACCATCATGCTAGTTCTTTTAAAATTCATATAAAAATTGTACCATCATTTTATATATTAGATATGTTTTCTATATTGATGTGTAATTGAAAGCTTAATACAGCTTACTTGATAAACAAAAACTACATTATAATGTAGATCGAATACTAATTACAACTAATTATTATTCGATCTACATTATACCTAGTTTAACCGAAAGAACTAAAACCATCACATTGACCATTCGCAATTTGTAACATCTAATTGTTACCGCCTAAATATATGTGTAACTACTCTTTGAATTTTAACCTCGAAGTTTTAGTTAAAAAAAAAACTCACAAACTTGGAAATTCGTGGGTTTGAACCCGCAATTTGATTAATGTCTTAAACCATGTCATTTTGTATCACAAGCATTTTAAGCTTGCCTTGAATTGTAACTTTAGGTAAGTATAAGTAATGTTAATAGCGTTACTAGTATTCATTAAAAACATACGGTTATTTATATTACAAAAAAAATTCATTTAGTTAAGCTGGCCAGCTTAACTTAGATTCAGTTCGGCTAGGCTAATATTAATAATATTCGATGTGGTTGAGTGCATTGATATATAACATGTATATTTTCCACATCTATAACCAGTACGCCAAACTCAGCTACTCTTCCAAGAAATAGTATGATAAAACTTTTAGCTGTTGCAAGACTTCCTGAACTTATAATAAGAAGCGCTAGAGAAAATTTAAAGCTCCTTGAAATTTCATGACGAACTTTCAAGTAACTATCTACAATTCTACAGACTGATTAAGTGTACTTTATTGTGATCTTTTATTTCAAATTATATTAAGCAAATCAAATCATATTATATCAAATATGTAAATTATTTTCTTGAAAGAAGTAATTAAAAAGCTCTAAAGTGAGAGTCACAACGTATTTCCTACTCGATGGCCTTTGGCAGGAATTGCCAATTTGAGAACGTTATTTCATTTCATAAATTTTTTTTGACGTAAAAAATTTTGTTGGTTAAGTGTCAATAATTTCATTTCAAAATAAGGTTCTTTTAACAGAAGAAAAATTGACGTAAGAAACTCAGCAGATTAGTATTTTACGTCATTTATAACTTATTTTTAATATATAAATATTTATGTTTGTTAGTTCGTATTTTCGGCGTAGGCATACCGTCCACCAGATAGCGATAAAACATAATCAAATTATTGCTTGCACTTGCGCGAAGGTTATAGGCATACTACAATTAACTAAACAGCAAGTAGCACGCGTCAGTACGACATCGACAATTTTAATCGTATTTAAATTTATGTAAGTACTTAAAAAGAAATAAGACCCCACATTGCATACTTCTTTTGTATAAATAATCTGTTATTTTTGTATAGTATATTATATAGGTAAGGTGCAATAAAGAATATTAAATAAGTTAATAAATAAATAGAGATACATCATTCAATTTAAATGAATGTATATTAATTCCTTATTGAACCATAATATAACTTTTCTAAATATAAAACGATATTTTCACAATTATTTCGTCTGCTTCAGCGACGCGGCGGGTACCAGCCAGTTAACAAAAAATAATATATACCGGACGGTGCCAGATCCATTGTTAATTGAAGTATACGTCATGCTTGAACATGACCAGGTGCTACTTATTGGAATTGGTCAGCTTGGGTTCGCTATACGCTGATAAGCTCCAAAATCTAAAATTATCCAATGTACTATTTTTGGAAGAAATCAATAAAGGCTATTATTATTAAAACATAGGGGGAAAAGTTTCTTCGTGTTTTATATATAAAGTATATATATGTAGTTTTGACAGTCCTCTATTGATGTTAACATAACACTACCCAAAGAACTGTGAAGAGACCGGAGCAATTGAAAGTCTGAGGGTGCGAGGTTAGGACTAAGGTATATGGTGGATGCATTAAAACCTTACTGTCAAGCTTTCTCAAATTTTTGCTGAGTAGCCAAAAATGTGTGGGGTCCGACGTTATCATGATGAAAGACTACTCCTTTTCAGTTGATCAACTCCGTCCATATTTTCTCAGTTTCTTGCTTAATTCTCATTAGTTGTTACCAGTAGAGATTTAAGGCGATAGTTTTGCCACTCTTAGTTGATTACGTAACTCTTAATCCATTTTGGTAGACTCACAAAGATGGTCGACTATGTTGTTTATACATCCACATGATATGGATATCAAATGAACATTTGAATTCAAATGATAATAGTAAGATGATCCCTCTGTTCGCTGAGAAGAATACGAATAAAATGACGTCCGTGTTCAGTTCTTCGAGGATATGGTACTAATATTAATCTTCACTCTGGGAAAATTCTAGTGAAAAAAATCAAAATGGCGGAAAACAAGATAGCCACCATATCAATTTTAAGACTAATACTAGACAAAGCTTAAGGATAGTTTGATGGTGCTGGAAGAAATGTAAGGACCAACAAGGGTCAACTTCTCCATCAAATACCATTAATAACGCAAATAACATTATAAATAAAATTAGAATCATGTCTAATTAGAAACGTGTCTCAAAATTAGAAGGAATAACTAAAATTAAACAATAAATTCGTAGTGAAAAATAAATTTTATAAACAAGCTTTTATTTAAATGCTCTAAGAGAAAAAAAAAACTTTAAGTTAAATCTAACCCATCAATTTATCACACTACACAAATATTATGATATAAAGCTTGTCGCGACATTTACATGTGTACATAAACAAGAATACAGTATGTAGCTTAATTTTGAAATAAGTGGTTAATTCTATAAAAAAATATGTTTTTATATGATAAGTAAATCTTGCAACAATTTTTTACGTCGTATCAATTTTGTACTCTAATAAATTGATGGGTTTGATTTGATTTAAGTTTCATTTTTTTCTTTTAGAGCATTTAAATAAAAGCTTGTTTTTAAAGATGATTTTTTGAATCTTAATCTATTGTAATAAAACTTAAGAATGCATAGGATTTTTTCGTAAGATTTACTAATCTTGGCGGACAGAAAAAAATTTATATGGCGGAAAGTGTTTCATTTTATTTTAATATTTCTTTTCTTTAATGTCCTGTATGGGTTAACATTAAAACCATCCAGATACAAACAGTACAACCATAGAGATTTTTCTTCAATTTTATACATACGAAATACGAAGAATCGTTTCCCCCGTCTTATTATCATTATATCAGAGCACACCTCACAAGCAGCAATGGTACACAAGTGTGAATGTGGCAACCGTCACCCTCCAGTATAAAACACAAATTTAAATAAAAACATTTTTAGCATGAATTCCCACAGTTTGTGATATTACAGATTTACGAGGACATCACATGAAGGTGTACAAAGATATTTTGCAACCTCATTAGTAGCACGTAATTACAAAAAGTATCATTTTAATCTAGTCTAATATACGATAAGCCCTCTATTAAATTTCCGCTTTAATTTAGTGTCAATATGTCGAAAATTGTAAGGAATGTCTATGCGATGTGAACTTTTGATGTCGAAAAATTAAAGCAAATACACTGGCGGGCTCAAATTCATAAAGCTTTAAATAAATATATTTAGTCCAACATATTTAAAGAACATAATATTTAACTAGATCGATGGCATTGTAGCGCAGTGGCTTAGTATGATGTGGATGTTCTATCTTGTAATCTTTTTGTATGTAAACTGCCTCCACGATACAGAATTAAATTTTAGTGTGCGGAAAAACATTATTTGAAAAGAAAGAGAATATGATTTCTACCCATATTCTGGTTAGTTTCCTTCTGTCGCCTTTTCACCCACGTGGTGATATCGGGCAGTGTATATTCTTAATCCGCATGGATACAATATCCATCATTATTACAATATCAATATTTATTACAAAATCCATCTCATGGTTATAGTATTCATCATCGATACCGTTACATTCTATTAAAGTCCACTAAACATAACCCTTTCTTAGCAGTCGGGTAAAAAGCGCAAAAAAAAAATCTGCTAACCCGTCACGAATAAATCTGTCCCATGAGGCAATCTAACGAGAAGTTTGAATGAGAGAGTGAAAAATAAAAGTGAAGGAGTGGATATTTTTAGGCTGTAATAGATGGTTGGATGGTTGGATACAGTAGTATTAGTGACACTTTGAAACACAGTATATCATTAGATTTACAAATTTTACAAATTAGAAAAGCATATTCTAGTTCTTTTTTGTGTAGGTAAATGTTGTCATTGACTTTGACCTTGACATTGAAACAGATAAAATGACAAACAACGCCGGGGATTGCCTGCTGCTTTTAAATGCATGAAATAGAGGTTTATTAAAATACCCGTCGGTCGCTTTGTGGTTTACGGTTTAGCTTATTTGTTTTAACTTTATGCCTTCTTCTGTTGTTTTTTCTATTAGTTTATTATTTATTAAGTTTTCATTTTAATATACCTGTGAACAATGTGTGCAGTGTGAACAAAAATTGTTTTTGGGAATCAAGCGTAAGTCATTCGCCTTTGAGGTAAAACAAAACAGCCTACCGTTTTACCACTAACTCATGTTGTGAAAAAGTTTAGGAAGCTCAAAACATTGACATTGATATATTTATTTATATTTATATTTATGATATATGTTATTGATAGTAGGAAATTCAAATTAATTAAAACTGTCAAAAATAAGTCATCTAATTCGCCCAATGAAAGCCCGAAGCTTTTGAAATTTTAACTGTAATCCCGTCTCCGTCATCGTGAAGAGTGAATAGGCTTTTACTAAGGTCAAGTTTAAGTTTAACCATCCATGACAACTTTAAAACTAACCATCAGAAAAATCAGGTGCCAACATTAAGTCCTAGCTTTATATTTAAAAAAAAATCAATAATATTTCTTAATCAGTAATATACCAATGGCAAAAATTTTGTTTTAATTAACACAATAAGTACGTGGCGGCGCTGTCGTAGCGCCACAAGCGGGACACACCGAAGCCTAAATCGCGCTATCAAAGTTCGAAATCATAAACAGTATATATAAAACAGCTCCGAACTATCGCACGAAGCGTTGGCCGCTCCCTGGGTGCAACACCTTGCCCGGCGGGAGATCTCCCCTTTTTCTTCCACGGCCACAAGCATGATTCAGAATTTTAAATGAGTGCCAAGACAAGAGAAAAAACAAAACAAGACGGTAACGTGCCATGACATGATTTACGTGCTGTTGTGCATGCATGATCACTTAATTGTATTGATTGATGCAAACAACATGCAAAATACGTGCTGATTATTGATTGGCATGTCATGCAAAAGCTTAATTTCACAACTTGCCAAGCCAATGGCGCAATGAAAGGAACACCTTGACGACGAAATCATTAAATGATTCATGTTTTTATTAATATCAGTGTATAAAGAATGCCTTTAATTGTGAGACACAAAAAGAAAAATTTAAACGGAAAAGAAAAATTAAAGAAATATGTCTTTGATCAAATTCTTGTTCCTTGAAGTGCAGTGCAGCAAATGAAAAAGCGAATAAAATAAATGTCTTTCACATTCAATCAAATATAGTTAAATACGAGTACCAACTAAGAGACTATGCTAGACTATACAGAACATACACCTTTTTAAGGTTGATAAAATGAAAGCAGAGAAAATTTAGAGATACGTTCATTATGTCAGTGTTAGTTTAAGACTATTTTCGTCAGAAACATCTCTTTCATAATTTCCTTTGAAAGTAGAACCATAATGACAAACTATTGTTACTTTTTATAGTTATTGTTATAGTAAAGTTGGACTTACCTTGTCTGATTATTTGCCCCAGGTAAACATACTTGGCAACAACTTCAAGCTTAGTGCTCCCAACAACTACTGGCATATCAATCATATGCCCGTCAAAAATTGGTATGAATTACCATTAGAGCACCAGCATCTCACCTGACCTAATATTGTCCGGGCACACGGCGAGTAATCCTCAGATCCATCTGCAACCGGTGGCTTTTGATGTATGTGCATGTTATCTATCTATTGTTATGTTGTAACGTCCTACAACACAACAATAGATAGATAACATGCACGCACAATATAAAAATATATCATCATCATAATCATCATCATCATTACAGCCCTTCACAATTCCACTGCTGAACATAGGCCTCCCACAAGTATTGTCACAAAGCACGGTCCTGAGCAACCTGCATCCATCGACTTCCTGCATGACTTACCAGGTCGCCAGGTTGTCGGTTCTTCGAGCTATATGGCCGATCCATTGCCACTTCAGCTTACTAATCCGTTGGGCTATGTCGGTAACTCTGGTTTTACTGCGGATAACCTCATTTCTGAAACTCCGAGCATAGCCCTCTCCATAGCTCGCTGAGCAACCTTGAGCGTCCTCATACGGCCAGCAGTGAAGGACCACGTCTCAGATCTGTAAGTCATCACTGGCAACACGCACTGGAAAATACACTTTAGTTTTCAGAGATTGAGGTATACCTGACGAGAAGATGTGTCGTAATTACACGAACGCTGCCCAGCCGAGTAGAATCCGTCGATTGACTTCTCGGTCGAAGTTGGAATTACCTAGTCGGACTATTTGTCGCAGGTAAACGTACTCGTCAACAACTTCGAGCATAGTGCTCCCAACAACTACCGGCATAGGTGTGACATGGACATTAAACATGATCTTTGTTTTGTCCATGTTCATCTTAAGACCTATCCGTTGGGAGACACCATTGAGGTCATGGAGCATAGTGCTAAGATCCTCCAGCGATTCTGCCATAAGGACTATATCGTCGGCAAATCGAAGGTGAATGATGTACTCGCCATTGATGTTAATACAGTCCCCGGCGGCCCTGCTATTCCTGTCTACGGTGGCAACCATGGTAACGGCGGGGCAGGGCGTGCTAAGAATCTCCGGTGGAGGTTCGGTTGCCACCTACGACGATTCGACCTGGCAACATATAACGCACGCACCCCGAGGACTGACGAGAAGATACTGGAGCTGAAAGAAGAGATAGACAAGTTGCACTGGCATATTATTGGATAATCCGAGGTCCGAAGAGAGGGGGAGGACACGGCAATCCTCGAGCCCGGCAACTTGTTCTATCACCGGGAAGGCGACCATCTGTCCCAAGGAGGTGTCGGATTTATCGCCCACAAGTCTCTCGTCAACAACGTTGTAAAGATTGGGAGTGTGTCGACGAGGGTCGCGTACCTGATACTCACAATCATCAAACGGTATTCGCTGAAGGTTATACAGGCTTACACACCAACCTCGGCACATCCCGATGAGGAGGTGGAGGAAATGTATGAGGATATTTCCAGAGCCATGCATTCCTCTTAAACCCACTACACGGTGTTGATGGGAGACTTCAACGTAAAACTAGGCACAAGAGAAAGCGGTGAGCTGAAGGTAGGAAAATTTGGAGAAGGGCAATGGAACCGAATGGGCCAGCAGCTGGCCGACTTTATGGGGAAAGAGGAACTCTTTACGATGAACTCTTTCTTCTAGAAGCGGCCCCACAGGAAGTGGACCTGGTCGAGCCCCAACGGTTCGGCAAAAAATGAGATTGACTTCATTATGACGACCAGACGCCAACTGTTCAGTGATTTCTCAGTGATCGCAAGAGTGAAAACTGGCAGCGATCACCAAGTGGTTAGAGGCACACTGAACCTAAAAGCTAAGTTAGAGAGGTCTCGTCTAATAAAGTCAACGCTCCGTCCCCCTCGTGCTCTAATCCAGAATCCCGAAACCTTTCAGCTCGAGTTACTAACCGCTTTCAGTGCCCAGAAGATTGCAATGCAGTGGGCGATATGAATGATAAGCTCGTGGAAACTGTCCATACGGTCGGAGCTAAGTTCTGCAAGACCCGCCGCAGAAGGACACAAAAACTTTCCGATCACACTCTTAATCTCATGGCAGTTAGACGGGAGATGAGGTTGCAATCGTCAACAGATTTGACAGCATACAGGCAACTGAACAGACGGCTCTCCAAATGCATGCGGCGAGACTTACGTAACTTTAATACTCCTCGTATTAAAGAAGCGATCGAGAGGAACCAGGGCTCCAAAGTCTTTGCCAGAGATCTGTCTGCCAGAAAGAGCCAACTGTCAAAGCTGAAGACGGAGTGTGGCAACATCGTTTCCGGGACACCTGAGATTCTGAGTGAGATTGAGAAGTTCTATGGGCAGCTGTACATATCATCGTTGGAGCCACACGCAAGTGTGAGTAACGATCCAAGAGCAAGTCTTATCAGACACTATTCCGACGATATCCCGGATGTCAGTCAGAGCGAGATTAGAATGGCTCTCTACCACCTTGAAAACAGCAAGGCCCCGGGCGAGGATGGATTTACTGCGGAGCTTCTGAAAGCGGGTGAAACACTTGAAGTACTTCAGAAGCTCTTCAATTCTTTCCTCCATGGTGGCACTACACCGGAGGCGTGGAGCAGAAGCGCGGTGGTCTTGTTCTTTAAGAAAGACGACAACGCTCTCTTGAGGAACTACAGACCAATTTCCCTTCTGAGCCACGTCTACATGCTATTTTCGAGAGTCATTACGAATCATCTCGCACGCAGACTCGACGCTGACTTGAAACTGCAGAGACTGTAAGACAGGGTGATGTTATATCCCCGAAACTTTTCACCGCTACGTCGGAAGACGTTTTCAAGCTACTGAACTGGAAAGGATACGGTATTAACATCAATGGCGGTACAACAAGTAGATAAACACATGACACACACAAACACATCGAATAAAACTTAAAAACTTTTTTTATAGAAGAGGGGGTAAACTAGCATGCGGCTCACCTGATGTTAAGTGACTACTGCCACCCATGATCAACCGCAACACCAGGGGAATTGCAGGTGCGTTTCCGGCCATTTAGATAGGAGTAAGCTCTTTTTTTGAAGGTCCCCAGGTCGTATCGGTCTGAAAAAATCGCCGGTGGTAAACTATTCCACAAAGAGGTCGTACGCGGAAGAAAATTCCTTTTGAAACGTTCAGTGCCAGTGTACACCAAGCATTCAGATGGTGTGGATGGTACCGAGACGTTTGGCGCGTAGTGCGTTCACGAAATTTGGCGGCTGGGATTAATCCAAACAATTCCTCAGAGCACTTCCCATGGTATATGCGAAAGAAAATGCAAAGAGATGCAACATCTCTTCGCAGCGCCAGTGAATTGAGCCAATCGGAAAGCACTCGATCGTGGACGATTCGGACCACTCTAAGCTGGATACGGTCAAGTGGAAGAAGCTGGTACTGGGGAGCCCCAGCCGAGAAATGGGAACAATATTCCATGTGCGGCCAAACCTGCCTCTTGTCAAGTTGCAGGCGGTGTGTCGGCATGAAATACTGTCCCGCTCTGCTGAGCACGCCAAGCTTTTTAGAGGCCAATTTGGCCTGATTTTCCAAGTGACCACGAAATTGCATGTCACTCGACATGTCGACGCCGAGGATTCCGGTACTGGCTGAGTCAACAAGGGGAGTGCCATGAAACTGAGGAGATATGACAAAAGCGTTCTTTTAGCGGTTAACGCGCAAACTTGTGTCTTCTGGGGTTAAACTAGACTAAATTTAGTCGCCTTCAATCCGAAACTCTGTTCAGCAAAGACTCGACTTCAGACACAAGTTTGTCCCGGTACTTGGAGACGTTTTCCCGAGAAATATTGGCACGGCCGCTGTAAAGAGCATCACCTGTGCTGTCATCTGCATAGCAACGAATGTTACGGGTTTGCAATATATCATTGATATGCAGAAGAAACAGCGTTGGCGATAGCATGCAGCCTTGTGGAACACCAGCATTAATAGGCTTGTAATCAGAGCTTGCACCATCTACAACAAGGTTCCAGAAGGAAGGCGAACTAGTTGTCCGCCAATTTTGCTTATGTGCTCCGACTTTGCCTTGGCAATGACTCTTTTGAAGGAACTAGAGGCGGAATTATACTTTTTTTTAGAGCGCTGGTGTTTATATCCCGGGACGTTGATGTATCAGCCCAGGCTTGGTAACACTTCTGCTTATAGCATGATGCTTTTTTACAGGAGCGACCAAACCATGGCTGAGATTTGCCTCCAGTGGGCACCACAGAGGAAGGAATAAAAAGTTCCATACCCTGTATTACCACATCAGCGATAGAATTTGCGTGCAATGAATAGCGAACAACAACGTTGGGATCGTCCGGCGAGAAGCAAACCCGCCCCCAAGGGTAGGATGCAAAGAAAGATCTCAATCCCAATCGGTTTGCAAACAACTTGACATGATACTATTATAGAAAGTAGTATTAACTTTTAAATTGTCATTAGGTTTTACATTTTCCTATAATAGAAAAAGATTTGTTTGCCAGATTTTACATTTGTTCATTATTTTTTCCGCCGCTCGCCTATAGATACTCACAGCGTAACATACATACATTAAATTGTACGGAATAACGATACACGAACTTACTCGAAGTTTAAATCGTGGCATTGCTTATCTCTGGAATGTTTAATCGTTCATAAACCGAGGTTCGGTTAAATCCTACCTACACAAATCGCCGTCTACAATCTACTATGTGTACTGCAGGAAATTTTTATACACAATTAAATTGCTAGCACCCTTCAAACACATATAAAATTCTACATTTAAAAAAAACAGCAGCATAACCGCCAAAGTGCACGTCGCAAAACATTCGGGCTAAGTTATATTTTGCAGATTACTAAACAAAGGGATTGTTCAAAATAGATGAAGAGTGTTGGTTTTACCTCAATGTATCTTTGTAAAATAAAAATAATAGTCTTAAAACTGCGCTGAAATTAAAACATATAATATCAAAGCCAAATAATATAGTGATGTCATTGGATGCGTTTGGCAGAAAAAAATGCTAGCAAGCGCTTACAAGCGCTGAAATAGTTTTCAGTCAGGACACGATTGCTACTTCAGTAGCGCTGACACAATCCGCCATTTTGCTTATTTAATTTGTTTGTTTTGAAGTAGAGTTTATAAGTTGTTTTGTGCAATAATAGTTTTAAGTAATATAATGACATGAATAAACATATACATGTTATTAAAAATTCATAATTGGTAAGTTTTTAATGTAAATACTTTACAAACATATATTTAAATTAGGTTAGGTTCCCCGGTTAAAACTAACACGTAACGTAACACGTGTCCTGGAGGAAAATAGCTACTTACAATTTGACAGCGCTTACCGCTTACGATCGCCATTTTGCTTACAAGCGCTTGCTATCGCTTTTTTCTGCCAAACGCACCCATTAATTCTAAATTAGTAAAGGAAACACATATTACAAAACTCATCAGAGTTCCAATTATAATCGTAATGGGTTGCACCAAATTTACAAAATAGCAACGTTAGCAAATTCTATCAAATATATTTAAAGCTTAATTAATTTGTTTAATTTTCAATTGTTTATTCCGAAAATTAATTTCATTATTTAACTTTAGTAATTAACAATTGTTTTAGTTATTAATATTAGTTTTATTTGATTCAAAAAATAATATATATCGCACAAATTGGACAACATACTTGTGGAATTTAGAACTGAATGAATTGTGTAATATTGTTAACGAGCTTGAGGTTCGTGACAATAAAAATTGCCGATAAAAATACCTAAATTAACACTTTAATTTACTTTACACAAATTAAAACTTAAAACACTAATAATTAAACACACTAATTCACTCTATTTCGCTCCGAAGCTTCGCTCGTATCGCCAATTAAACACTACCTCGATCGCATCTTGCAGCGCCTATTTATATAAATTAGCAAAATATCCAGAATGTTCAAGTAAACACGCGCAAGCTACCGAGAGTTCGAGTTTTAAACTTCAAGAAGCTTAGTTCTTTGGTTCGAGACTAGATGGCGCTAGTACCGCCGATTTGAGCGCGTAACACTGCCCCCTCCTAAGACATGCTCGTCCCGAGCATTATCGGCCACATAATAACGCGCTAGGCGATCCACATGGACGATCTTAGGAGTCCCTCTTGCGCCTTTCTGTATCCGGTAGGTCACATCGTTGATCCTGGTCACAATCCGGTACGGGCCGTCCCATTTAGCTTGAAGCTTAGGAGATTTCCCTTTACTGCGGACTGGATTGTGCAATCACACAAGTGAACCTTCGTCGAACCCTTTGTTGTTCATTTTGCGGTCATACCGGGTTTTCACCTTTTCAGACATTTGCTGGCCCGATAAACGTCATTCATTTTGTTCCGCAAGTCATTTGCATAATCGGTTATACTGCGTGGAGCATCAGGTGGTATCCCGGTGATCAGGTCTGCAAGCAGCCGTAATTCTCTTCCAAAGTTTGCGAAAGCTGGTGTTACTGCTGTACTTTCGTGAACAGCGCTTCGATATGGCAACAAAAACGGTTGTATGTGCTTGTCCCAATCTCGTTGCCGATTGTCTACAACTTTTGCTGGGTACCTCTCCAATGTCTGATTAAATCGTTCTACCATTCCATCAGATTGCGGGTGATAAGAAGTCGTTCTTGTTTTATGAGTACCCATAACTCGGCAAGTTTCCTGGAATATTTGAGACTCAAAATTCCTTCCTTGATCGCTGTGAATCTCTAAAGGTACACCAAAACGACAGAAGACTTCACGAACTAGCTTATCAGCAACTGTTGAAATTTCTTGATTTGGAATGGCGAAGACTTCTGGCCACTTAGTGAAGTAATCCATCACAACCATGAAATACTTGTTACCGCTTTCACTCTCCGGAAACGGCCCCGCCACGTCAATGGCTATTCTTTCCCATGGTGCACCAACATTGTACAACTTCAATGCACCTCTACTACGAGTCTGAGGTCCCTTTACAGCCACACAACTTGTACATTTGCGACATCAGTCCTCGACATCGTTTCGACAGTGGACCCAGTAAAACCGTTCTCGGATCTTCAGTAGAGTTCGTTTAACTCCCAGATGGCCTTCTGAATAATCATTATGGTACAGCTATAGAACATCCGGCACTTTAGCTTTAGGGACAACCATTTGTGAATGACAGCTGTCTCCCCGAACATTTTCCCATTTACGGCACAGAACTCCATCCTGGAGCAGCAAGCTGTCCCACTGGGCCCAATAGCTTTTAGTGGTCGAACTCATAGCTGAGGCGTCGCTCCACTTGTGCTTGGGAGCACTGGCCTTCATCCATTCCAGGATCGGCTTGATGTCCGGATCTTCCTGCTGTGCACGTTGAAAGCTGTCCTTCCACTCGTTGCTGAGGTGGTCTGCCCTGAGCATCCTCACGGATACCACTTCCTTACTCTCATGCCTAGTACAATGTTTGCAATCTTCAGGACAAGGTCTTCGTGATAATGCATCTGCGTTGCCATGAGATTTCCCGCTGCGATGTTCGATCTCAAAGTCGTATTCCTGCAGCTGCTGGGCGGTGCTGTTAGCCGCACTTCCTTTCTGAGACCGTTCACCTTCCCTTCCTAGGGTGTGCTTAGGGCAGCTGGACCGAAGATGGCCCCTTTCCCCACAGCCATAGCACCTAGGGCTGTATCTTTTGCTGTGGTCGCGAACCGTAACTGCTGTAACCTCCCTAGCGTGAGGTGAATGATGATCCTGTCGCCGCCAGGCAGTGCCGTTAGCTGTACTACCCTCTCGAGATCGATCAACTCTCTTTTCCACGGTTCGCTTAGGGCAGCTGGATTGAAGATGGCCCTTTTCCCCACAGCCATAGCACCTTGGGCTGTATACTTTGTTGCGGTCGCGAACTGTAGCTGCTGCAACCTCCCTGACGCGATGGGAACGATGATCCTGCCGCACGGCTTCCACTTCCAGTGCATGGGCCAAGGCGTCCTTAAGCGTCTCGTGGTGCCCGAGCCTCACAGCAGCTCTGACTTCCAGGTCGCGGATGCCGTCGATGAATGTCTGCACCAGGTTCCCTTCAATGAGTGCAGGTACA
This sequence comes from Parnassius smintheus behrii, assembly GCA_036936625.1. Classification (NCBI taxonomy): domain Eukaryota; kingdom Metazoa; phylum Arthropoda; class Insecta; order Lepidoptera; family Papilionidae; genus Parnassius; species Parnassius smintheus. The sequence continues at coordinate 4,573,883 of JAUPFT010000006.1, forward strand.
GACCGGTATGCTTTCCGCACCAGCTTCTCCACCTCTAGAGCCCACTGCTGCAGGTTTTCGTTGATGCGCTGCACGCGATCTTAAAGCTGCGCGCGAAAGACGTGTTCCAGGTGAGCGTCACCATATCTCGCCTCCAATGCCTCAAGGAGCTGCTCGTAGGTCACTTTCTTACCGAGAGCTTCCAACACGGTTAAGGCTTGGTCGCGCAGGCCTAAGGTGAGTGCAGTCATGGCCTGGCTTTTATTCCAGCCGTTCGCCTCCATGACGGCCTCGAACTGGATTTTGTAGGCCGACCAGGAAGAAATCCCGTCGAACGGTGGTACCTTGAACCCACGTAGCGAAGGTGTAGTAGCTACTGCGGGGGCTGCAATTCCATCTCCAAGTTTGAGTTCATCCAGCGGTTTCTTAACTTGGTTGATTTGGGTCTCAGCTTCCGACAGGCGGTTATCATGTTGAGCAACCATATCCTTCACCTCCCTTATCTCTTTCCCGAAGGTAGCGCGAAGGTCCTTCATGAGAAGCATCTGCTCTTCCCTATCGCGTTTGAGCTGCTCTTCTAAGCGACGGGCCTGTTCTTCCTGTCCGCTCTGAAGCTGCTCTTTCAACTGGCAAGCCTGTTCCTCCTGTCGGCAAGCCTGTTCCTCCTGCTGCTCTTTCAACAGACGGGCCTGTTCCTCTCGTCCGCACTGCAGCTGCTCCTGTAGCATCGCCATCAGAGCACCTAAGTCAGGTGCTGCAGATGTAGGAGCTACTGACGGGCCTGCAGCCGGCGGCTGACCCTCCGCCGTCTGCGGCGTTGCACCACCAAATCTCCTTTGGTCCGTCTCCTGCTGGCGTTGACTTCGGGTACGGACACCCTCCGTTTCCTCCTGAGGTAAAATCGGCATGATTTTATCCCACTTCTGACACCAATTGTTACGAGCTTGAGGTTCGTGACAATAAAAATTGCCGATAAAATTACCTAAATTAACACTTTAATTTACTTTACACAAATTAAAACTTAAAACACTAATAATTATACACACTAATTTACTCTATTTCGCTCCGAAACTTCGCTCGTATCGCCAATTCAACACTACCTCGATCGCATCTTGCAGCGCCTATTTATATAAATTAGCAAAATATCCAGAATGTTCAAGTAAACACGCGCAAGGTACCGAGAGTTCGAGTTTTAAACTTCAAGAAGCTTAGTTCTTTGGTTCGAGACTAGATGGCGCTAGTGCCGCCGATTTGAGCGCGTAGCAATATGTACCATATGATCATCAAACTAATTACAGACAACTGCAGAACATAGACTTTTTTTTGTAAAATTGAAAAAAGCATAGACAAAGTCCACCTGATTTTATATATTATTATATAGAATCATGTGTACAGGTAAATATATATTTATATATTTATTTGAAATTGACCGCAGTCTATAGACAACTGCGGTCAATTTCAAATGAAGAAGGCCGCAAATCATTTCTTATATTTTCGCTAACACTGGACATTAAATGAAACTAACTTTACGGATTTTATCGCATTTGATTTTAACTTTTTAATTTCCCATATTTTGGGTATTTTACAGCATCTATGGTCACAAAGTCCGCAGATGTGTCGTAATTATAAATAATATCAAATTGAAAAAAATTAAAGTAAATACTATTTTTCATCACCCACTTTATCATTACAGGTAACAGCCTCGTAAATACTTATTTGACACAAACCTTTGGTAACGCTGGCTGTAATATAACCATCTTATATAGATCCATTAAGTGGAATATCCAGATAGATTACAAGGTGAATGTGCTACATGTCTAACAATACGATATCCAATCCGCTGTCAAGATATTTCAATACAGTGTGGCACTTAAGTGGCATATAAGCTTTTAACTTGTTTTGACTTCAGACAGAGGTATTTCCGCACTCAATGAAGAATTTGTCAAAGGTTTATTCGGTCAGCAAACTATTCGAGCAGAAATTATTTAAGTATGAAGATGAAATATGTTATGAACGAAATTTAAAAACATGTGTGTGTGTGTGTGTGTGTGTGTGTGTGTGTGTGTGTGTGTGTGAATGTGAAAATTACAACATTTACACATGTGATCTTTCGTATATTTATTGTCCATTTTCAGTAACCATTTATGGACACATCTTAACTCTTTTTAGGTTTGAAAATGGAACCTCTCTGTCCGTCCGTATGTCACAGCCACTTTTTCCCATAACTATAAAATTAAAAACTATACCGTTGAAACTTGGTAAGTAGATAATATTATGTGAACCGCATTAAGATATTCACACAAAAATATAAAAAAAAACAGTAAATTTTGGGGGTTCCTCATATTTAGAACAGAAACTCAAAATTTTTTTCATCAAACCCATACATGTGGGATATTTATGGATAAGTCTTCAAAAATAGTGTGGAGGTTTTTAATATCATTTTTTTATACTAACTGAATAGTTTGCGCGAGAGACACTTTCAAAGTGGTAAAATGTGTGTCCCCCTGTAAATTCTAAAATAAGAGAACGATAAAACTAAAAAAAATATGATGTACATTACCATGTAAACTTCCACAGAAAATTAGTTTGAACGAGATCTATTAAGAGGTTATTTTTAATACGTCATAAATCGTAAACCACAATTTACTTTTCATTCATTCAACTACAAGAACTTTTATATTATATTACTTCCTTAATGGGCGAGTCCGACTCGAACTTGGTGGCTTCTTTTTTTGGGAAGGACTTGGACATTAAGTTCCTTGTCAGCTTTATTATACAGGTATCCGCGAAGATAGCACAAAATCTCCTAGAAAGGTAGGTACAATGGTCATAATGAGATGGTCTTTACGTCTCGTGTACTGTGAATTTTTTTTAGTATTGTTGCAAGCCAAAGTTAATGCCACTTGCGCCATCTATTATCGAGTAGCAGAACTAGAAGAGCTTTCCAGAAATTTCCATGCTAGAAGTTTCCCCCTAGCGCCATTTAGTATCGAGTGGCAGAACTAGGAGATAACTTTTTACACTTAGTTGGTTGGGACCGGTATGTGATCAAACATTCTAGATGTTTTAGTGGAAAAAGCCTATATGAGGCCAGTAAGGACCGTGAACGAAACAGTATTGATTTGGAGATAAAAGTCAATATTTCGAAGCGATATAACTGCGAACTAAAGTCTTGTGTGATTAATTGTTATTGTGTTTTAAGTTGTTATTGGTTTTTGGTAATTAAAGTGCCAACTTTGGTAATTCAATCGGCAGTTTTTACTGTCGCGAACCTTAAACTCGTAACAATTGGTGTCAGAAGTGGGATAAAATCTGGCCGATTTTACCTTAGGACGACAAGGAGGGTATAAATAACTGAAGTCAACACCAACAGGAGACAGAACAGAAATGATTGAATGATGACCTACTATAATAATGCATTAGTATAATAGACATCACCATCGTAAGTCCCTAATATATGACTAGTCATTGTGCAGCAATACTTCAAGCGGTCGCTCACCCGACCACCCCCTATATATGCACCCCATATATATGTACGGGTATGCGTCTCCGACAGCTCCTCGATACAAGCCATCTATACACGAACACCCTCCATAAATTTAGAAAGATTTCTTTTATACACGAACTCCTTTCATGACTTAGACAATTTTTAACCAATTTTCCAATTATTTTATAAACGTTGTATTTCTATTATTAATCAGATTTTATATATTTTTATTTTTGACTTGAGATTATTTTAGAAGTACTTTTATAAAGAGATTAATTATTAATTATTATTAATAATGACGGGCTTTCACACTACGTTTGTAAAGAAAACGGTAACACATCTATGGACTGACCGGCAAGTGCGGCTTAACCTCGCAAATCTATCGATCGGCGCAGCTATTACTTCACCACAAGCTCCTCTTTTCTACGACTAACACTGTAGGCGATGAACAACGCTATTAAAATCTCGACAAATTGTATCGGCCATCAAGCACGAATCGGGCATCAAGCGTTGTGAGTATCTAATATTACGGAATTCATACTATCCTGGCACACTGAACCTTTACCTGGCGATTTAGGAACTTTACTTAATGTCTATACCTAACTACGCTAAGTTTTATCATTATGACTTAAGAATATAATCCGAAGCTTCGCTCAACACCTTGTGAAAAATTGCGTTTTGCTATGAATATTGAACCATGAGATACGGTGGTTAAGATTATTCATTTTTAATTATTGAATCTGTTTGTAAAACGGAAAAATTAAATTACATTTTTAGAACGCAACCTAGTCTTTATTTTCATTACTCTTCTTGATGCGTGGGGAAGTCTATCGATTAATAATAAACATTCATGATAAATATCGTCATTAATTTTGATATTGTTGAGTCAATCCCTAGCGTACATATAAATTTTTTGTATAAAATGTATTTACCAAATTCTTGCAAATTATCAACAACGGGTCTTTATTCTTAGCAGAATATCAAAATTAATAAAACAATTGTAAATATTATATATTTTAAACAGTAATAAATTAAGTTTTAACCAAAATAGACCCGTCATATTACGAGGGTGGCACTGAAAATTTCGGGACTCAAAGAAGTGACACAACATTACTATTTAAAAATGTATTTATTGCTTTTCGAAGTATTCTCCGCGAAATTTGTCAAATTTTTCCATACGAAACAAATGGAACCAATAATTGAAGCAACCATTCCATTCGGAAGTTGGGGTCTCCAAAATGGCTGTTTTGTAGGCGTCCAGTGCTTCTTCAGGTGATGAAAATCTCAGTCCACGCAATTTATTCTTTATTTTAGGGAAAGTGTAGAAATCATTAGGGCTTAGATCGGGGCTGTTCAGCGGATGGTCTCATAATTCTATGTTTTCTTGCTCTAAAAACTCTTTTGTTCTGTGTGCGGTGTGAGAACTCGCATTGTCGTGATGGAGGATGATGCGGCGGTTGCAGTTCTCTTTACGGAGTTCAGAAACGACCTGTGGCAAACAAATGCTAGCATATCATTCTGCATTAACCTTTTTTTGTCCCTCAAGAGGAATAGTCGTAACATGGCCGGTTTTGGAGGCAAACGTTGTCACCATTTCTTTTGAAACACTCCGTGAACGAACAATTTTTGTTGGCTTTAACTCATTTTCAAACACCCAAACTCGTGACTGGTATTTTGTTTCGGGTTCGTACGCACATAACCAGGATTTGTCACCTGATACGATGTTTTATACAGCATTTGAGGATACTGCGTGGAACTTTTAGAGAGTTCTGACGCACAAAGTAACGCGAGCCGCTTTTTGCTCTTCACAGAGCGAATGCGGAATCCATCGGGAAAACAACTTTTTTACACTTAATTTTCATGCAATATTATTTGCGTTTGAGTCATGCCAATGTCTAAAGTTGCCTGAATTTCGCGATATGTCACATGTCGATCGATCTTCCTCAATCAGCTTACGCACAGCATCAAGGTTTTCTGGGGTGACCTCAGTTTTTGGACGACCTTGACGGGGATCATCACTGAGCTTGACACGTCCACGTTGAAATTCAGCATACTAGCGATAAATTGTGGTTTTAGATGGGGCTTCATCACCAAATGCAGAAATCATCCGGTCAACACACTGTTTTTATGTTAAACCACTTCGAAAGTTATAATAAATCATCGCTCTTGAATTTTCTCAAGTCAATTCCATTTTCTCAACGACTAAACAAGTTTGACAAAACCTTGTGACAAGACCGAGAATCTTTTTTTAAATAAATAAATGGTATTCGATTTTTAAAACCAAGGAGTTTTCAGTTAAAAAGATTTTAATATGACAGCAAAAGTGGAAATATTCCATTCCTGATACTTTTAGTGCAGCCTATGTATTGATGACATTTTGAGAATTTACTTGTGAAAAGAGGATTGTATTTATTTTTAACACTAGAGTCACTCACAGACGAAAGTAATCTTTTTGAAAAACTATTAATAGCTAAAAATAATAGCTATAATACTCTAAAAATATACAAAATATCTAAGAGCTCATTTCTTGCTTGCCGACTTGTGCCTACCTACCATTCAAAATCGGCTACAAAGTCATGAGATTTGTTATCCTTTTCTATTTTGCTATACTGCCATAAGGAATTTTCATCTCACCTGCACACTATGTTTGTTTATTACCATCCTAAGTCTATGGTTATTGTGCAAAATTTTGTTAGGTCATTCTTTTTTAGGCGATTGAAGACACGGAAATTTCTTGCAATAATGTTCTATTTGTATGTGCTTTAAAAGCTGTAATTATTTCAGCCTGACCTTTGGGATATTAATATTTTATTCTAGTCAACATCCGTTTTCTAGTCTCGTTTTTCAATATTTTTTCAGTGTGTTTCATTTTTCCATATTTGTTGCACCGTAAAAAAATTCTTCATAATATCGTACCCGTGGGTGAGTAGAAAACGACTATAGGAAATGCAAGAAATATTTAAACCATATTAAAGTAAAGTTCAATAGGACATTAGAAAGAGAGCAGCGACAAAGATGCTAAAAATATAAATATAAACTTTTTTATTTATTATATAAGATAATTAACTGGTTATAAAAATACCTCTGTCCTGGAAAGAAACAACAAGAAATCAAACGTGAAATTTTATATTTTATAACCTAGGTTTAATGTGCTAAGTTCATCAATCCATCTCAAACGGACTCGTAGTGAAAATTAAAAGGCGTCTCTACAGCAAGAGAAACTTATTTCTACGGACTCTTACGTGGCAGTAACGAAAAATATTTTAATTTACGCTACATACAAAAAACAAAGTCGAAATTTCCCCTTCTCCTTTCCACCTTTGGTATACCAGGCCGTCGGCGGGTATTCACCCCTTCGTAGTTCGTAATGCGTACTACAAGGAGTGGGAAAATTTGACGGCGTTTGTCTTTCCGTCTGAATAAAATCTGAGCATCTTCAAGGCAAGAGTTAATTTTGTTAGGCAAAGACAGTGCGATTTACTATCTAGTGCTTCATTACCTCTTACCGGCTAGTGGGTTTGTGATCAAGCACTAGCTTGTAATAAGTTAAAAAAATGACGTGACGGCGTTAAGATATTCGAATCGTCAGGTTTTAAAGAATAAGTAAGCATAAACGCAACAATTTATTGTGTTCAATATATCATAGTCTTTGTATTAATAGAAAAGTGATGAGAAACAACCCTCGTTGAAAAGAGTTCAAGATATTTTATATCTAGTTAAAAATAATGTACAATGTACTGCTAGTACATTGTAATTTAATGAGAATCCTTGCAGGGCTTAAAAAATTTGATTTCACAAAGCAACGATGGTGAATAAGAAGAAAACATCTTCTGTTTTCTCAGTTTAAAGTAGCGCCATAAAAACTTTAAAAGTGACGGTTATGTAGTTTCTTTAAAAAGATCGATTCTCTGAATAAAAAGCTATGTGTTGGCATATATGTGTTCCCGAAACGTCGACGCTTTCCGTCAGCTAAATTTTTTTGTGCGGTTTTTGATAGAAATTTTTGTTTGTCCTATACAAGAGAGACCACATTCGCAATTTATCTTGTACACTCTTGTAACTTGTAGAGGAATATTACAACTTTTTACCAGCCATCGAGTCTGCAGTCTGTGAACATATTCAAGATCGTCCCCACCTTTACATTAGATTTGATAAACCACAAATCCTCGCAAAAGAACATCATTTCCTACCAAGGGTGATACACGAGGCTATTGAAATTAAAAAAAATCCTAATTTCAATAGTTAAGATGGATGGAAGCTGCCATCTGCTTGGGATCCTATAATTAACAAACATAAATCCAAACACAAGCATACTACTATAAGACTTCAAGATCTTGGGATCCTATAATTAACAAACATAAATCCAAACCCAAGCATACAACTGTAAGACTTCAAGATACTATAAACTCGTTCTGCGTAGATCGGAACAAAAATTTATATTCAAAAGCTGAAGGTAGCCGCGCTAACTATCATATTTGGACATCAAACATCTCAGTCCTCTCCGTGACCATGAGTGCTGTAAACTAACCGAAACTTCGACAATTAAAAATAAGTTTATTAAATGCGAATAAATCCGTATAAATAGTTTTAATCGATGTGTGTGATGTGTGCTTGCGTAACTTTAAGAAATTGATTAAGAATCATCTAAATCCGATGGAAGTGGAGGAGAGTACGTACTCGGAGGTATGTACAGAGGTATGTAAAAGAAACGTCTCAAAAACGTTCGTCTGTACCCCAATGATTAAATCAGACCACGACGTACATTAAGTCATGCTCAGTAGTGACAAATTATCCGTAGCCTTCTTTGAAGTTGACTGCTAGTTCTCTGAAGGAACAATAAAACGATAGCAGACGACAGATTAGAATTCGATCATTGTCAAAGTTTCGTCATTTCCATATTTTATTGCCTTAATTCAAAACTTCGTAAAATTTATCATGAGCCTCAAATTTTGTGGAAATTATGTGAAAGAAGAAAAGAAAAAAGATATTTATTCACCGATTCCATAAACATCAAATAATTGACAAACAAAGATAAGCATAGGCAAAACTATGACTTAAGTGATGGAGTGCGTATCGTATATATGTGTATGAAGATATTTAATAACCCCTTCATTAAAACAGGTTCATCATATTATGTGTCAGTCTGGTCTACTCTATCTCGACTCGGTATACTAAAACTAAACAACTGAACTGATTTCAATGACATTTTGTAAATTTATATAAATATTCTCCATATGAGCAAGTATATAAATTTATATACTTGCTCGTATGGAGAATATTTTTATTGCGAATTTGAGGATTTTTTATGGCACAAAAGGTCGTCGGTACAGGCAGACCGACTGCTGCCTAAACAGGTATATTTTGGAGTAGGTGAGTTAGGTATAATTTTAGAGTGCTTATCCAATGTACTAATTAAATTAAAATCTAATTAAATCGACCGGGGAAGGACCACGCTCTCACAGAATACCAGCGTCAAATAGTAGCTTAATGCTGCTGTGTTTCGTATGGTGAGTGTAGAGAACCGGAGACCCTTTTTACTGGAAATGGGGCATTCCATCTTAGTCCTCACGGATGACAACTCATCTGCATTTTGAATCGTAATCGAGGATTGATGTAGATGTCAATGGGCGACAGCAACCACTTATCATCAGGTGGACTGTGTGCTCGCTTGTCACCCTATCCTATATAAAAAAGTACACATCACTATAATAATTAAAGAATTAAATACATTTTTAGTATTTGGAGAGCGAGCATTAATTTGTAGAAGTAGTTTTTAAAAGCTTTTCAGGTAGATTCATTTGCTAATTTCATAAATTTATTTTTGTTCATATGCTACTTTAATTGATTATAAGCAAGAAAATTTATCTTTTTAATATATACATTAAAATATATTATAAAATATGAACATTATTCTCATTAAAACAGTCGGTTAAAGCATTAGGAGGAGTCCGTCTTGTTTAAGGAGTTTGAACACTTCAGAGTCACATGCTCCTGAAATATATTCAAGCAATAATTTATTACTAGCATATAAACAGTTTTGCTGAAAAAGTAACTCCTCTAAAGATTGCCTCACAGCCACTGGAGGGGCTGATTGAAACAATTTTTACTATAGTTGCTACGATTAATAAGCGGATTGGCAAACGTTGTTTTATTATTTTGAACTGACATTGAGGAGGTGCTACTGCTTTACTTTTGTTTCAGTTTGCCTCTGTTGACTCTTATGACACTCTCAGGCTTATATAAGATAATTAGATAAAGATAATTTTAAATATGAAAGAGATTTTTATTTTACGAACCAATAACCAAACTTTAGTTCGAATTTACTATCCTGCTATTTGAGGACTAGAGTACGCTTTATATTTCACGTCGTAAATGTGTGCTAAATATTTCCGCATCAATTAAGTGCCAATATGTCATGAACGTTATGAGATGTCTAGGAAATTTGAGGTTTTAATGTTGAAAAATTAAAGCGAATATTCTGTTAGGCTCAGAACTATTAAAGATAAAATAAATATATTTTAGTTCAATATATAATAGGATCATAATATTAAACAAGATCGATGGCTCTTTGACGAAGTGGCTTATTTGTAAAGCCCACAAATAATTGTTTCGGATCTGGATGTTCGTTCTTGCAAAATTTATGTATGTGAACAACCTCCACGAAACAGAAGAAAATCTTAGTGTAGGAATAACATTATTTAGAAAGAAAAAAAAGACAAAGAAAATGATCTCAGCTGATCTTTTTCTGGTTTGTTTCCTTTTTTCGCCTCTTTTGATACCCACGTGATGATATGGGGCAGTGCATGTTCTTAATCCGCCTCTACAAGGATACAATCTCCATTGTTATTAGTGTTCCAGCCTGTAAAAGTTCACTGGTAAACATAGGACTCCCTCTAGATTGCCTCAAAGTGGGGATATTTGCCATAGTTTCCACACTTCGTCAGTGGGCTGGCCACATTTTTATATTTTTAGTCATTTTTATGAAGGCGCTGCTGCGCATCTTTGAATTTGTTTTCCACCATAGTACACTATAATACATAATGGAATGGCTGTCAACCTTATTTTGTACGAAGATCGGTGTCGCCGGGAGCACACGTATAAGCAGTTACGTCGTATTATCACTACTACAACCCCGATTGGCTGTATTGAGAGACTGAGCGAATTTACACATTTTAGACTTTTGATTAATATTTTTGACACATCAATATTTTTTTATTTTTGTTTCTAATATTTACAAAATACAAATAGTTTCGACTTACTGGATCCTACAAGGATAAGTCTCTTTTATTTAAATTCAATTTCCCGCTGTTCATTCGACACGTAATTATTGCAAAATTTGCGATTTTTTAAATAAGTTGCATGCAGCGACGCTTGACACGAAAATTGAAAACGATTGATTGGGTTAACATATAAAGGTGTAAATTTACGTGTTAGTGACTTGTTAGTGGTTACACGGGCTCCGCCCATTCCCCCGTTCTATTATGTTTGCATTATAATAATTTATGTTTCCCACTGTCCCCACTTACGACTCCTACTGTATGATATTTATTTTATAAAATAAGAGTGACAAACGAGCACACAATCTTCCTGAAGATTAATGAATGTGGGCCATAGACTACATTTATTCTCAATTAAGAATCAAAATGCAGATGCTTTGACACTCCTGAGCACTAAGATATAATGATTTGTCTTCAGTGAAAAGGGTCTCTGGTTCTCTATACTCACCATACGTAACACAGCATTAAACTAAAAATATACAAGTAATATTGCCTATACTCACTATGGTATAGTAGTGGCTACTTTACGCTCGATTCCCGTTGACACACATGAAATTATAATTACAATTTTTTTTTTTTTTTTTTTTTTTTTTTTATAGGATAGGGTGACAAACGAGCGCACAGTCCACCTGATGGTAAGTGGTTGCTGTGGCCCATAGGCATCTACATTTATCCTCGATTACAAATCAAAATGCAGATGCGTTGTCACCCGTGAGGACTAAGATGGAATGCCTCTTTTCCAGTAAAAAGGGTCTCCGGTTCTCTACACTCACCATACGAAATACAGCAGCATTAAGCTGCTATTTCACGCTGGTATTCTGTGAGAGCGTGGTCCTTCCCCGGTCGAGCCGACCCATTCGTGCTACAACTATACTACTAATATAACTGCAGCATGGCTCTACCACGTAAAAAAATTGTGCTAAACCCAAGGTTAAAATATATTACAAAGGCATTTCTAGCTTAGTTGGGCTTTGCTTATAGAATAAGGGTGACAAATAAGCACACGGTCCATATGTTGGTAAATGGAAACTATCTTCTATAGACTTCTACATTTCACAAAACGTAGTTAACACGTTAACAAAACGCAAAAGCGCTGTCACCCCAAAGGGTTAAGTCGGAACGCATCGTTTATAGTAAAAAGGATTTTCGGGTCTCAACATATGAAACACAGTAGCATTTAGCTGCTATTTTACGCTGCTATTCTGTACGAACGTGTTCCTTCCCCGTTCAAGCCAAACCATTCGTGCTATATAGCTGCAGAATGGTTTTTCTACGGTGCTATTATTGTTTTCCTTTTATTCATCAAAAATACATATATAACTCATAAGATATAGCTCATTTAGTTTAGTAATTGCTAATGTATATATTATGAGGACTCCGCGGTGTAATAGCTTAGCAATGAGTTGCTGTGCTAAGGTCGTCGGGTTCGAATCCCACACGTAAGAAGTATTTGTGTGGCCTACAAAAAATGTTCCGGGACTGAAGGTTTGTCCTTGTAAGATTTATGTAAACCACGATACCGAAGAAAATACTAGTGAGAAAGTAACGTTTAAAAACATCAAAAAAAATATTACATTATATGAAAAAAGCCTTTGTTTAAGCGCTCATAAATTTTTATACGCGTTAAAAGTTGTTAGCCACACCACCTGCTCTGACAGTATGCAGTAAGATGAAATAAAATACAGCATGGAAATGATGATCATTTTAAAAAACTCTTGTTCCGTGTTGGAGCCGTGAAATAATATTTTATCATTCTTCGTGATGTGAGTTTTAAAGGTGTTTCTAAAACAAAAATACGACAAAAGAACATGAAACGCATATTATAACCCAATTTCAATGTTACGCTTAAAAGGGTAAAAATTGAGAGACTATGTTTAAGATGGAAGTCATTGAACTGGAAATGTTCGTAATAGGCCAATTGGGGTAGAGACAAGGCGGCAATATTCTAACAAGCCAAATTGACTCCTTTTGGCTTCAAACGTATATTGTCGACACTGAATTATTCTATGAGGTCAAGCTGTATTTTGATTAGATAAAGTTATAAATAGAAGCATTATATTTTGTCTCATCAAAAATCGTTATTTAAAAATATATATATTATTACGTTATGCATGCCGCGTTTATACGATACCCTCACCCTAGGATGATCTCCGGTATTGTGGTGGCATCAACATACATTGGAACAATTATTTGAATGCCATATAAATACTTGTATAGTGCGGGATTCGAACCCGGGACCCTCCTTTCGCAACTGTGCTAATCCATTGAAAAATAAGACGTCGAACAACATTGCTTTTCTAGAAAACTTCAGTAGTCTCCAGATTCAAACATACTATTTAGAATACTTGAAATATAGATATACGTAGTAATAGCAGTATGATCTCAGGAATAACTAACTAATTAAAAAACGTGCTAAAATCAGATGTACTCGTAGCAGCGCAGCAAAACATATGCTCTTAATTCTTAATTATATGTATAAATAAGAGACTGTACACACCCGCTAAAGCTTAATCATGTAGGTTGTAGCTTATTTGTATCCAGACATTTCACTTTTTTAGAATGAGTCTGACAAACGAACACACAGACCCTCTTATGTTAAGTAAATACTGTGCCATAGACATCTAAGTCTATCCTCGATTAAGATTCAAAATGGATATCCATTATCATTACCTTGTCAATACTGAGGACAAAAATGGAATGCTAAATTTCCAGTAGAAAGGGTCTCCGGTTTCTACACTCGTCATACGAAACACAGCAGCAGAAGCTGCTATTTTACGCACATATTCTGTGAGAAATTGGTCCAACCCCAGTCAAGCCGACCCATCCGTGCTACAATCAAGATATCTCTGCAGCGTGACGGTAGCATATACAAATAAGATGACAACTAATTTATGCAACAATTAAAAGTTAAATTTTAGTTTAGAAAAGGCAAATATATTCTGACACAATAAATTAATTTGAGATAAATTTATCAACGTATATCTTCCAGAAATTTTTATGATCTTTGTTTATAATACAACCTCGCTGTGTCACAAAAGCGAAAGGAATCCTTATCCGACGTATACTTTCTTTGAGAATTTTATTAACGGAGTTTTTTTACGCCCTTTTAATTTTTTTAACACTGAGAAGTTCTTAAGTAGCAATAAAAGCGTAATATTTTGTTCAAAACAATTTTATTTTTAGGGTTTCTTAGTATTCAAATTTACACATCCTTAAATTTAATATTAGATGTTTAGACTACTCCGTAGTAAAGTGGCTTGGCAATGAGTTGTAGTGCTGAGTACAACGGATTTGAGTCCTTTTTTGGGATATATATTATTTGAAATAATTGTTCCGGGTCTGGACGTTTATTGCTCGAAAATTGCAGATAAAGCGACAAAGGCCAGCTAAATTTTGTGCAGCTTGAGGAGGGTTGCAGCCAATTCCGTGTGGCTCAGAGTCCAAGGACCTATCAGCACTATCATGAGTGTGGTGCAGTCAAGAAAAAGCCTGGTTTTGGAAGAAAGCCGTTTAATGGACCACAGGATGATCGTTCTCTGGTGTCTAGTCTGATCTCTCTGGTGAATCTTCGTATGTTAACCTCAAGATCAACCTCTGAGAAGTAAGAAGTCTATGGACAGTCAGTAGGAGGCTTCTGGCTGCCAATAAAAATTACTCCGGAATAAAATTACTCTTTGAGTTCGAGTTTCCAGGCTTAACTAGGCTCGAAATGGTGAATCATGGACTCAAGAAGATTGGGTAAAGACATTGGTGGTTCAGTCTTTTACAGATTTGACAGCATACATGTAGCTGAACAAACAGATCTTCAAATGAGTGAGGCGGGACTTGCGCAACTTTAATACAGCCCTTGTTGGCGAAGCGATCGAGCGAAATCAGGGATCCAAAGTCTATGTCAGAGATCTGTCTTTAAGAAAGAGCCAACTATTGAAGCTAAAGATCGAGTGTGGCAGCATCGTTTCCGGGAAACTTGAGATTTTGAGTGAAAATGAGAGGTTATACGGGCAGCTGTGCACGTTATTGTTGCAAACATACACAAGTGTGACAGTAAATATACAATAGCAAGTCTTTCGGATACTATACTAAAAATATCCCGGACATCTTTCTGAGCATGCTTAAAATAGCTCTCCAGTATCACGAAAACAACAATGCCCCAGGCGACAATGGATTTACAAAGTACTTTCTGAAATTGGATTGACAACCGGTTCTTGAATTACTTCAAGTCATCATCATCATACTCATTACAGTCCTTCACAAGTCCACTGCTGAACATAGGCCTCCCCCAAGATATGCCACAAAGCACGGTCCTGAGTTACCTGCATCCATCGACTTCCTGCATGTCGTACCAGGTCGTCACTCCATCTAGTGGTGGGTCACCCTACACTTTGCCTAACGGTACGAGGCTGCCACTCGAGAAAATTTTTCCCCAACGGTTGTCGGTTCTTCAAGCTATGTGGCCGGCCCATTGCCACTTCAGCTTACTAATCCGTTGGGCTATGTCGGTCACTTTGGTTCTACTGCGGATATCCTCATCTCTAATTTTATCACGCAGAGAAACTCCGAGCATAGCCCTCTCCATAGCTCGCTGAGTGACTTTGAGCGTCTTCATACGGCCAGCAGTGCCACGTCTCAGTTCCTTAGGTCATCACTGGCAACACGCACTGGTTGTACAACTTAATTTTCAGGTTTTGAGGTATACCTCACGAGAAGATGTGTCATAATTTCCCGAACGCTGCCCAGCCGAGTTGAATCCGTCGATTAATCTCTCGGTCGAAGTTGGACTTACCTAGTCGGACTACTTGTCCCAGATAAAAATGTACTCGTCAACAACTTTGAGCTTAGTGCTCCCAACAACTACCGGCGTAGGTGTGACATGGACTTTAAGCATTATCTTTGTTGCTTAAAACTACTTTTACGGCTTTTATCGAATTTAATTTTACTTTTAATTATTTTTATTTTTAGTTCTCGACAAAGTAGTTTTAGTCAATGTGTAGTGTTCGCGTAAATATAAGAAATCATTTTGATCTTTGAATTGTCCATGTTCATCTTAAGATCTATCCGTTGGGAGGCAATATTGAGGTAATTGAGCATAGTGTTTAAGTCCTCCAGCGATTCTGACATAAGGACTATATTGTCGGCAAATCGAAGGTGAGTGATGTACTCGCCATTGAAGTTAATACCGTATCCTTTGCAGTCCAGTAGCTGGAAAACGTCTTCCAATGCAGCGGTGAAGAGTTTGGGGGAAATTACGTCACCCTGTCTTACACCTCTCTATAGTTTGATAGGTTTTGTACTCTGGTTCTGTACTTGGATAGCCATCGTAGCCCTACTGTACAAACATTTCAGCACTTCAGTATACCGACAGTCAACTTGGCACCGCTGAAGAGACTGTAGCACTGACTGACTGAATCAAAGGCTTTCTCTTGGTCAACATACGCTAGGAAAAGTGGCAGATTGTACTCTTCGGACTTCTGTACAATTTGCCGAAGGGTATGTATGTGGTCTATTGTACTAAAGCCTTTTCGGAAACCGGCTTGTTCAGGAGGCTTGCAGTCGTCGTTTTAACAATAATTTACTTTTTAACAATAATTTACTGTAGTCTTTTAACCAACTGGCGCAATAATAACGGCACTTTTAATGTACCTAATAAAGAGTATACGTCTAAATGTTCTCTTTAATGTCTCGTCATAAAAATATATTTTGCAATTCTTAAACCCACCTGCGTGTTGTTTTCGCCAGAGCCATTGCTAACTTTAAGATTTGAAAGTTATTAAGTAACGTTACCAGAGCTTCAAGTAAAATAAAAAACCCATGCAGTCGCATGCGCCCGGCAAATCCCGAGCGGTCGCATGCGACTGCACCCACCCACCTCTCTTAAAACCATTAAAACTTAATACTTTTATATGATTATAAATTCTTATAAAATCTTTACGAAATTTTCTAGCTTTTGGTCTAACAAAAGTCAGATTTTACTTCACAACGAAAATATTTTATTGTATTTTGATAACAAAAAAAAAACGTACCATGCGAATGTCGGCAGCGTGAAAATCACAATTATTTCAATATATATTACGCGAAATTATTTTTGTAAAAAGATAAATTATATTCACACAAAAATTTTCATTACAATTTTATAATACAACACTAATAAAACACTACCAAAAATCAACACAATAACATTCACGCGAAAATGGCGTATGAAATAAACGTAGATTATAAATAAATATTCATATGATAACATTTTTTTATTGCACTAAAAGATAGAGTATTTCATATTTATTATATAATGCTACATTTCTTCATAGAAAAGTGGATAACATGAGACTGCTAGGGATTTGACGAAATATGGCCGCCGTCTCATGACACCGCTAGGGGGTTGAGAGGTTAATGTTTGTGACGTAGATAAATGTTGATAAAGAAAATATTGTGAAACAAATACATAAATGTTTATCCAAATCACAAAAATCAATAATATATTTTTTAACTAGCTGATTTCAGCGGCTTCGTCTGCGTTGAATTCATTAAGATTTGAATTCTCGGGTTTTAATTTTTCGCGCGGTACGCTAATAATTTTTCTGATATAAAAGTAGTGTCAGTTATTCCTCATAAATTTAGCCATTTCGGAGATTAGTCGTTACAAAAGACAGACAGACAGACACAGACAGAAAGAAAGACATACAAAAAACATATTTTTTTGTTATAAGAACCCTATATATTGTTATAAGCATTCAATAAATACCTGTTGTTTTAAAATGACAAAAAGACACTTCAATTTTATTTAGTTGTATAGATATAGTGTGAGAGTGTATATTCAATTTACTACTTCTATTGTGTAGCATTATTTCGAGATTGGAGTTTCTTTTTCAAAATTAATGCAAAATTATTGTGCGAAATGTGTCCGAAACTCAGTCACATTATTAATACGATAGATAAACGATATAATATAATCACTCATTTGCACTATTCAATGTTATTTGTTTTATATTTCTTTTACAATATTCTAAGCTGGAATATTCCTAGAACCATCACAAGAAGAAACGATCGGTTAATAAAATTAACATAAAAATGTGTAACATAGGTAAATGTCAAAGCATTATTTCTGAAGTATTGTCAAGTGCTGCTTAGATGGTGCATTATTTAGTTGAGGTGTACGTCATTTAGTCATTGCAAAGGTATTAGTTATAAGGTAAAATGGGACTGACATATTAAAAATAACGAAGCCTCTTAATTAATGTATAATAAGAAAAAACTCGCAACGTAATGTCTTTAGTAACATTTCATCAACGTAATTACTTAACAACACCAAAATAAATGAAATAATCAAGCCAACACTGTTTATCTCCGTCGCATATGGTGCAGCCTCTCCGCAACACGATTTTCTTTGCTTGTGCAGTCCTTCTTGCTTTCATGCCTCCTATATATAAAGTGTTCGTCTGTATATCCAGCCTTTTCTCCATGACCACACACAATGCTATCTTCTACCACTTAGTGGTAGAGGGCCCCACGTGTGCACTTGCAAGTAAGGGAGTTTGGTTGCCGTTGGTGGAAGTGGGTGGATGGGGGTGGTAAAATATGTAATGAGATACTTTTATCACTTTCTAACGACTATAGGACTCACATAAGCTTAAGTAATATAATAAAAAAAGATAATATCGAGAACTTTTCTACAATATTTAAGATTGATTTAAACTACTTTTACGGAATTTTTCCGCGTTTAATTTAAATGATTTTTAATTTCCGACGTTTTGGGTGTTTTCCTGCTCCCATGGTCATGAGGATCTGAGGTGACTGACGACCCGATGTCAATGTTAACCCGGAGTACCTTCACCTTTTAACTATTATTTATGGTACGATCTACGCAGAATGAACTCACTGTGTCTTGAAGTGTTGCAGTGGTATGCTTGGGGTTAGTTTTAATTTTATTAATTACATGTTTCCAAGCTGGTTGTAGTACCCAGCCTCCTTCTCTATTGAAATTAGAATGTTTTATAATTTCAATAGCCTCAAGTTCGATGGTAGGAATCCATGTTCTTTTGTGATGTTATGGTTGGGGCCGCCTAGAATATGATCACAAATTGCAAACTTCCGGAGCGTTGATGTTTCACGTCAGCTACATGTTCTTTTTCGCGGGTTTTAATTGATGTTTATGTTTGTCCTATATATGAGAGACCATATCCACAATCAAGCTTATACACTCTTGCATCTTGTGGGGAAATATGACAATAATTGACAGATGGTAAGAACTGACTAATCTTCTTCAGTGGCATGTAGAATGTTTTAATAGAAACACGCCTCAAGATGTAGCTTATCTTGTCTGTGACATCTCTCACATATGATAGTACAGCAGGCACACGCTTGGTTGTGACCGGCTTCACTCGGTCACTGTGACGTAGGCGCGAGACCCGAAGCTTGTTGTCGTGCAGAACCCACTTAATGTGCTGAAGCCCAGCAGAAAGATGTTTGCTGCCACAGATACCTCGTACTTGCCATAGATACCTCGCTTGATTTATAATATAAAAGTTTTTTAATCTTCGTAGCGGTTTTAACTTTATGTCCCAAATTTACAAATGGTAATTATTGACAAGGTACCTTACTACGCTTTTTTAATTTAAAATATTTTATATCGCCGTATACATGAAAGAAAAATATTTAAAGAAAGAAAAATATTTATCAAACAATGAATTTAAAAATAAAATCATACAAATACATTAAATAATCTTTACGTAAATACTGCGGCAAAAAGAGGGACACGTCTATATGGCAACAGGCCTCGGCCTGCAGTATCTGCACACATGTGTTTACGCAGGCATACGTACGTATTATTTCAGAAAAAAGAATATGCTATTTAAAAAGAATCACTTAATTGGACTAACAAATCAAAACAACAGTAAGTTAATACGTAGCTTGTATAATTATCTGACAAAAAATCAGGATGATTGCATTTATATTAATATGGTTTCTGGTATGGTATGGTAAACTAGCCACACACACCACACCACATTCAGTTTTGTTCTATATCGGGACTTACAATACCTTAAATCACAATCGGGCATATTTTCTTTAAAAATAATTTTTTATGTTTAGGAAACGAATGCGTTTTGACCTATTGACGATGACGCCAAGACTAAATGACAAAATCGAAAATATATCCTATGGGACAAAAGTAATAGATGACCATTTTGTTACTGATGTACGGTCTATTACTACTATTAATAAAATGTCTTTTATTTCGCTGGGGATGCCTTGTTTAGACGAAGCACGTAGCGTACTGTCGACTGTGGTGTGTTTTTCCTAATGTAATTGTGTTGAGAGTAGTGGTGCTAGAATTAGTGATGACGGGGATAGTACACGCAATAGAGATAGGGCTGGGGTTCGCTCGTCAAACAAAGTAAGACACACTTAGTTTTATTACGCGGATCTTAGCAAATAAATTTTTAACATCTTTAATATAATGGATTTTTTAAAAGTAACGTCTGATTCTATGAATTTGTCATATATTTTAATAGCTGATATCCTGAGAGGCAGTTCAGGATATTAATAAAAAGTAGATGTTTGTGAAGTATGCTAAATGCCGCACTTTATCGCAGGCTTTCCACGATACCTCACCCTAAAAAACTAAGTGACATACACACTCGTCTAGGTCAAAAGGCTAGGTTAGGCTAAGTGCAGATAGCATGAAAATTAATAACTTATATCACAGCTAAACAAAGGTTTTGTTGCCCTTGATATTTGAGTAGTTTTAGAAAGATTTAATGTTAGTGACCCTAACCTTAACAATAAGTAAAGTTTTATTTAGTTATTTAATACATCAAAATGTTAATATAATAAATCAATACTTTGAATAAGAAATATTAATATGAAATATTCAAGTTTTTTTGCAATCCATTCACGCAGCATATAAAAGTCCGCACCTGAACATATATCTCATCTACAGATTGCTCATCTCCTGTTTCGAGAGGACCGTAGGTCCTGAGCCATCTGCATCCATCGACTACTTGTGTGTTTCATCAGATCGTCACTCTATCTAGTGTTGACTTGAACTATACCACTGACCCATCGACACTACAGCTTATAATATATATATATATATATATATATATATATATATATATATATATATATATATATATATATATATATATATTTATGTTCATCATTCTCTAAACCATATCCCATTATCTGGGGTCGGCGCAGTAAATCTTCTTGTTCCATTCCTCTCTATCCGCCGTCATTTCCATACTTACTCCTTTCATTTTCATATCACTCTTCATACAATCGATCCATCTTTTATTCGGCCTTCCTCTGCCCGTGTGTCCCTCCACATTCATATTCAACACTCGTTTTATGACATGACTTTCATCCCTCCGCATCACATGCCCAAACCATGCCAATCTGCTTCCTCTCACCTTTTCTACCACTGGCGCTACTTTCAGGCCTCCTCTTATATACTCATTCCTTATCTTATCCATCCTTGTCACACCACACATCCATCGTAACATTCTCATTTCATTCGCATGCAATCTATTTTCATCCTTCTTCTTGACGGCCCAGCATTCACTTCCATACATGACGACAGGTCGGATGATCGATTTGTAAATTTTCCACTTCAGCCTTATTGGCATTCGGGGATCGCACGTTGTGGCTGTGACCTGTCGCCATTTCATCCACCCTGCGTTAATCCTAATTATATATATATATATATATATATATATATATATATATATATATATATATATATATATATATATATATGTTGGTGTCATAAAAATAATAAATATAATATATTCTTTTTTCTTTATAAGTACGACTTTGTAATTATCTGTTTCTTAACTAGGTCAGGCCTGCTGGTGTAACTCTGATTTATATTTTACTAAAAGTGAAGCTGGAGTTTACAAGTAAATCCTTATTATAATTCTAAATTAGTTTTACAATCAATCAACAAATATAATTTATTAATTATATTTTTAACAATGACATGCGTGTTGGCATCCGCAGCTTCTTATGTTTTTCAGCTGTTATCCGGAAGACGATTCTACCCATCTCCTTCATTGGTTTCCTTCAGTCACCTTTTACGAAACCCATGGGATGATATGTGGTAGTGGATGTTCGTACAACGCATCTACATGGTTATGTTTTAACATATTTTATTTAAAAGGCTTGTATCCTACAAGGATATGTCAGCATTGTCCTTTCGTGAAGCGTGACAGGATATGCATTGCTGAAGCTACCCTGTCCTATTCTTATTCAATATATAGCTACACTAGACAGCTTCGTTTAATAATTTACTCTAAATTGTTGATTGTATTTATCCTCTAGTCTACGATGAGTCTAACAAGAAACTACGATGATTCAATCATCGTCATGTTCATAATTATTATAGAATTCATGGATTTTTAAATAAAACTTTAATTAAGAAATCCATTAAAAGTATAATAAAAGTACTTTATTCGCTGAGTATATTAAAAGTTTCGTAATAGCTGCCAGTTCTAGTCTTAACTAGTGGCGGAAGATAACACGATTTAAGTAGTATTCGAGATTGTTTTCTTTTTCAAAACTTGGTAGAAAAGTACGCAATTTTAACTAAACTTAAGACATAGTTTAATTCATTTTCTATATTTTTGTGGTTGGCAAACTGAATCAATAAGGAAATTCCTCTCAAATACTCGTCATTTGTCTTGGAAACTGTCCTAATTTCTTCGATTTAATCACTTATTATGTTCAACTAAAATTACTGATATAATAACGCTGGTAACGCGTTTATTACTTGCGGGGAGAGAAATATAATTATAGTCTTCAATTTATCGCGTAAACATATCTCCCTTGAGTAAACTATCCATCAATATAATGTCTGTGTGTGTAATAAATGTTTAACATAAATTCACAGCTTGTTGAATTTTAATAAGAAAAAAATTAATGAATTTATATAAAACCCACCTCCTATTTCTCATAACTTATTATTAATTAATCTTCATTTCGACTGACTCAGTGGTGCGTTGAGAATTATTGGTATAAATATAATATATTAACAGATATACCATGTAGTGTATACGTTTCGTCCCATGGGTGTAGTAAAAGTTGGCGAAGGGATATGCCAGAATAATCTTGTGTGCAGAGTCTATTTCACCTGAATACGCCTCGTTAAGAGGTGAAACATGTGTCGTATTGGGATTGTAGTAAAGCGCTGCCTTAAAATTGTATTGTCAACGGTGGTGTTTCTTTCCTATTGTAGTGGTGTTGGGATAAGTGGTGACATAGAGAGAGTGACGTGAGATAGTGCACGCAATTGAGGGAAAGCGAGAGGTGATTTTTAAACTAGATAAAACACACACTTTTTATAGAATAAAGTAATAAACGAGCACAAATTCCAACTGACGGTACGTGAAAAGTTTGGCCCATAGGGAGATATATAAAAATTTAAACGCTTTGTCAGCCTTGAAGACTAAGATGGAATAATTCGTTTCCAGTGAACAGGTCCTGATGTTACTACTCGAATCTGAAGTAAGTATTTTTTTATAATGTGACATTCTACGTATCACACGTCGCCCACTGTTATATTTTTTTTATAGAAGAGGGGGCAAACGAGCATGCGGCTCACCTGATGTTAAGTGACTACCGCCGCCCACGATCAACCGCAACACCAGGGGAATTGCAGGTGCGTTGCCGGCTCTTCAGAAAGGAGAAAGCTCTTTTCTTGAAGGTCCCCAGGTCGTATCGGTCCGAAAAATCGCCGGTGGTAAACTATTCCACAGAGAGGTTGTACGCGGAAGAAAACTCCTTTTGAAACGTACAGTGGTGGACCGCCAAGCATCCAGATGGTGTGGATGTTATCGGGACGTTTGCCGCGTGGTGCCTTCACTGTTCTGTGGGTTCTGTTCGCTGGGATTAATCCGAACAATTTCTAAGAGCACTCTCCATGGTATATGCGAAAGAAAATGCAAAGAGATGCAACATCTCTTCGCAGTGCCAGTGAATCGAGCCGATCGGAAAGCACTCGGTCGTCGACGATTCGAGCCGCTCTGCGCTGGATGCGATCAAGTGAAAGGAGCTGGTACTGGGGAGCCCCAGCCCAGAGATGGGAACAGTATTTCATGTGCGGCCGAACCTGCGCCTTGTAAAGTTGCAGGCGGTGTGCCGGCATGAAATACTGTCCCGCTCTACTGAGCACGCCAAGCTTTTTGGAGGCCAATTTGGCCTTCCTTCCAAGTGACCACGAAACTGCACGTCACTCGATATGTCGACACCGAGGATTCCGATACTGGCTGAGGCAACAAGGGGAGTGCCTTGAAACTGAGGAGATACGACAAAGGGGTTCTTTTTGGTGGTTAAAGCGCAAACTTGTGTCTTCTGGGGGTTAAACTGGACTAGATTTAGTCGCTCCTAATCCGAGACTCTGTTCAGCAAAGACTCGACTTCAGACCCAAGTTTGTTCCGGCACTCGGAGACGTTTCCCCGAGAAATATTGGCTCGACCGGTGTAAAGAGCATCACCAGTGCTGTCATCCGCATAGCAATGAATGCTACGGGTATACAACATATCATTGATATGCGGAAGAAATAGCACCAGCATTAAGTAGTTATGTTAACTATACTAAAACTAACAATCCCCTTGGCAGAGTCATCCTGGCAGGGTCGCTATGTAATGTTGGGGTTCCTAATGGGTGTTACGCAAGGAAACGACCACATTAGTTACGTACTATTTAATAAATGCGCTGGTAAAAATCTAAAATAATGCATATAAGGTATAGTGCAAACTCAGCATACATACGGTTATAAAGTAGCGTACTTACTTACTAAACTAAAGGAGCATATATATTATTCTTACACTTCAGGCTTCTTCGTACTATAAATCGGGGTTTAGTTCCGTTCTGGTGATCACCACGTCACCAGACTGGAAGATTGGGTTATTATGTTTTTTATGAATCTATTAAGCATAGCGCTAGCGCCGTGAGAGAGTCTATCAGCTTATTTCCTCCCATTTACACCAGTTGTAAAATATGCAGACCTGAGACTGGGTGTAGCGCAGCCTTAATTGCAGAACACGTTTTGATCAGAACTTAAATTTACAGTTAAATTTTCATAGATGCCAGTTGTGATCGAACCCGTATTACTGGCGTACTGTTAAATTAAAACAAGCATTTAGCCTCTGAGCTATTACAGCTATGTTTACATTTAACTTACATTTTTTTAAACGCTCACTGGCCCATACCGTAAAGGAGAAAGCCGATCTTCTAGGCTTTTTCTTTGCATCTAACTCGACTCTCGATGAAGGGGGGAGTACGCCGCCGACCATACCGTGGTGTGAGTGCTCCATGCTGAAAGTGCAGTTCACACAGCGCTCGGTTCGCAAAGCACTCCTCTCCCCGGACATCCACAAGTCGAGTGGGCCTGACGGAATCCCCACAATTGTGCTGAGGATGTGTGCTCCAGAGTTGGCACCGGTTTTAACGCGTCTTTTCCGGTACTCCTACTCCCGAGGCGTAGTCCCAAACTCATGGAAGACGGCTATCCACCCGATCCCTAAAAAAGGCGACCGCTCATACCCGTCCAACTACCGGCCTATCGCCATCACCTCCTTGTTCTCCAAAACAATGGAGTCCATTGTGAACTGCCAGCTCACGAGGTACCTTAAGGATCACCAGCTGATTAGTGATCGCCAATACGATTTCACCGTGGTTGGTCTGCTGGTGATCTTCTGATCTACCTAACTCACAGATGGGCGGAGGCAGTAGAGTCCAAGGGAGAGGCATTGGTCGTTAGTTTGCACATTGTGAAGGCCTTCGTTCGGGTTTGGCACAAAGCGCTTCTTTCGAAGCTGCCTTCCTATGGGCTTCCCGAGAAATTGTGCGATTGGATCACCAGCTTTCTTGCAGATCGGAGCATCAAGGTCGTTGTAGATAGTGCAAGCTCCGATTGCAAGCCTATTATGCGGTATCATATTTCAGACATTCAGTAATAAGACACCAAACGGAAACAAAATGCAACGTCGGACTTTTTTCTTCGCATTTATGTAGAATGTGTTACATTTGTGCAATTCTATTATTAGATTAAGAATATTATGATTGATATTTTGGAACAAAATTATGTCTGTTTAGTAGAAATACGTAATTATTTAGTAAAAAAGGGACAAACTAGATATAAGGGTAATGTTATTTCAACTAAGTTAGATCAAGCAAAAAGCGCATATGAAAACTGTTGTAAAATATATTTACTTATTGAAAAAGTAAAGATATTAATTTGAAATCGGCAATAGATCTTTATGAGAAAATAAAACAAAAGTACGAGGAAATAGAAAAATTGTGTACTTTTCCCGTTACAGTAGATTTAGGCAAAATGGATTTTGACATAAAGGTGGCGTGTAGTTTGATTCCAGTAATAGACGGTGTAGAGGCCACCACTAAGCGCCTAATAGACTCAGTGGAGATGTATGCTGACATGCTGGACAACCCAGGTAAAGTATTATTAATTACTTTTGTTTTGAAAAGTCGGTTGAATGAAAATGCAAAATTACGAATTGCAAGCTCATACAAAACTATCCAAGAATTAATTGATGATATGAGAAAATATCTTTTACCCAAAAAATCATTTATGGCTATACAGACGAAGCTTCAGAATATTCAACAAGGCTCGAGATCCATTGAGGATTATAGTACGGAGGTAGAAAAGTTATTTACAGAGCTGACAATTACTCAGGCAGATGGAAAAGAGGAAGTATTCTGGATTTTAAAACCAATTAATGAAAGTTTTGCCATAAAACGTTTTTCAGATGGCCTGCGTAGCGCAAAAATGAGCACCATCATCTCAGCACGCGGCTTCAGCAGCTTGAAAGATGCCATACAAGCAGCAAAAGACGAGGAGTGCACGTCTTTCCAACCACCGGGTAAAATATGTATATATGTAATTTTGTATGCATCTAAAAATGGACGCCACTCGACACACAATATTGGACGTTCTCAAGGTCAAAGAGGAATTTACCGTAGTCAATATGATTCAATATGATAACAATTACCATCGTGGGCATAAATTTAATAACCACTACAATCAAGGACAAGGTTCTAGCGGAAATTCTAGAGCAAATTATCGTCCTTCATATAATAATCAACGAGAAAATAGAGGTTCTAGATATGTTAGGAACCGTGGACGAGGTCAAAACTCATTTCCAGTAGAAAAAGTAGCTGACACTCATCAATGCGATAAAGACGACAATGCAGGTACATCGAATCAGTTTTTTCGATCCTAAGCATTTTATATTATCATTACAAGGTGATGCAAAATATGTTACTTTTTATATTAAAAACATTAAATACTATTGGCTTATTGATACGGGTGCAACATTGTCAATTATTAAAAATGAAGTACTGCCAAAAGATATCATTGTTAAAGAGATAATACTATAATAAATGGATTAGGTGATCAGCGACGATCTCAAGGTTCTGTAAATTTAATATTAAAATACAAAAATGCCACGTTTCAGCATAATTTTCTTGTTTTTGATTTGCTACCACTAAAAGCAGACGGAATCATAGGCTTAGACTTTTTAGAAAAATTTAGTGCGAATATTGATTTAGGTTCAAATAATTTAACACTTTTTAACAGTAATAAACAAGATTATCTACATTTTGTTGATGAACATGATAGGATGAAAAATTCTATGATTATTCCAGCACGCTCGGAATCAATTCATTTTATTATTGTGAATGAGGATGTAACTGGAGAAGTAGTAAAGAGTTAACGAAGGATGTCTTTATATTAAACGCAATAACTACAGTTAGTAATAGTAGAATTCCAGTTAAAATACTTAATG
Organism: Parnassius smintheus behrii; assembly: GCA_036936625.1. NCBI lineage: Eukaryota > Metazoa > Arthropoda > Insecta > Lepidoptera > Papilionidae > Parnassius > Parnassius smintheus. The sequence goes on from JAUPFT010000006.1 coordinate 4,601,423, forward strand.
TTAGTGACAAGGAAGTAAACATGCCATCTTTCACACCATATTCGAAAAGTTTGTATAATTATAATATTTGTCAATTTAATAAGACCAATATTGACGTTACAACTAATATTTATGAGCAATCTATTGTTTTAAAACAAAACTCTCCTCCAGTTAAAGTCAAGCCTTATCGGTTACCACAGGCACTAAAACCAGAAATAACTAAGCAAGTTGAGAATATGTTAGAAAATGATATAATCGAAGAGTCAAATAGTGAATGGTCCAGTCCAATATTATTAGTACCTAAGAAAAGTAGCAAAGGTAATGAGAAAAAATGGCGTTTAGTTGTAGATTACAGAAAATTGAACGACGTTATTTGTGACGACAAATTTCCTCTACCAAATATTAATGAAATTTTAGATACGCTTACTGGAGCCATTTATTTTACTCATCTTGACCTTCACCAAGGTTACTATCAGGTAAGTTTAGAGCCTAGTAGTCGTAAATTAACAGCTTTCACTGCAAATACTGGTCAATATTGCATGAAGCGTTTACCAATGGGTTTAAAGATCAGCCCTAATGCCTTTAGTCGTATGATGTCTGTAGCGATATCTGGTTTAAATCACGATAAATGTTTAGTATATCAGGACGATCTTATTGTATTTGTAAGAAATCTGTCCTCCCATAACAAAAATTTAATAACTATCATGGAGAGATTGAGAAAAGTAAATTTAAAACTAAATCCTCAGAAATGTGAATTTTTAAAGAAAGAAATTCTTTATTTAGGACATTTGGTTACAGAAAAAGGTGTTTTACCAGATCCATAAAAAACAAAAGTATTACGAAATTATCCTACTCCCAAAAATGCAGATGAAGTAAAACGGTTTGTAGCATTCTGCAACTATTATCGTAAATTTATAAGAAATTTTTCGGATATAGCAATACCTTTGAATAAGTTAAGTAGGAAAAATGAACCATTTATTTGGTCTGATGAATGTCAAAACGCTTTTGAATTTTTAAGAAATGCTTTAATATCATCACCAATTTTACAGTATCCCGATTTTTCCGAAAATCATGAATTTATTTTACAAACAGACGCCTCGGGTACTGCTATTGGTTCTGTATAATGTAGTAAAGATCTCAGACCAGTTGCATATACCAGTAGACCCTTGAATAAAGCAGAAAAAAACTATCCAACTATTCAAAAAGAACTTTTGGCAATAGTGTGGTCTGTTAAGTATTTCAGACCATACTTGTATGGAAACAAATTCACCATAATGACAGATCACAAACCATTAATATATCTTTTTGGTATGAAAGATCCGTCAAGTAGATTACTTAAATTTCGATTAACTATAGAAGAATATAAGTTTAAAATAGTCTATGTGAAAGGAAGAGACAATGTTGTGGCAGATGCTTTATCGAGAGTTTGTATAACGTCTGATGAACTTAAAAGTATGAATGAACAAGTAATGGCTGTAATGACCAGAGCGCAAAAGAAAAAGCTAAATGAGTTAAGTAAGAGTAAGAATGACGATAAAAAGAAGGATCTTAATAAATCCATTAACAATTGGCCTGATCAACCAAGAGTTGTGGATATATTAAGAAAACCGTGTGATTCAGTAGAAATGTGTTTGATTGACGGCAACAAATTAAAACAAATTAGAGACAATGGCTTGATAACTGAAGAATTTGAATGTTTTACATTTATAGAGGGTAAAAAGACACTATACATTAATCTTGATTTCAAGGCGCATTTCTCGCGAGCCGAATTTGTGCAGAAATTAAGCAATTTCTGTATCAATGAAGTGTGTATAATTAAAAATAATGATAATATAGAATTTATCAAAAGTGTTTGTGATGAAATAACAACACTTAGTAATTGGTCTGGACCGCGAATATGCATATTACGAGGCGTAAAAAGAATAGATGACGACAACGAAAGGACACTTATTATGAATGACTTTCATTTACTGCCATACAGCGGTCATGCTGGAGTGCATAGAATGATAAATACAATCAAAAGTCGATACTATTGGCCAAGTATCGACAAGGATGTCCAGGAATTTGTTAAAAAGTGTACAAAATGTCAGAAACATAAATATTTTCGTAACGTAAAAGAACCGATGGAAATTACCACAACAGCTTCCTCGGCTTTTGAAAAGATATACTTAGATGTAGTGGGACCCTTAGATAGAGACGAAAATGGTAATTGTTATATATTGACTATGCAATGCAAGTTACCCCTCTAGGTGACAGGCGTGAGTGTTTATGTATGTTATGTATGTATAAAATGTTCATAATTCAGTTTCAATTCATTAACCATTCCCCACAACAACAATCTTACTGGTGTTCGTAGTTACACCATACTGCATTCATTAAAACACTTATTAAGTCTACGTATACGATATAATAAGAGGTTAGTTTAAGAGAACAACTACAATTTTATTATATGCTTCAAGCAAATAAATTATAACGTTACAGCTTGCTAAAATCTACTGCTGAACGTAAGCTTACCCTATAGATTGCTTCAAATTTGCCATAGATGCTACGCTTGGCAAGCCAATGGCCAACTGCAATTTTTATTTTTAGTAATTATTATGAAGGTTTAATCTGAATGACAGGGTGAGAAATTGCGTGATAAGAGATATTTGTGGTATACAAGATGATGTTGTGACCAGGATTAAGAAAGGAATGCTTCGGTGGTTTGGTCACGTAGAAAGAATTAATGAGGAAAGGGTGATAAAGCAAATTTATATGGCAGATGTAAATGGCCGAGTCGGGAAGGGACGCCCTAGAAAAAAGTTTATCGACCAAATTGGCGATATTTTGAAAATGGGCCACGTTAGAAGTACCCTTAACTGACGAGCATGTATGCGTAGATATATGGATGTAAAGGAAGCGAAAGAGGTATGTCAGGATCGTGTCAAATGGAAGTCCGTAGTCTCTGCCTACCCCTCTGGATGACAGGCGTGAGAGTTTATGTATGTATGTATGTATTATGAAGACGTTGCTGTTCTTCTTCTATTTGTTTCCCTCTGTTTCCTCTTATGACTCCCACAGGCTGATATGGGTTAGTTGATATGTTTAAAGTTTCTATGCACACAGTAAATAAAATGTAGAAATTATGAAACAAATAAACGAGGAATTATCTTATATTTCCATCTGAAAGATAAATTAATCAAAATGCTGACAGTACTTTGAAATTTTACGACTATCGTTTGTAAATACAAAGTCAGTGGAATACCCGAGTTGAGATCGCTTTTATATTTACTTAGTCGAAAACTTGACAAATCAAGTATTAATCTAATACCAGACTTGGTGAAAAGTTGTTTCAGTACTATAAATTTTCATTCCCAAGAATACTTAGGATTCATTTGATTTAAAATTTAAACCTAATTTGTTACTGTTCATCATCATCATTACAGCCCTTCACAAGTCCACTGCTGAACATAGGCCTCCCCCAAGTAATGCCACAAAGCACGGTCCTGAGCCACTTGCATCCATCGACTTCCTGCATATCTTACCAGGTCGTCACTCCATCTAGTGGGGGGTCGCCCTACACTACGCCTACCGGTACGAGGCTGCCACTCGAGAACCTTTCTTCCCCATCGGTTATCGGTTCTTCGAGCTATATGGCCGGCCCATTGCCACTTCAGCTTACTAATCCGTTGGGCTATGTCGGTCACTCTGGTTTTACTGCGGATATCCTCATTTCTGAGTCTATCATGCAGAGAAACTCCGAGCATAGCCCTCTCCATAGCTCGCTGAGCGACCTTGAGCGTCCTCATACGGCCAGCAGTGAAGGACCACGTCTCAGATCCGTAAGTCATCACTGGCAACACGCACTGGTTGTACAATCTAGTTTTTAGAGATTGAGGTATACCTGACGAGAAGATATGTCGTAATTTCCCGAACGCTGCCCAGCCGAGTTGAATCCGTCGATTGACCTCTCGGTCGAAGTTGGACTTACCTAGTCGGACTATTTGTCCCAGGTAAACGTACTCGTCAACAACTTCGAGCATAGTGCTCCCAACAACTACCGGCATAGGTGTGACATGGAGATTAAACATGATCTTTGTTTTGTCCATGTTCATCTTAAGACCTATCCGTTGGGAGGCACTATTGAGGTCTTTGAGCATAGTGCTTAAGTCCTCCAGCGATTCTGCCATAAGGACTATATCGTCGGCAAATCGAAGGTGAGTGATGTACTCGCCATTGATGTTAATACCGTATCCTTTCCAGTCCAGTAGCTTGAAAACGTCTTCCAAAGCAGCGGTGAAGAGTTTCGGGGATATAACGTCACCCTGTCTTACACCTCTCTGCAGTTGGAAAGGTTTCGAGCTCTGGTTCTGTACTCGGATAGCCATCGTAGCCCTACTGTACAAACACTTCAGCACTTCGATATACCGACAGTCAACTTGGCACTGCTGAAGGGACTGTAGGACCTCCCAAATTTCGACGGAATCAAAGACTTGCTCATAGTCGACATACGCCAGGCAAAGTGGCAGATTGTATTCTTCGGTCTTCTATACAATCTTCCGCAGGGTATGTATGTGGTTTATGGTACTGAAGCCTTTTCGGAAACTGGCTTGTCCGGGAGGCTGGAAGTCGTCGAGTCCGCGTGCGAGACGATTCGTAATGACTCTCGAAAACAGCACGTAGACGCGGCTCAGAAGGGAAATCGGTCTGTAGTTCTTCAAGAGAGCGGTGTCGCCTTTCTTAAAGAACAAGACCACCGCACTTCTGCTCCACGCCTCTGGAGTAGTGCCACCATGGAGGACGGAATTGAAGAGCCTCTGAAGGACTTCAAGTACCGGTGTTCCACCCGCTTTCAGAAGCTCCGCTGTAATTCCATCCTCGCCTGGGGCCCTGCCGTTTTTAAGGTGCTGGAGAGCCATTCTAATCTCGCTTAGACTGACGTCCGGGATATCATCGGAATAGTGTCGGATAAGACTTGCTCTTGGATCGTTACTCACACTTGCGTGTGGCTCCAACGATGATGTGTACAGCTGCCCATAGAACCTCTCAATCTCACTCAAAATCTCAGGTGTCCCGGAAACGATGCTGCCACACTCAGTCTTCAGCTTTGACAGTTGGCTCTTACGGGCAGACAGATCTCTGGCAAAGACTTTGGAGCCCTGGTTCCACTCGATCGCTTCTTTAATACGAGCAGTATTAAAGTTGCGTAAGTCTCGCCGCATGCATTTGGAGATCTGTCTGTTCAGTTGCCTGTATGCTGTCAAATCTGTCGACGATTGCAGCCTCATCTCCCGTCTAACAGCCATGAGATTAAGAGTGTGATCGGAGAGTTTTTGTGTTCTTCTGCGGCGGGTCTTGCAGAACTTAGCTCCGACCGCATGGACAGTTTCCACGAGCTTGTCATTCATATCGTCCACTGCATTACAATCTTGTAGGCACTGAAAGCGGTTAAGTAACTCGAGCTGAAAGTTTTCGGGATTTTGGATTAGAGCACGAGGGGGACGGAGCGTTGACCTCATTAGACGAGACCTCTCCAACTTAACGTTTAGGTTCAGTGTGCCTCTAACCATTCGGTGATCGCTGCCAGTTTTCACCCTTGCGATCACTGAGACATCACTGAACAGTTGGCGTCTGGTCGTCATAATGAAGTCAATCTCATTTTTTGTCGAACCGTCGGGGCTCGACCAGGTCCACTTCCTGTGGGGCCGCTTCTGGAAGAAAGAGTTCATCATAAAGAGTCCCTCTTTCTCCATAAAGTCGGCCAGCTGCTGGCCCCTTCGGTTCCGTTGCCCTACTCCAAATTTCCCTAACTTCAGCTCACCGCTTTCTCTTGTGCCTAGTTTTGCGTTGAAGTCTCCCATCAACACCGTGTAGTGGGTTTTGGAGGAATGCATGGCTTTGGAAATATCCTCATACATTTCCTCCACCTCCTCATCGGGATGTGCTGAGGTTGGTGCGTAAACCTGTAAGACCTTCAGCGAATACCTTTTGGTGATTCTGAGTATCAGGTACGCGACCTTCGTCGACACACTCCCAATCTTTACAACGTTGTTGACGAGGGACTTGTGGACGATAAATCCGACACCTCCTTGGGACAGATGGTCGCCCTCCCGGTGATAGAACAAGTTGCCGGATTCGAGAATCACCGTGTCCTCCCCCTCTTTTCGGACCTCGGATAATCCTATAATACTCCAGCGCAACTTGTCTATCTCTTCTTCCAGCTCCAGGATCTTCTCGTCAGTCCTCAGTGTGCGTGCGTTAAATGTTGCCAGGTCGAGTCGTCGTAGGTGGCAACCGAACCTCCACCGTAGATTCTTAGCACCCCCTGCCCCGTCGTTACCATAGTCGCCACCGTAGCCAGGAATAGCGGGGCCACCGGGGACTGGGGGCCGTCTGTTTGTGTATTTATTCATTGGGGGGTATATTGCCATAGTTGCCACGCTTGGCGAGCGGGTTGGCAACCGCAGTTTTTTTTTGTGTAATTGTTGTTATCAGGAAGATGCTGCTGCCCATCTCCTGCCTGTTTCCCTCTGTCGCCTTTTACGACACCCGCGGGAAGATATGGGGTAGTGGATATTCTTAACCGCCACTACACGGCGTTGTTTGTTACTGTTAGAACAAATTAACTGCTTCTCTTGTCAAACGTTCATGGCCTTGAGGTCCCATATTCTAAAATTTTAATATTCATGTATAAATGTGTTTTTTTATTGAAAGGCAAAAAACGAGAATACGGCTCACCTGATGGTAAATGATTACCGCCGCCCATGAACAGCTGCAACACCAGGGGGATTGCAGTTGCGTTGCCGGTCTTTTGAAAAGGAATAGGCTCTTTTCTTTAAGGTCCTTAAGTCGTATCGGTCCGGAAAAACCTCTGTTTATTCATAGTTGATCCACAAGGAAGTTGTGCGAGGAAGAAAACTTCTTCTAAATCGCTAAGTGGTGGACCACCAGTCATCCAGATAGTATGGATGGTATCGCGAGTTCTGTCGCGGTGTGCGATGGTGAAACTGTGCGGCTGGAATTAGTCCGAATAATTCCTCAGAGAAGTCCCCGTGGTAGATATGATAAAATACGCAAAGAGATGCAATATCTCTTCGCAGTGCCAGTTAGTTAAGCCGATCGGAAAGAGCTCGGTCGCTAACTATTCAAACTGCTCTGCGCTGGATGCGATCAACTGGAACAAGCTGGTACTGGGGATCCCCGTCCTAGAAATGGGGACAGTACTCCATGTGCGGCCAAACCTATGCCTTGTAAAGTTGCAGGCGGTAAACCGGCATGACATACTGTCTCGCTCTGCTGAACACGCCAAGCTTTTTAGAGGTCAATTCGGCCTTCTCTTCCAAGTGACCACGAAACTGCACGTCACTCGATATGTCTACGTCGAGGATTCCAATACTGGCTGAGGCAACAAAGGGAGTGCTTTGAAACTGAGGAGATACGACGAAGAGGTTCTTTTTAGCGGTAAACGAGCAAGCTTGTATCAGTGGCGATCCTCAAGGTACCGCATGAGCTGGCTGTTAAGATTTCGGGACGGATTTAGAACGGTGCCAACACCGGAGCACACGTTATCAGCACAATAGGAGAGACGCCATCAGGCCCACTCGACTTGTCGATGTCTAGGGAGAGGAGTGCTCTGCGCACTGAGCGTTAGGTAAACAGCACATCCTGCATGGAGCACTCACACTGCGGGATGTCAGCGGTGTGTTCGCCCCGTCATCAAGAGTCAAGTTGTACGTAAAGAGAGATCCCAGTAGATCGGCTTTGTCCTTTGCAACATGGGCCAGTGAATCATCCTTCCTGTGCAGAGATGGAGGAGATGGCTGGAAGAAGGTCCCTTGGACAGCCTTGGCGAAAGACCAGCATGCACATGTTTCCGAAGGAAGACGAACAAATTTCTCGCCAATTCTGCCGATGTGTTCTGACTTTTCCTTAACAATGACACATTTGTGAAGGACATGGAAGCAGAATTATACTTCTTTTTAAGAATGCTGGTATTTACGTCCAGCTGGTAGTTACGAGCCCAGGCAAGGTAGTACTCCAGGTTATAGCGTAGTGCAATTTTAGAGGAACTACCAAACCAAAGCTGGGTTCTGCCTCCAATAGGTACCACAGACGATGGAATAAATAGTTCCATTCCCTATAGCACCACATCAGCGACAAAATCAGCAACAACGCTGGGATCATCCGGCGAGAAGCAAACCCGTTTCCAAGGGTAGGATGAAAAAAAAGATCGCATCCCGTCCTAATTGGCTGACCTATAATGCCAAACACGGCGGCAACCTTTAACAATAAAAAAAAAGATCGCATCCCGTCCTAATTGGCTGACCTATAATGCCAAACACGGCGGCAACCTTTAACAGTGGTAGAGCCACGCGGCAGCTTTGCTGTTGCACGTATGGGCCGGCTCAAACCGGGGTGGTACCACGACCTCACAGAATACCGGCGTGGAAATGGAAAAGTGGAAGTTCTGCTTCCGCGTTTCGTCTGGTGAGTGCAGGTGGCCGGAGGCCCAAATCCCCCCCCCCATCAACATGGTAGTGGAATTAAATAAAGATAGACTACCCCAGGAGAGTACCAGCACCCCTGGAGAATCCCTCGCTGAGCATCCACGACCATGTTTCTCCACTTCTGAGCGTGGGAGCTCAGGCTGCCCCGCGTATTCTGGGGGGGGGGCGAAATTCTGCTCAAGACTACAACTGCTCGGGGCAAACGGAGCAACAAGACCAAGGCGACCCCTGCCACGCTGTCCGTGAATTTCTGCAATATCAGGGGACTTCACTCTAACCTAAACGCCGTCCACTACCATCTCGAGACGGCGAGGCCGGCTTTGCTCTTTCTGACCGAGACGCAGGTGTCCTCTCCGGCTGATGTTTCGTATCTCTCCTACCCGGGGTACAAACTGGAACACTCCTTTGTGCCTCGGGCTGGAGTTTGCGTTTACGTCAGAGAGGACATCTGTTCTCGACGCCTCGGCAGACTTGAAGGTTCGGACCTGTCCATCCTTTGGCTACGCGTAGACAGCGACGACCATCCGCGCGTCTACGGGTGCCTCTATAGGTCCCACAGCGGTAATGCCGAAACAGACCGACTCTTCGACCACGTCCAAATGGCTGCAGATTCGTTGCTACAGCAGATCCCCTCCGCAGAGATCGTGATACTCGGCGACTTTAACGCCCATCACGCCGAATGGCTCGGTTCACGTTTAACCGATCATGCGGGGAGATCTGTTCATGATTTTGCCTTGGCATATGGTCTGACACAACTGGTTACTTCGCCTACGCGGATTCCAGATGTGGAGGATCATGCACCTTCCCTGTTGCACCTTCTGCTGACCTCTCACCCGGACGGATATCAGATTTCCGTCGACGCCCCTTTAGGCTCCTCGGACCATTGTCTGATCCGGAGTGTTGTGCCACTCACGCTGAAATCGCGGTTGCATTCTGCAGGCTGCCGCCGTGTTTGGCACTACAGGTCAGCCGATTGGGATGGGATGCGGTCCTTCTTTGCATCCTATCCTTGGGGGCGGGTTTGCTTCTCGCCGGATGATCCCAACGTTGTTGCGGATTCTGTTACTGATGTGGTACTTCAGGCAATGGAACTTTTTATTCCTTCCTCTGTGGTGCCCATTGGAGGCAAATCTCAGCCATGGTTTGGTCGCTCCTGTAAAATAGCATCATGCTATAAGCAGGAGTGCTACCAAGCCTGGGTTGATGCATCAGCGTCCCGGGATGTAAACACCAGCGCTCTAAAAAAGAAGTATAATTCCGCCTCTAGGTCCTTCAAAAGAGTCATTGCCAAGGCAAAGTCAGAGCACATAGGCAGAATTGGCGAGAGACTAGTTCGCCTTCCTTCTGGAACCCGTGCATTCTGGTCTCTCGCCAAGGCTGTGCAGGGGAATTTCTGTCAGCCATCTCTTCCATCTCTGCACAGGAAGGACGACTCACTGGCCCATACTGCAAAGGAGAAAGCCGATCTTCTAGGCTCCTTCTTTGCGTCTAACTCGACTCTCGATGACGGGTGGAGTACGCCGCCGACCATCCCGCGGTGTGAGTGCTCCATGCCGGAAGTGCAGTTCACACAGCGCTCGGTTCGCAAAGCACTCCTCTCCCTGGACATCCACAAGTCGAGTGGGCCTGACGGAATCCCCCCAATTGTGCTGAGGACGTGTGCTCCAGAGTTGGCACCGGTTTTAACGCGTCTTTTCCGGTACTCCTACTCCCTAGGCGTAGTCCCAAAATCATGGAAGACGGCTTTCGTCCACCCGATCCCTAAAAAAGGCGACCGCTCAGACCCGTCCAACTACCGGCCAATCGCCATCACCTCCTTGTTCTCCAAAACAATGGAGTCCATTGTAAACTGCCAGCTCATGAGGTACCTTGAGGATCACCAGCTGATTAGTGACCGCCAATACGGTTTTCGCCGTGGTCGGTCAGCTGGTGATCTTCTGGTCTACCTCACTCACAGATGGGCGGAGGCAGTAGAGTTCAAGGGGGAGGCATTGGCCGTTAGTTTGGACATTGCGATCGGGTTTGGCACAAAGCGCTTCTTTCGAAGCTCCCTTCCTATGGGCTTCCCGAGAAATTGTGCGATTGGATCACCAGCTTTCTTGCAGATCGGAGCATCAAGGTCGTTGTAGACGGTGCAAGCTCCGATTGCAAGCCTATTAATGCTGGTGTTCCACAGGGCTGCGTGCTATCACCAACGCTGTTTCTTCTGCATATCAATGATATGTTGCATACCCGTAACATTCATTGCTATGCAGATGACAGCACTGGTGATGCTTTTTACACCGACCGAGCCAATATTTCTCGGGAAAACGTCTCCGAGTGCCGGGACAAACTTGTGTCTGAAGTCGAGTCTTTGCTGAACAGAGTCTCGGATTGGGGACGACTAAATCTAGTCCGGTTTAACCCCCAGAAGACACAAGTTTGCACGTTTACCGCTAAAAAGAACCCCTTTGTCGTATCCCCTCAGTTTCAAGGCACTCCCCTTGTTGCCTCAGCCAGTATCGGAATCCTCGGCGTCGACATATCGAGTGACGTGCAGTTTCGTGGTCACTTGGAAGGGAAGGCCAAATTGGCCTCTAAAAAGCTTGGCGTGCTCAGCAGAGCGGGACAGTATTTCATGCCGGCACACCGCCTGCAACTTTACAAGGCGCAGGTTCGGCCGCACATGGAATACTGTTCCCATCTCTGGGCTGGGGCTCCCCAGTACCAGCTCCTTCCACTTGACCGCATCCAGCGCAGAGCGGCTCGAATCGTCGACGACCGAGTGCTTTCCGATCGGCTCGATTCACTGGCGTTGCGTAGAGATGTTGCATCTCTTTGCGTATTTTATCGCATCTATCACGGGGAGTGCTCTGAGGAATTGTTCGGATTAATCCCAGCTGCCAAATTTCGTGAACGCATGACACGGCAAACGTCCCGATACCATCCACACCATCTGGATGCTCGGCGGTCCACCACTGTACGTTTCACAAGGAGTTTTCTTCCACGTACAACCTCTCTGTGGAATAGTTTATCACCGGCGATTTTTCCGGACCGATACGACCTGGGGACCTTCAAGAAAAGAGCTTACTCCTTTCTAAAGGGCCGGCAACGCACCCGCAATTCTCCTGGTGTTGCGGTTGATCATGGGCGGCGGTAGTCGCTTAACATCGGGTGAGCCGCATGCTCGTTTGCCCCCTCTTCTATAAAAAAAAAACCTGCAGTACGCCACCACGATGGGAACTCTCGTACTTGTATATATAGAGGTCAGTGTGTAGTGTAGTATTGAGTTATACTACTAAACAGCAATTGGCAGTTTGGCACGGTTAACACGTGTCGGCAATACATACTCTTAGTTATCTAACAGTGCACAAAAAAGGTGTGAGTCTTACCACCGCCCACTTCGCCGCGTAAAAAACCGGTCGTTCCTGCGTCGCGCTTACGGAGGATGATTAAAATTTGGGTTTTGGTTCCATCAATTAGTTAGTTACATAATAGTATATTAAAATACGTATAAATAATGCCAAAAACTCTATCAGAGCTAATCGGGTGTAAATACATGTTCCATAAGTATTTCGCAGTCTGGTAATAGCTGGAACGAAATGTGTATAGTAATACGGCGAAATGGTTTTGTTTTGCCCTCATCTCACTAAATATTTTTCACATGGGTAGTAAAACGTAAGTTCTTGTCATATATTAGTTGTATGTGTAAAAGTTAGGCTCTGAATTATGTAAGTATAACGTTTTGCAACTAACTTTATTACCAAAACTTTTTTGATTTACATTCTTTTCCACTGATGCGATGAAGGTTAAGGGAAAAATAAAATAAAATGTATTCTAATTAAGTATGTTTAGAGCATGGCTTTTTTAGATGTACAGATATACAAATATATTTTTTATATTGTTTTGTTACCAGTATAATTGTATATACTATACTGATACATAAACTATATATTTATGAAATAATAATCCTTAAGTATAAATACAAGTTACTAGTTTGACATTTGACGGTAATTAATTAAATTATTAGATTTGTATATCAAGCAAGTAACAACACTACCAAACTGCCATTAATAAAACATCTATTACAAAAAATATTAAACTAACGCTTTGCTTTAACACATACTCCACAGAGTATTAAATAGAACATTGAAATCACACTAAACTTACAGCTTATTCAGTCAGTAATTATTTTGTTGGCAACGTTTTAAAATTGCTTGGCGACAATTTCTACTATGTGCATAAATGTAGTGATCATATAATCTTTGCTATGAACGTAAACGAAAGGAATAATAATAATAAATAATAATATAAATCAATCGCTGTCCGTTTGTTTCGCTAAAGCTCGAAAACGGCTCAAAAGATTTTGATGAATTTTTTGTGTGCGTTTGAGTGGATCCTTGCGTGGTTTTAATACAATTGGACCCAGTAGTTGGCGCAATTATCGAGATCCAGAAATCACACTTGTGAAGTCAGGGTAGGTATCTAGTATTTAGTAAATATAAATCATCGCCATTTATAGATATAAATCATGCTAAGGCCTGGAGAGGAAGTGGTGACAGGCCTGCTGTATACCTTATTTAATTTATGTTAGGAACTGGAGCGGGTACCGGGAGACTGGTGCAAATTCGTGATAGTCCCAGTAAATAAGGGAAAAGGGTTGCAGCAGGACCGTAAAAACTATCGTGGTATCAGCCTTCTGAGCATTATGGGAAAACTGTATGTAAGGTACTCATTAAGAGTTATGAAAGAAACTGAAGGAAAAATTTGGGATGTGCAAGCGTGATTTAGAAAGGGAATGAATGTAAAGATCAAGTTTTTTCCATGCGCATGATTACGGAGAAGTTTTTGGCAAAAAACTAAAAAGTTTTTTGTGCGTTCAAAGACTTTGAAATGGGTTATGACAGAGTGGACAGGGATGTCACGATCAGCTGGAGAGAGTATCTGTTGTCCTGCGTCTCGGTTGGAAAGAGCAAGGCCGGCTTCGCCATTTCCAGATAGTAGTAGACGGCGTTAAGGTTTGAATGAAATTCCTTGATGTTGCAGAAATTCACGGATAGCGTGGCAGGGGGCTCCTTTGAATTATTGTTCCCTTTGCCCCGAGTGTTAATCTCGAGTGGAATTTTGCCCTCCCCCTGGAATAAGCACCCATGCTCAGGAAGAGTAGGGAGTTTTGGCGTGGATGCTCCACGAGGGATTCTCCCTCACCGGGGGTGCTGGTACCCTCCTGGGGTAGTGTTATATTTAAATCCTTTATAATACTAATTTTTCCTATTCAAGTACACTTTTTTACTTGAATAGTTTCTAATTGAATTGTATTGATTGGACGTTATTTGTACTCCAAATCAACCCAAAATTACACGACTTAATCTCAATATTATGTAAACTTGTTATTGATATACATATCAGAGTGTATAGAAATGTGTATGTTTTCGTAATTATCTGATTTATGTGTATTGTAAGTGTACTTGCTAAATAAAAAAAACAAAGGGGGTATGTCGTCAGGTCCAGCTCTCTTGATCAGATCTAGACCAGTAAGAGATTTGAGTACTTGATCTTGTTAGAAGTGCGGATTAGCAAGATAATTTGAGGTACAAGTCTGGTCAACAGTGTTTGAAGACCGTGCGGAGCTAGTGTTATATACTGATGCGAAAAATGAGGCAAAGAGGTTGCATATGCCGTCGACATTATCTTTTTGTCGTCCCCGAAGGTCATAAATAAAGGGTAAGCATTTCTATTACGTTTTCTATTTTTTGTGAACATCCAAAATAACTTCGGGGTTATTAGAAAGTGCTCCCTCCAGATCATCGACATAATTTTTACGACACGTGCCTAATTAATTCAGCGCATCTTTTGCGAAGTATTCGTAATGCAAATTTGTTCAGTAGATTTTTGTATTTACGGTACCCCCAATCGAGTTTTGTTTTTTTTCCTTGAGGAGATCAATGAATTTCTTTGTGTACCAAAATGAAAACTTTTTTTGGAGGGTTTACATTTTGGAACGTACTTTGTAATCGCGTCTCTTAAAGTAGCATAAAATCTCTTATCATGACATCCACTGAACATGAAGATTGTATACGTTCCGTTCGAACTCTGGTTCTGTACTCCGATAGCCATCGTAGCCCTACTTTACAAACACTTCAGCACTTCGATATACCGACAGTCAACTTGGCACTGCTGAAGGGACTGTAGGACCTCCCAAATTTCGACGGAATCAAAGACTTGCTCATAGTCCACATACGCCAGGCAAAGTGGCAGATTGTATTCTTCGGTCTTCTGTACAATCTGCCGCAGGGTATGTATGTGGTTTATGGTACTGAAGCCTTTTCGGAAACTGGCTTGTCCGGGAGGCTGGAAGTCGTCGAGTCCGCGTGCGAGACGATTCGTAATGACTCTCGAAAACAGCACGTAGACGCGGCTCAGAAGGGAAATCGGTCTGTAGTTCTTCAAGAGAGCGTTGTTGCCTTGCTTGAAGAACAAGACCACCGCACTTCTGCTCCACACCTCCGGAGTATTGAAATCATGGATGACGGAATTAAAGAAATTCTGAAGGACTTCAAGTACCGGTGTTCCAACCGCTTTCAGGAGCTCCGCTGTAATTCCATCCTCGCCTGGGGCCCTACCGTTTTAAGGTGCTGGAGAGCCATTCTAATCTCGCTCAGACTGACGTGCGGGATATCATCGGAATAGTGTCGGATAAGACTTGCTCTTGGATCGTTACTTACACTTGCGTGTGGCTCCAACGATGATGTGTACAGCTGCCCATAGAAGCTCTCAATCTCACTCAAAATCTCAGGTGTCTCGGAAACGATGCTGCCACACTCAGTCTTCAGCTTTGACAGTTGCCTCTTTTTGGCAGACAGATCTCTGCAAAAGACTTTGAAGTCCTGGTTCCGCTCGATTGCTTCTTTAATACGAGCAGCTTTAAAGTTACGTAAGTCTCGCCGCATGCATTTGGAGATCTTTGTGTTCAGTAGCTGGTATGCTGTCAAATCTGTTGACTATTGCAGCCTCATCTCCCGTCTAACAGCCATGATATTAAGAGGGTGATCGAAAAGTTTTTGTGTTCTTCTGCGGCGGGTCTTGCAGAACTTAGCTCCGACCGCATGGACAGTTTCCACGAGCTTGTCATTCATATCGTCTACTGCATTGCAATCTTCTAGGCACTGAAAGCGGTTACATAACTCACGCTGAAAGGTTTCGGGATTCTGGATTAGAGCACGAGGGGGACGAAACGTTGACTTCATTAGACTAGACCTCTCCAACTTAACGTTTAGGTTCAGTGTGCCTCTAACCATTCGTTGATCGCTGCCAGTTTTCACCCTTGCGATCACTGAGACATCACTGAACAGTTGGCGTCTGATCGTCATAATAAAGTCAATCTCATGTTTTGTCGAAACGTCGGGGCTCGACCAGGCCACTTCCGCCGCTTCTGTAAGAAAGAGTTCATCATAAAGAGTCCCTCTTTCTCCATAAAGTCGACCCGCTGCTGGCCCCTACGGTTCCGTTGCCCCACTCCAAATTTCCCTAACTTCAGCTCACCGCTTTTTCTTGTGCCTAGTTTTGCGTTGAAGTCTCCCATCAACACCGTATAGTGGGTTTTGGAGGAATTCATGGCTCTATAAATGTTCTCATACATTTCCTCCACCTCCCCATTAGGATGTGCCAAGGTTGGTGCGTAAGCCTGTATGACCTTCAGCGAATACTGTTTGGTGATTCTGAGTATCAGGTACGCGACCCTCGTCGACACACTCCCAATCTTTACAACGTTGTTGACTTGTGGACGATAAATCCGACACTTCCTTGGGACAGATGGTCACCCTCCTGGTGAAAGAATAAGTTACCGTAAACTTAATTAAGATTGAGCGGGGACGTGGACTCCCATGATTCTTTTTCGCAATATGAGAACAGTAAAATATATCAGTTTCATTTACAGTACAAGATACAGTTTTACAAAGTTGCTTAACAATGGACAATAGGTTTTCAGACTTCCTTTCTGGAGCGCATTTGATTTCCAAATCTGAGGCGTGGGAGATTTTTCCGAGTTGATTAAACTTTTGTTGGTGACTGACTTAATTCATCTCGAAGGCATTTTTTCTCCTTTAAGATGGTCTAAATGTTGCCTTTACATGTAGTAAGTTCAGTGTTTGGTTAGTATAGAAGAGTCAAAGAGTCGCTAATAGAAATTATGGAGTCCTTTATAGAACCAATTCCATTCCTATAACCTTTTAATTCCCTGTTTTAGTCACCCTTTATGCATCCATCATACGTATGCAGCTCCACGCGTGACACATATGAGCCAAAGTAGCCGCCTCGCGCGGCTACGGATGCGACTATGGTCGCTTGTTTGCACAGGCCCTAGTTCATACGGCGTAATGTCACGTTAGAGTCAGCAAGCGCACTCCTGGTAGGTGTTGACGGTTGGAACGCCATATTTGAATTATCAATTCACGGTTTTTTGCTACAATACTCAGGGCATAGGCATCTCATCTTTGTATCTAAAGAGAGTCTCTAGAATTCGACGGGTGAAACATCAATGCACAGACTATTATTCAAGTATAAGCAGGTGCAGCATTGCAAGAAATCGTAATCGTCAATCATTGAATGACCAACGGCACATTGATGCATGGTGACGTTGTTGTCTAACCCATGTTTATTATAAATAATTTTGGGTTAGACGTGGGGTAGTTCGCACAGACAGCACAAGCTGGCACGAAAGTGGTACAGTAGTTGACTGTCTCTTATCGCGACGGGGGTGCGGCATGGAACAGAGCTGTTTTATTTTAAGCGTTTATTAAAAACGCACTATGCACTGATGATACAATAGCGAAGATTACTACGTCGTACACGTATTTTACATATATTCGCGCGCACGGACATGGATATTTTATTAGATAGACCGACCACACGTCTACCACACAAGCTTGTTTGGACATAAATGATGAGAGAGAGGATCATCATCATAATCATTATCAACTCAAAATTTAAATTGTAACATCTGTAATGATATTCCAATCAAATTTTCATTCTTTATGCTTCTTCAGAGCTGTGGTAGCTCAGATGGTTAGCGCTCGCTGTAAATATAACAAAACGCGAGCAACCCGGGTTCGATTCCCGCTGACACCAATGAAATTGTTAATTGCAATTTTAAGTACTGGTATACCACGTGTTCTGCGGTGAAGGAAAACATCGTGATGAAACCTGCATGTCTGAGGAATAAGAAAAAAAATATTTCGAAGATATGTGAAGTTCGCCAACACGCATTGGGGCAGCACGGCGGACACTTCCTTGCCCTAAAACCCTCTCAGAAATGAGGGGAGGCCTGTGCCCAGCAGTGGGACGTAAATAGGCTGTAACTACGTTATTAAGAAATTTTTCAATGGATTAGCGCACAAGGGGGACGAAGCATTGACTTAATTAGGCGAGACCTCTTCAACCTAACATTTAGGTTCATTGTACCTCTAAACATTCAGTGATCGCTGCCAGTTTTCACCCTTACGATCAATATCACTAAATAGTATGTGTCTGGTTGTCAAAATGAAGCCAATCTCATTTTTTGTCGAACCGTCGAACTACCACCTCTACATCGGATTATGTCGAATTTGGTGCGTAAACCTATATGACCTTCAGTGAATACCGTTTGATGATAATCTAAGTATCAGGTACGCAACCTTCGTCGACACACTCTCAATCTTTATAACGTTGTTGACGAGAGACTTGTGAATGATAAATCCGACGGCCTCCCCGGAACAGATGGTTGCCATCCCGGTGATTGAACAAGTTGCCAGATTCAAAGATTGCAATGTCCTCTCCCCGTTTTCAGACCTTGGATAATACTGCAATTTTCCAGCGCACCTTTTTTACCTCTTCTTCCAGTTCCAGGATCTTCTCGTCAGCCCTCAGGATGTGTGCATTATGTGTTGCTTGGTCGCATCGTCTTAGGTGGCAACTCAACCTCCACCGGAGTTTCTTAGCACCCTGCCCCGCTGTTACCATGGTCGCCACCATAGTCAGGAATGGAGGGACTGCCGAGGAATGCGAGCCATTTGTTTGTGTTGTATAGGGGATGGGGGGCTTATTTGCCATACTTGCTTGCTTGCACGCTTGGTGAGTGGGTTGGTAACCGCAGTGTATTATTGTACAATTGCTATTATCATTGCTATATCATATATAAATGCTACTGCCCATCTCCTTCCTGTCCCCTCTGTCGCCTCTTACGACACCCACTGGAAGATATGGTAGTGGATATATTAATCATTAAACTTAAAATTTTAATGAAGTACGGTCGATTTTCTACCCTTAGGTGACTACTAGTTTCAGTAAATATCCATTACCAGCAAGATAGCTTAGAAATAAATTTTTATAGATATTCGAGTAAATGTAATATTCCAATGATATATATATATATATATATATATATCCGTGTATTTTGATGGGGATTATGGATACAATTACATTTAAATCTTATTAGTAAGTTTCATTGAAAAGCTTCATTTAAAGCAAATAAAACGTAATAAAATAATTCAATGAAGCAAAGTTTTGAAAGTGAAAATTCTCAGTGAATCCATTAGATGATTGAGAGGTTCAATTCAGTTGGCTATTTGTGAAGCGCAAATGAATTTCATACGCTCTGAAGTCGAATTTAATTAACGCTTTATTTTGATAAATTTGGCCTTATAAAATCTACTACACTTTAATATTTTTTGTGTATTTAAACAATTCAAAAAAAAATGTAATTTCGACTGCATATTTTTTTAGTATGGTAAGTGATTTTCACATTGTAAATTGTAAATCAATTTTGATGATTCTTTTAAGACCGACTTCAGGTAATTTTTGGACTGGCTCTAATTATTCTTTACACTATTACTTGTCATCGACTACATAATGTGTTATAATTTTATTCCTTTTACGTTTCTGTCTCTATAATAAGCAGCCAGAAATTAAATTATGATTTAATTATATAACTTAAGCTGTACTAATAGTGTTTTATAAGCGCCAACCAAGAAATCAGAACACTTTAACACTTAACAATTTGGTGAATAAAAAGGAATATACAAGAGTCACGTCCTTGTATTTCAAAGGGGATAAAAGACGTTGCACATTGCATTATGCATTAGACTTTTAAAGCGTTGGCTTCGCGTCCTTGTAAACCCTAAGAAAGAAGACTTTTTTACTTATATTTATTACTTAAACAAATATTCTATATTTGCTAGTATGATACACATTGTAGAATTATGTTCTTTGAGAGCATGGTTATTTCATTGTTGGCTCGACAATGAAATAACCATGCTCTCAAAGAATACCAGCTTAAATAGAAGCTCAATGTTGGTGTGATTCGTGAGGCAAGCGTAGAAAACTGGAGGTTATTTTTACTTGATACGAGGCATTCTAGTTTGGTATTCAGAGGTGACAAATCATCAGCATTTAAAGTCTTAATCGAAGATAGTCGAAGTCGATAGTCGAAGATAGTAGATAGTCGATTTCTGTAGGCCACAAGCGTAAGCCGATGCGTCATTACTTCTGTGGACTATAATAGAATGCCACGCTGCCTATAATTATACCCTTATCTCTTTGCACTTCAGAGCGGAACACCAAAGCGTAAGCACTGCTACGTTGGAGGAGGAATAGGCAAAAACGTAGTGCCTACTCAAACGGACTCGTAGGTAGAAAGGAAACACTACTACCTTGTTAGGTACTACCCAAGAATACCATTATATAAGAGTATATATATATATATATATATATATATATATATATATATATATATATATATATATATATATATATATATATATATATATATATTAATATAAAAATTTACGCCACATTTATTAATATTAATATTTTCCAACAATCTGTATGACGTGAACAATAAACAAAATGATGAATCAGTTAACATCCATCCCGACTTTCCCGACTGTCAAGCGATCAACTAATTTATAAAATTCCTTACATGACTTGATGTAAACTGCATAAAGTGGAAGAAGCAAAAAATATTTTATTAAAACATCATCTGATTAAATTTTATTAAAGCAAGCACTTAGGTTTATCATAATCGATATTGAAAGAAACCGCCGCAATAAATGAGGCATTTATAGGTATAAATTATTTATGATATCTTTTAGTACAATATCATATTTAGACCTTTTTTTTGAGACATTAAATAAACTCATTTATTTTACATACCCTTAAAAACACAACATATAATGATTTCTTAAATTTACGCAAACAATTCACATTTAATAAAACTATATATACGAATTTTATCGCATTTAATTAACTTATTTTAACTTATTTTAAATTTCCGACATTTCGAGGTTTGGATTTAATTTTGTTAATTATAGGATCCCAAGCAGATGCAGCATCCATCCATCTTTTCTATTGAAATTAAGATGTTTTTTTAATTTCAATTTCCTCGCATATCATCCTTGGTAGGAATAGATATTCTTTTGCGAGGATTTGTGGTTTATCAAATCTGATGTAATGGTGGCTACGATCTTGAACATGTTCACAGACTGCAGACTTCCCGGAGCGTCGGTGCTTCACGTCAGCTATATGTTCCTTTACGCGGATTTTTATAGATCTTTTTGTTTGACATATGTAAGAGAGACCATTCACAATCTGGCTTGTACACTCCTGCATCTTGAAGAGGAATATTAAACTTAATGGATAGTAAAAATTAACTAACATTCTTCGGCAGCTTGTAGTAGGTTTTAATGGACGCTCGCTTCAAGGTGTAGCCAACCTTGTATGTGACTTCTCTGACATATAGTAGTACAGAAGGCACAAACTCGACTATAGCCAGCTTCACTCGATCACTGTGACGTAGGCGCAGTAATCGAAGCTTGTTGTCTTTCAATACTTGCTTGACGTACTGAAGCTCGACGGCCAGATGTTTTCTTTCACAGATCCCTTGTGCTCCCTTTCCCCACAAAGATTTATCCACGGTAGCTAACTGTGAAGGATGACGGTGTGATTCACTATTTAAATATCGCTTGGTATGGGTCTTTTTCCTATACACAGTTTGACCAATAGTATTATCAGAATTACGGATGACTAAATCATTTAAGTAAGCTAAAGAATTATTTCCCTTCAACTCCATTGTAAACTGTGTTTTAGAGTTAACGGAGTTAAGGTGGTCTAAAAATAAAAACTTTGTCAGATAGTAAAATTGTGAAAGTGTCCTCTACGTACCGCTTGTAGAATCTTGGATTTACAGGTAAGTAGAGCTTTTTCCTCAAAATACTCCATGAATATGTCGGCGACTATGAGAGATACAGGTGAGCCCATCGTCACACCATCTATTGCTTGTGGAACTCCTCCTTCCACAATAGAAGCTAAATGTGGGGCAGTGTTTGAGTAATACTGCATATTCTGCAGGCATTTTGTTATCTTCTTGCTTCTTAGTTACAATTGAGATGCAGTATTTACATCAAAACTGACCATAGTTTCATGGTAATCGAGATATAGGTCTTTTATCTCACTAAACAAAATGGTATGAATCCTTTGTGTGTATAGCCTCGTAGTGCCGACAGTATTTTTGCCAAGTGTTGTGCCAGCTTATAACTCGGTGAATCCATCTGGCTCACTACGGGACGTAGCTCCTCGCGTATCGGGGTCATTTTGGCTTTATATATATATGTTACAAATAGTTTGCTGTTACTCGACGCCATAAATATAAATGTTAATGTAGAATAAGATTATGGCAGTATAAAAAAGTTTTAGTATCAACAAATCGTCTTCTTAATTGACACCTTTTCTACATTACAACGTGGTAACTTTGTAAGATTCTAAACTTAACAGTATTAGTTGGTGTACGGCAAGACGTCCTTAACTGTACGTTATCATAATATAGTAATTAGCATTATTCTATCTCGGGAGCCACTGAGGGCAAGAGTGAGGACATGCTAATGATCACAACATTACTCCATTACGGAGAACAGTTACGAAGTATAATGTGTGGATTCTAACCGGTTAATAAACTTTAAAATACACATTTCTAGTGTTACTTGCAAAATTCTCTTTAACAGAACATAAAACATAAAATGTTCATCATCATCATCATTACAGCCTTTTACAAGTCCACTGCTGAACATAGGCTTCCCCCAAGGTATGTCACAAAGCACGGTCCTGAGCCCTCTGCATGCATCGACTTTCTGCATGTCTTACTAGGTCGTCACTCCATCTAGTGGAGGTCGCCCTACATTTCGCCTACCGGTACGAGTCTGCCACTCGAGAACCTTTTTACCCAACGGTTGTCGGTTCTTCGAACTATATGACCAGCCCATTGCCACTTCAGCTTACTAATCCGTTGGGTTATGTCAGTCACTCTGGTTCTACTGCGGTTATCCTCATTTCTAAGTATATCACGCAGAGAAACCCCGAGCATAGTCCTCTCCATAGCTCGCTGAGCGACTTTGAGCGTCCTCATACGGCCAGCAGTGAAGGACCATGTCTCGGTGCCGTAGGTCATCACTGGCAATAAAATACTTCGTAAGTGTTACCCTTAGGCATTTCAAATTAGGCATGTAATGATACGGGTTTTCAAACACAAGTATTGGGTCATAAATTTACTTAACATATTTTCATCATTGCCTGTGAAAAATTTATTGCTATACATAGATAACTGGTGGAGCCACGTGTCTAAGGCTGCCGAAGTCTAGTTCCCCGGTCGAACCTTAAACCTATTACGCGAGATATTAACTGCAGTGGACTGTATATGCGATTGCTTCTACGCTTACGACTACTATAGCATGCGGTATAATGCACTCGCTCTTCCCTAAAACTAAAACTATTATTTTGCCAAGTCGATGAAAAGGAATCCTGCCTGATTAGGAAAACACAAATTGGAGCGGGTTAAAACAATTATATCAGGCAGGAACTAATTAAAGGAATATTGACTCACCGGGGTTTCTTCTATTTGTGTAGAGCACTATAGCTGCAACTTCTGGAACTTCTTCTAGAACACTCCGGAGAGAGGCGGTGCGCGACTGTATCTCACACGAGGTGAGGCGGGTGTCCTGGAGCTCGACTGCTTCCAGGCTAAAGCGGTTTCTACTAGCGGTGTGGTTTCAACGACGACTGCGGCGGAAAGAGCTGTTGTTCCAATGACTGGCGCGGCGGGAAGAGGGCGCTCAACGGTCGCGCGTGTCTTATATGTCCTCGGCTCCGATGATTACGCGACATTCTAGAATCATCTTCTTTCCCCTCCCACCCCACCACCCCGATGTGTCGATAGGAGGGTATGAATGATATCGTTTTGGAAGGAATAAACGACTTGGCACCTACCGTCAAATATAATAATACGAATGGGTTTTCCGCGCAACCATCTCCCCCGCCCTTGAAGGATTTCCTTCAAAATTAACTAAAACAACTAGCGCTAAGATCAACTAACAAAATAACTAACTAACGCTAAGATTACCTAAATTCAACTACAATTTTAATCTAGAAAGCTAATTTAAATTATGGAAGAAGCAGGGGGCACAAACGGACAACCGGACGCAAGTAAGACCCAACCGTGGTCTTAACGCGAGCTATCCTAATTACTCCGTCGGAACCGGGAAAGACCTCTTCGACAATTCCTAACGGCCAGTGGAGAGGCGGCGTATTCTCTTTGGTGAGCACAACTACAGTTCCTACAACTAAAGGCTCAGTTGCTGTGTTCCATTTTTGCCGAGATTTCAAAGTATGCAAGTATTCCATCCTCCATCGTTTCCAAAACGATTGCACTAACCGATCTAATAATTTGAGGCGTGTGGAAATGCTAATTCTGTTCTCATCCATATCTGCGGCTGGCAAATACTTTAAAGGCGTTAAATTCAAAAAATGTGCTGGAGTTAGAGCCAGCGGTTCCAAGGGGTCACTAGACAACGTACGACAAAGTGGGCGACTATTCATTACGCATTCAATTTGAGCGAGCACCGTACTTAGCTCTTCGAAGGACAAAATTTGATCTCCTATTACTCGGTATAAATGACTCTTTAGACTCTTGATATTAGTCTCCCAATTGCCCCCAAAATGACTCGCGGCTGGGAGGTTCAGAGACCACTCAATGCGGTTCTCGGCTAGAATGTGAGCAAACTCCGAATTATAATACTTGCTAGCTAAGAATAAAATAAAAAATAAAAAATAAAATAAAAAATCATTTATTCCTAGAAATAGAGCTACAGACTTGAACATTGGGAAAAAAGTGACTTATATTAAATTAATTTTAACTTATATTATATTAAATTAAATACTAATTACATATAAATTCTTATTACATATAAAAAAGGTACTGGCGGGCCCCAAACTAGGCATAGCCTGTATCTTGGGGACCAGGAGTACGGTTATCAGTTTTACTTACGTAATTAAAAGTACCCAAAATTATACAGACCAACAAATTATTTCTTAATTTAGTTTAATATTTATTTTTTATTCCTAGGAAAAATATTAATACAATATTCTAGTGTGAAACGTAGATAAAATTTGGTATTATTTTTGCTTTAATATTAAGTTTTCGGTATCATTATAATTTAGGGGGTCATTGTAGAAGCGTGCTCGTCGCGACCCCTGCCAGCCCTTTTCAGGGCTGCAATTCTACACAGCTGCGCACCCATGCGAACGAGGGTTAGGGCGTCCCCCCAAGGCGACGCACACCAGCTCGTCCCCGTTGGTGTGGAATGCAGCGCGCAAAGCGGCGATGGGGACCGCCACCCGTCACGCACAGCCCGACACGGCGGAAGGTGGAGGACGGAGTGCAGAGTTGGCACGTGGAATGTTAGAGGAGGCATGAGAGATAAGACGAATGAGTTGATCGAAATAATGAAAGAAAGAGAATTAGATGTCGTGTGTATGTCGGAGACCAAACGGAAAGGCAGTGGTATTGAAGAGCTCCCTGGCGGGACGTTAGCTATATGGTCCGGAGTCCCGGAAAGCGAGAACGCCTGCCAAGGAGTGGGAGTGCTGTTGTCGTCCCGGTTGGTCGATCTTATGACTGAATACAAGGTTGTGAACTCAAGACTTCTCTGGGTTCGCTTCAAAATGGGACTGACGAAGTTATTCCTTTTGGCTGTTTATGCGCCGGTAGCTTCGTCGTCCAGGGCTGAGCTGGAGGAGTTTTGGGAGAATGTAAGAGAAGTTCTAGATTTGGTTAAGGGAAACGAAAGAACTGTTGTATGTGGTGATTTGAATGGATGGGTAGGCATCGCTCGACCAGGATACGAGTCGGTGCTTGGAAAGTTTGGAGATAAAAGAGTTAATGATGCTGGCAAGCTTATACTGGCTGTATGCAAGGAAAAGGGTCTTCTTGTGACAAACACTATGTTTAATCACAGGAAGATCCATATGTACACTAGAGAAAGAAAGAATGAGAGAAGTATGATTGATTTGTTCCTGGTGGATGACCGACTGCGAAAACAGGTGATGGATACACGAGTGTTCAGGGGTGCTGACCTGGGAACGGATCATTATCTAGTAATTACTAGATTTAGGGGTTTGTTCGCGGGTTGGCGCCACCGGACGGCAGTAACAGAACCACAGTCGGTCTGTCGCATCCGAAGCTGGAAGCTTCAGGAAGCGGATACTAGGGACAAATATCACACGAGGGTAGCCGAAAAGCTTGACACCATCGATGGCAGGAAAGAATGTGTGGAGAGAATATGGCAGAACCTTAGGGATGGAATGGTAAGTGCAGCGGAAGAAGTATGTGGTACGACAAAAAGAGGTAGTAGTAAAAGAAGAGATGCATGGTGGAATGACGAAGTGAAAGAAGCTGTAAAAAAGAAGAAAAAAGCATGGTTAGACTTCTTAGCCTCTAGTAACGATGAGCATATGAGAGAGAAGATGAAAGAAAGATATAAGCTGCAGAAAGTTCATGCGAAAACATTGATTGAGGAAGTACGTGAAAGGTGTAGAATAGAAGCGGACGAGAGGTTGTCGCACAACTTTAGGAAAAACTCCAAACTCTTCTGGAAAGAGGTTGGAAGGTCCCGGAGTGGTGCGACAGCTTTAAGAATGAACAAAGTGCTTTCGAGAACCAATGACGTCCTCTCAGAAAAATCGGACGTCATGCAGCGATGGAGTGAATTTTATAGAGAATTGTATGCGTGTCATTACGTGATCTTAGTGAAGGATCCGGGGGTGACGCCGTGACTGGCACGCCAGACACGGACCTCGATGACACTGAGGTCATCAGCATGAAAGAGATTGAACGTGCGATTCGAAGTTTGAAATGTGGTAAGGCTGCGGGACTAGACAGAGTTACTGCTGAAATGGTCAAGTACGGTGGGCCTCGCGTCTGGGACAGCTTTCATCTGCTGTGCAATTTGTGCTGGCGGACGGGAGATGTCCCGGATGATTGGCGATCCGCGGTCATTGTGCCTTTATATAAAGGTAAAGGTTCACATTTTGACTGCGGGAGCTATCGGGCGATCAGCTTGACCAGTTTAGCAAGTAAAGTTTATTCGAAGGTTTTGACACGCAGGATGCAAGAGAAATCGGAAAGATTCTTATGGGAGGCACAATGCGGATTTAGACCTGGAAGAGGATGCACGGATCAAATGTTTTCTCTCCGCATGATCACGGAGAAGCTTCTGAGTGTTAACCAGAGGATTTTCTGTGCTTTTGTGGATCTGGAGAAAGCATTTGATAAGGTTATAAGGAAGAAAATGTGGGAACTGTTGCCGGGATATGGTGTGGGTGGTCGATTGTTAAGGGCTGTGCAGTCACTCTACTATGACTGTAAAGCCTGTGTGCGGGTAGGGCATGACCTGTCACCCATGTTTAGCGTCCAAGCGGGCGTAAAACAGGGTTGTGTCATGTCTTCCTGGCTGTTCATACTGTATCTCGACAGCTGTTTACAGAAGCTGAAAGATAGCTGTTTGGGTGTGAAATTGGGTGACATAAAAGTTAATTGTCTGCTGTATCCTGATGATGCAGTGCTTATTGCACCATCAGAAGCAGAACTGCAGGCATTAGTCACGTGTATGAAAGAGGAATGTGAAATTAAAGGTCTCCGTTTGAATGCTAATAAAACTAAGGTTCTGGTATTTGAAAAGGACGAAGAGAGAACGAAATGTGAAATATGGGTAAATCAGGAATGTCTAGAACAGGTAAATGAAATTGTATACTTGGGGAGTGCTTTCAGCCGGGATGGAAGATGTGATTTAGATGTGGATAGGCGTGTCGCTGCTGGAAACAAAGTCAATGGTGCCCTGAATGCATTAATAAAAAGGCAAGGCGTGGTGAAGAGTGCACGCCTTGCAATACATAACGCAGTGTTGGTACCGACTTTGTTATATGGCAGCGAAACCTGGGTATGCCAGAAGAAGCATAAAAGCAAGTTGAATGCAGTGGAGATGCGATCTCTTCGTAAAATGTGTGGCGTTACCATAGCCGACCGAAAGCGAAACGAAGAGATTCGCAATATGGCAGGATTGAAAGTTGACCTTATTACAAAAATTGATAGGGGCGTACTCCAATGGTTTGGACACGTTGAACGAATGAGTGAAGACCGAATGGTGAAGAAAATATATAGAGCGAAAGTAAATATTAAAAGGTGTCGAGGTAGACCGAGACTAACTTTCGAAGACCATGTGAGCAAATTGCTCGAAGAGGGGAGGGTCAAGAGTACTCGGATACCTAGACGTGCATGTTTGAAGAAGTTAATGAACCTGAAAGAAGCGAAAGAGGTATGTAAGGATCGTGACACTTGGCGATCTGTTCTCTCTGGCTACCCCGTTAGGGATTGTGCGTGACGATAAGTAAGTAAGTAAGTATTATAATTTAGTGTGGCGAGATATCTTTTTACTATATGTTTAGCTTTCAAAGTGGTGCAATTTTTGATGTTACAGACTTTAAGTATTTTGTTATAAATATGAGGATGTGAGAACTGTGGAAGACGTTGCGCGAAAACAGACCTGGCAGCTGGAATTGGGATTTTAAATATTCGTTTAGTGATTAGGTTGTCGTAAATAGGCGACTGAATTACTTGCCCATGGGTTTTTAAAACTGCGGATAGAATATACAACTGGCGTACACTCAAAACCTCGCTATCCCGATAAAGATCGGCCGTAGGGTACCGGTAGGGCTTTTTATACATGACCTTGAGAACTGCTCTCTGTGCCCTCTCCAACTGCAACATCGTGGTTTTGGAGGCACCACCCCAAGCTGATATACAATATTGTATTAAGGATTGGCAGAGGGCAAAATAAACCATACGAAGTGTCTTTTTATCAGCACAGTTCCTGAGCAACTTCATTATGTAAATAACCCTCTTGACTCGATTTGAGAGGTATGAGATATGCTGTTTGAAGGAAAGATTGTGGTCAACAATTACACCCAAGTACCTGATCGTCTCCACTCTCGCAATACCCTCACAGTCACAATGTTGCAGAATGTCACAAGTATGGACTGGAATGTCGTTCTGGATCAACGGATTCGATGCACAGGTTTTGTGGAAACACATGTATTTGGATTTTTTCGCATTAAGTGTCAACAAATTACGATTCAGCCACCCAGCCACTTGGCCCATACCGTTCTCGGCCAGTTTTCTTACTTCTTTCCAGGATCGACCATGACATAAGACAACGGTGTCATCTGCGTAACAAATTGTTTCACACTGAGGTATTTTGAGTTCTAGAAGGTCATTCATATATAGAACAAAGAGGGTCGGCCCGAGAATACTGCCCTGGGGCACGCCGAAGGTCACCTGAAGCTGGGAACTAATGTGATCAGCCCCTATTTGCACGCTTTGGTATCGATTAGTGAGATAGCTTTGAAACCAATTCCTAGCAGTACCGCGGATTCCAAAACCTTCGAGCTTCTTCAACAATATTTGTCTAGACACGGTGTCAAAGGCCTTAGAAAGGTCCAGAAAAATACCAAGAATGCATTTACCATTATCCACCTTAGATGAAATTTGATTTATCAGCAGATTAATAGCATCCTCGGTGGACTTCCCTACCCTAAACCCAAACTGTCTATCAGAAACTAGCTTCAACTTCTCGATATACTTCAGCAGACGGATATTAACTATCTTCTCAAGAAGCTTTGAGAAGATTGTTAGGAGCGATATAGGCCTGTAATTATCCGGATTATTCTTTGGTCCAGCTTTGTAAATCGGACTTACTACCGCACACTTCCAATTGTCAGGAAATACGCCCTTACTAAGACTAAGGTTGAAAATATGAGTAAGAGGAATCAAAATTGACTCTTTAATAGATTTAATAAGGAAAGGGGTACATCCGTCAACCCCCGGCGCACTATCATTACGTAAACCCTCAATCAGCCTCTTGATTTCCAATGAATCGGTTGGCTTAAAGAAGAAAGAGTTAAGCAGAGGATTGGGAGTCCCAACGGAAGCACTCAATTTGGCCTCTGAGGTTGAAAGCTTAGACAGGATTTGATCAGCCAATTTTCGACCGGAGGAGACAAAATGACTATTACAGAAATTTAATGAAGACTTGATGTCAACATCACTTTTTAAAAGTTCCTCAGAATCTTTACTCCTTTGGGGGACCTCGCAAACATTTCTTATTGCCTGCCAAAGCTTTTTAGGATTCCGCTTATGGTCTTTTAGCTCTCCATTCTCGTGCTCAGCCTTGAGTCGGTGCAGCAGGTCATTACAATAGTTGCGATATCGTTTGTAGGTCAGATTAAGCACGACGTCATTAGGGTTCGCACGGACCTGACTATGCAAATGGTCTCTGTGTCGCATACATTTTATTAGCCCGGGAGTAATCCAGCGTTTGATGTTGTATTTAGTGCGACTCAATTTTACTTTACTAGTATGTTTGCCTATAACTGATTGTATAATCTGGTCAAAATTAAAAGTGGCCTCGTTGACGTCTTCACAGCCAGTTATTGTCGACCAGTTCATACCGCAAAGGTCCAGATTAATTGCGCCGATATCAACAATATTTCTGTACCTGTTTTTCGATTTAGGTTTATTTTCAGCAAAGCTCACACCTACCATAGGCATATAGTGATCAGTCAAGGAGCATTTGCATACAGCTGCTGAGATAGCTTGTTTGCACTTAATGAAAATGTGGTCCAAGCATGTATCTCCCCTAGTAGGCTCTGTAATGGCTGACAACAACCCGTGGGAAGCCATTAGGCAAAAGTAATCAGATACCTGCAAATCAGTGTCGTTAGCTAACAAATTTATATTTAAGTCACCCGCCACCATTACACAAGACCTATCCTGTAAGCTGTGAAGTGTACTGTCCAAAGATTGTAGAAAGCTGTTTAAGTTGTGAAATGAGGGAGAGCGATATATGCATAGTATAGACAATGAGTTATCCAAGTCAACCCTAAGGCAGTTTGCCTCATCAAAGGTGGGCTCCTGCACAGAGGGCATCCACTTGTCCAACCTAATGTAAACAACCACTCCCCCACTTTTATTGATATACTTTTTAGTATGAAAGGACCTATAACCGGCTATTTGCCCAATTACTGAGCTGTCATGTAGCCAGCATTCAGTCAGAACGATGACGTCATATGTAATGTTTAATCTCTTTAGGAATACCAAAAAATCATTAAAATTCTTTTGAAGACTAAGTATATTAAAAGTGAGAAGTTTAAAATCGTTTGATTTAAAAACTTTCTTACAGTATTCTAGTCTATCCAGTGAGTGACATTTAATCGGTAAAGATTTTTCTATATCGTCTTGGATTTCTATGGCGGCCGTAGTATATAAAAAATTAATAGAAAGAGATATTTGAAACAGAGCATGTCACTCATAAACTGGTAGGAATACAAACATTTTGTTAACAAAGAACTT
This sequence comes from Parnassius smintheus behrii, assembly GCA_036936625.1. Lineage (NCBI taxonomy): Eukaryota > Metazoa > Arthropoda > Insecta > Lepidoptera > Papilionidae > Parnassius > Parnassius smintheus. Next base: position 4,632,629 of record JAUPFT010000006.1, read on the forward strand.
AAGCCAGTCATAGTCTTAGTCACAGAGGTATATTTTAATCGGAATTCGAATATAAGCAATATAATATAAGGCCTTTTCTTCGCGATATTCAATAGTAGTATTTTGCCTAAATTACAAATATGTGTAACACAATATGATTTAGAAGGAAATTCTTTAGCGAGTGTATTATAACTATTTGTAAAAAAGTAAAGATTATTAAATACATAAGTTATGAATAGGTGAATTAATAATTTTATTTTTACAATTATCAGTAAACTAATACTTCCGTGCACTTTCGTTTGGCATAAATTAACAATAAAAATTTGAGAAAAATATGCATAATACTCATAATATTGCTGCAAAGAATCATTGCTATTAACATCGAATAATAATAACATGCAACAAAACAAACAGTAACTTAATATCAAGCAAAGCAGGCTAATTTGATTTATTGTCTTGGTGTGGAAAAGAAGATGGCTTACACTCATGATCCTGGGCAACGAGGTGCCGGTCCATGTCAGCAGCACTTCGTATAGTGCGGGCTGGACTACCTTCGTGCTTTCGGATATGAATTTTTCCATTTTTGATCCAGCAGTACCTATAACCCGCTTCTCTTGATCGAGTTCGAACATCCCGAAACAACTGGCGATTATATTTTGTGAGATGTTCATTGAAGTATAATTTTCTAGGAGGTCCTTGAACTTCAATATCTAAGTTGGTGAGGTCACGTCTAGCTTTCGTCGCCCTTAAAAATTCATCACGCTTGTCTTTTCTTAGAAAGCGCACTATGACAGGTCGGGGTCCTTTAAATTGACTTTCCTGGTTGGTTCGGTCACGTCGACTCCCTGGACGAACAACGAAATCAATATCGTCGTTAACGAGGGTGATTCCGATCTTAGAAGCCGTAACGAGGACAATGTGTTGCAGGTTCTCACTGACGTTTTCGTTGATGCCCATGATCTCTATTTCATTGCGTAGCGAGGATTGTGACTGGGTGTTGAGTTGTTCCTGGAGAATTGAAATGGTGGCCTTAAGAGAATATATGTCAGATTCCTTTTCATCCAAGACCTGAAGTTTCCCTTCGGCATTTGACATACGCGTTTCCAATGAGTCCAGTCTTGAGGTACAGGCCAAGAGACATTGCGAGACTGTTTGCATAGCGCCCTTCATTTCAGTCATTTCTTCCCTCATAAGATATATTTCAGATGCAAGCTTGAGAAGGTTGCCATTTATTGATTCCAACGTAGGCTTCTGGTTCTCATTGATAGTGGAGGATACGGCTTTGCGTTTTGATGGACGGGTGGTGACATTTAAATGCAGCTCAGAGTTAGGTGCGCGAATGGGAGTATTGGAATTATCACCCTTAGGAGTCCTGCAGTGGCAGTTAGGGCATAGCCAGCTTGATAAAAATTCATCCGTAAACAGTTCATATTCTTTTTCCAAGATATTGATACATAAAATGTGGTAAACGGTTTTACATCTATAGCATCCCATAAACAAATCTGCGCTGCCGATGTCACATAGGCAAGCTCCACACTGAGAAGACATGGTTTACGTAGGTTCCTATCGATAAGCGTCAGCTGTTGCAATAGATATGTCTTTAGTGCGCAGTTAATCGACAAGGCGCTTACCGGCTTAAGTGAATTTAATGCACGTATATGCACTTCGCGCTGCAAAGTATGGCAGAGATGCGCGCGCAGTCGCTTACTATTGGTCGAGATTGACGGACGTTAGAGGGTACCCTAAATACGTTAACTAAGTCTATTGAATGATAAGTTTATATTCACCTTTTAAAAATACGTAAAAAACTTCACTGATTGCATGCACGATAACAAGCATCACCAAAAACAAAATGCAACAGTCGATAATATGAAACTTTCTCGATACACTGATATAGATTAATCTCATGTAAGTACACTTTATCCCGTATAATTAATTTTAACAATTGGACGATTAAGAATTGCGACTGTTGAGGTCAACGAACTTGACCGTACTCCGAGAGCTCATGTAGTTCCGATAGAATACGTTTTGCACCGACGTAGTTCGTACCGTTATCCGAATACAATCTACTTACAGGGCCACGGCGGGAAAGAAATCTTTTAAATGCACCCATAAAGCCTGCTGTGCTTAGATCACCAACGAGTTCTATATGCACCGCTCGAGTAGTTAGACATATGAAAATGCAGACGTAAGCCTTTGTGGATCTTATACCACGCCCGCGAGTGAGCGTGACCTTAAACGGACCAGCGAAATCAGACCCGGTGTGCGTGAAGGGCTTTACTGATTGTATTACTCTACAAGATCTAAGTTCCGCCATTTCTGGAAATGACGGCTTGGGGCGTGCCCGAAAGCAAGCTATACATCTGTGCACCCGATTGCGTATTAAACTACGTGCAGAAAGAATCCAATAATTCTGACGCAAAATCGACATCAACAAGTCGGGGCCAGCGTGCGAGTTCAATTTATGATGGTAATCGACTAATAAGTTCATGATATGGTCTTTACGCGGTAAAACAATAGGGTGCCGTTGGTCGAAACTCAATTGCGAGTTGGACAAGCGTCCACCTACCCTTACAATCCCATCCTGTAAAAATGGCTTAAGGCGTTGAAAGGCGCGACTACAAGCTCTATTCGATTGTAATCTTGTAATTTCTTCAGAGAAGTGCGCACGTTGAAGTTCACGTAATACTAGCGACTCGGCATAGTTGTAATCGGATGCTAAGACATACGAACGTCACGGTAAAAGCTTCACGAATCGACAAACGTAAATTACGCTACGCAATAATTTCGACCAAGAGGACAAGCGGTTCGCCAAAGCAATGATTGGAGTAACCTCGCTCGAAACGTTCGCCACTAGAGCGTGTCTCTTCTCTTCCGGCGGTTGTGACACTGACGAAGGTTCGAAATCGATTATTGGCCATTGCGAGGGATCCAAGTGAACCCAAGCAGGTCCGTGGAACCAAAGCGGGTGGTCCATTATTTGCATCGGGGTGAGTCCACGAGATAGATAATCGGCGGGGTTTTCCGTACCGAAAACGTGATAAAAGCTCCGCGTTTCTAACTCGTCTTGTATCTTGGCCACTTGGTTCGCGACAAACGTATCCCAACGGTGGGGTGAAGAATGAACCCAGCATAAGGCGACGGTGGAGTCGGAAAAGGCAAATATCCTTTCTATGTGAACTCTATCCCTACATGCGCTGATAACTGCGGTAATAAGCTTGGTGAGTACTAATATTGCGCAAAGCTCTAAGCGCGCCAGAGAGACAACCTTACGGGGGGAGACTCTTGACTTAGAACTAATGAGGCTAATCGAATTTCTACCGTTATTCTGGACGTGGAAATATACAACGCCCCCGTACGCCTTCTCGCTGGCGTCTGCAAACCCAACGACCGTTATGACGCTATTTCTATCTACGTTTGTATGACGCGGTATTTTAATTTCTCTTAATAAAGCAAGTTCCTCTCTAAAACGCTGCCACAACCGAACAATGCTGTCAGGCGGCGAGTCATCCCAGTCGCATTCCAATAACCAAAGTTGTTTAATCAAAAGCTTAGCGTATAAAACCACCGGAGCTACGAAACCCATGACGTCCCATAATCTAGCAACGCATGACAGTATTGTGCGCTTTGTGCATTTCTCTACGGGCGGATTTACCTTAAGGCTAAACACGTCGGACTCTGGTGACCAACATAGACCGAGCACCTTGTGTGTATCAGAATCGTCGAATTCCTTTATCGCCGAAAGACGGTGTGATAGTGGGATTGTATCCAAAACCGGACGCGAATTACTAGTCCACTTTACAAGATCGAATTGACCCGATTTCATGAGCCTTATAACCTCGGCGGTGGTTAGGGTTGCCTCCTCCACGCTATCGACCGAGTACACAAAATCATCCATATATAATCCGCTCTCAATTGCCCTCTTAGCTTTAGGATAAGAGGGACCTTCATCGTGAGCGAGCTGTCTCACCGTGCGTAACGCATGAAATGGGCTCGACTTTAAACCAAAACAAACGCGGTTAAATTCAAACACCATTAGAGGTTCCTTTGGGTTGAAATGATATAAAATGCGTTGGAATCTACGGTCGCATTCACGGAACCCTATGCAAAGAAACATTTGGCGAATATCGGTGGATAGTGCTATACTAAACAAACGAAAATTGACTATTATATTAAATAAACTGCCCTGTAAATTTTGCCCACTATAGAGGATATCGTTAAGCGACAGGTGAGTGCTAGTTTTAGCACTAGCGTCGAGCACTACACGTAACTTAGATGTAAGTTTGTCCTCTCTAATGACTCCGTGGTGTGGTATGAAATACGACGGTGTGTCTTCGTAGTTATCTAATTTCGAAGCCACAATTGATATGTAACTTTCTCTTATATATTCGTTAATGACGCCGTCGTAAGCTTCCTTTAACTGGGGTGAAGCGACCATCCTACGCTCCAAGCTGTAGAGACGTTTTTCCGCCATTTGACGCGAATCGCCGAGAGATAAAACATCTCCTTTAAAGGGTAGCGCTACACTATATCTACCGTCGCGATCACGAACGGTCGTGCGGACGTAAATTTCCTCGCATAACCTGTCATCTGAGCTAGCTATGGGTGGGACGTTCACCTCCTCCATCTCCCAAAATTTGCGGACTAACGACTGGAGCGGTTCGACAGCCATACCACAATAAGAGGTTGCCGAAATACTATCTATGATGGGGGCGGAGCCAAGGATCACATAGCCCAATACGGTTTCCAGTGCGTAAGGCGCGGTATGCGAGGAGTTGCCCCTGACCTTATTGTTTAACAAAAGATGAGGGAAAAGCGATGCTCCAATGAGCATGTCTATGTTTCCAGGAACGTTGTAAGTGTCGTCCGCCAGAGTCAAATTCTTAAATTCAATCATTGCCGAGGTGTCAACCGAAACGGTTGGCAACCGTTCAGTGACCCTATCTACTACTAGTGCATTTATATCAAAGTTAACATTACGATCTATCCGAGAATAAAATTTTAAATTTATATATCCCTGTGTCGCTTTACTAATACCTCCGAGGCCTTTAATTACCGGACATGAAAGTGACCTATTTATTACTAAGCCTAAGCGCTGACAACATTGTCGCGTTATAAAGCTATTTTGGGCTCCGCTGTCCAGCAGTGCACGGACGCTTTGTTCGTTTCCACGCGAATCCCTAACCAAAATACGTGCCGTACCCAGTAACATGGTTGAAGGAGGTTGTGCTCCCATATTTGCCAATGAGCACAGAGCGACATCACCAGGTCGACACCAGGGCGAATTCCTTGTCCGCTTTACTTGACGCCGCTATGTTGCTATTTTCAAAATGTAATAGCGTGTGATGTTTCCTGGCGCACTTGCTACATACGGAACTCGAATTGCATTTTGCAACTAAATGCTTATCGCTTAAGCAGTTCAAACATAGGTTGTTTGTCTTTACTAATTTATAACGCTCGCTTGGTGAATATTTACGAAAAGTCGCACAATTATATAAATTACCGTGTTTATCTTTACATACTATACAAGTATGCTGGAGTGATGTTGGCGTAGCGGTTACGTAAGTTAACGACCCTGCTATTTTAGATGGTTGAGTCTGTCTACGGTCGACGCACCTTTTAATCTTCTGTTTAACGTTCGGAGAGCGCTGCATCACCTTTATTTGATCTCGTACGAACGATGCTAATGAATGAAAGGAAGGCATCTCCGAGCTACGATGCTCCATTTCAAACGCACGCATGGTGTCGGGGTCTAATTTCTTTAATGCAACATGGAGAAACACCACGTCCATAAGATCATTAAATTTCAAATTCTTAAGTGCAGCCACCGATGCCACAAATTTATCTAGAAACTGCTCTAAGCCGTTGATGTTCGCAGATGATATAGGTTTAAGATCGAATATCTGGTTCAAATATTCGGAAGCTAACATTCTCCTATCTTCATATTTAGTTTTAAGCGTTTCGAATATTAATAAGTAATTGTTTGCTGTAGGTGTAAAACCAGAGCAGATCGACTGAGCCCTGCCACTAAGTTTACTAATTAAGTAATATAATTTTTCGGCGTCCGATAACGATGGGTTATTGTGTATATTGTTTTGAAAACTACTGAAGAAGAAGGGCCACGTCTTAATATCGCCATTGAATATCTATTGGCGGCAACCTAATTGAGTCACTTGGACGTACCTGTGTTTTCGGCTTTGCTTCGTTTTGAGATTGTTGGGATGTCGCAGTTCTTTTCACGCGACACAACATATCTTCGAATGCCAGCAGCGGTTGGTAGTTCACTATGTATTTCGGGTCGATTTGTAATTCCAAATGATTAATTTGGTTTAATATTCTCTCGTAATCTATCCGCAAAGTATCTATCGTTTCGATTTCATTCAAAAAGGTTTCCCGCACTGCTTCTATATTAATGTTCTTTATATAATCACTTATATTCTGCATACGCAAAAAGAGTATCTCCCTCTTGGCATAAAGCGTTTTAATTTTGATTTCACTTCCACTAACTGCCATTTTAAATTATTATAATAAAGTTATATTAATCACAATTAATCTCACAACGCACAAACAATGAAGGATGGACACTCGGTATGCCGTATTACGTAATTAAATCGAACACCTGCGCAGCGAGTCGAGGTGACGCGTCATTTGCTAAACTCAATAATTTTATCAAGATTGTGGGTAAGCGTATCAAACGGTTCCTATTACACTGTTTTAATTATTTAATAGGCTTTAAATTTAATCAAATACGAGCGCTATAAAACGAATAATTCTGTTTGCGAGTACCTAATCAAATTTTAAATTTAAACGAACACTATTTAAGTCTATTCCATAAATTAGAGTGCATTATCTAATTAATTAATTCAACAATTCGACCAAATCCTGCCGAAGTGACCATAAAATGATGGAGCCACGTGTCTAAGGCTGCCGAAGTCTAGTTCCCCGGTCGAACCTTAAACCTATTACGCGAGATATTAACTGCTGTGGACTGTATATGCGATTGCTTCTACGCTTACGACTACTATAGCATGCGGTATAATTCACTCGCTCTTCCCTAAAACTAAAACTATTATTTTGCCAAGTCGATGAAAAAGAATCCTGCCTGATTAGGAAAACACAAATTGGAGCGGGTTAAAACAGTTATATCAGGCAGGAACTAATTAAAGGAATATTGACTCATCGGGGTTTCTTCTATTTGTGTAGATCACTATAGCTGCAACTTCTGGAACTTCTTCTAGAACACTCCGGAGAGAGGCGGTGCGCGACTATATCTCACACGAGGTGAGGCGGGTCTCCTGGAGCTCGACTGCTTCCAGGCTAAAGCGGTTTCTACTAGCGGTGTGATTTCAACGACGACTGCGGCGGAAAGAGCTGTTGTTCCAATGACTGGCGCGGCGGGAAGAGGGCGCTCAACGGTCGCGCGTGTCTTATATGTCCTCGGCTCCGATGATTACGCGACATTCTAGAATCATCTTCTTTCCCCTCCCACCCCACCACCCCGATGTGTCGATAGGAGGGTATGAATGATATCGTTTTGGAAGGAATAAACGACTTGGCACCTACCGTCAAATATAATAATACGAATGGGTTTTCCGCGCAACCAATAACCAACTACCCATATCCACCACATTGATAGCTTTATATGGGTGATATTTTCCATAGTTGCCAATTTTAACTGGCTGTCAATTGCTGTTCTTATTTATTTTGAATTATTATCAGGAAAATAGTGTTTCTTTCCATGGTTTCGTTTACCTTTGTCAAAACTTTCGCCTTTAATAATCATACGTAGCCATAACAAGGTACAGCCAAAAATGTATTAATAATATATTAAATATTTATTCATATTTTTATAACTTATAAAATAGTGTAAAAAGCCACTACTAACCTCTGAACCCCCTAAGATTACAACCTCATAAGAAGAAAACCGATTTCATGAGACCGCGATCATATTCCGTCAAATTCCTAGCGGCCTGATGAGGTCGCACCCACCCATAGCACTTTAACCCTTTAAATAGAGACTACTTTTCTATGAAGAAATTTCGGCATTATATAATCAATATGAAGTACTCTTTCCTCTAAAAAACTGTTATCCTATGAATATTTATTTATAATCTACGTTCGTTTCGTACGCCATTTTCGCGTGAATGTTATTGTGTTGATTTTTGCATTTTTTTAGTGATTTATTTAGTATAGTGTTTTATTATAAAATTATAGTGAAAGTTTTTGTGTGAATATAATTTATCTTTTTACGTAAATAATTTCGAGTAATGTGTATTGAAATAATTATAATTTTCACGCTGCCGACATTCACTTCGTATGTTTTTTTTTTGTTATCAAAATACAATAAAATCTTTTCGTAATGAAGTAAAACCAGACTTTTGTTTAGACCACAAGATAGAAATTTTTGTATAGATTTTATAATGCTAAACTTTTTTATAGAAAAATATCGCATCGCATAGTCGCATGAACGCTCGGGATTTGCCGGGCATGGGATTTTTATGGCGCTTCAAAGGTTAAAGATAGTTGAGGAAATAAAATAAAATACACCCCAAGTTTTACATATGTTTAAGTAAAAAGAAGATGCCACAAAACCATATCGATATGCTCTGTATGTAAATCTTGTCTTTGAAAACCGTTATGCCAAAGCGGAATACCCAAAAGTCAACAAGCCCCATGCAGCACGCCCTTCCAGTCCAGTAAAATACGATAATGTTAGTCATTTTCCGCAGAAAATCGAGGAAGGACGTTGTAGATTTGTGTACTGCATAAAATGTCAGACGCGACTTTACATTATAACTAGAAAAAATGCCAGAAATTGTTTATTATTAGTTATAAGTTATTCTAATCTTAATAAATTATTAAAATAGATAGATTTATTATTTTGCACTAATTTGATAATGTCCGTCAGAATTTATGCAATAAGTGTGAAACTAAAAATGGTAAGAAATATTTTCTATTGGCAACCTAGTGCCGCCGTGTACCACCGCTTTTGAGACCTAAGACTCAATCCAGCTGAAACCGATGACCGTTGGGGATTGCGACAGCATTGCACCGGTTTGTTCTTTAACTTTTTTCCAATCGATTAAAACTACTTTTATTCGAGTGCTTTCCAGCACCCATGGTCACGGGGGACTAAAGTGACTGACGTCCCGATGTCAATGTTAACCCGGAGTACCTTCAGCTTTTTAATTATAATTTATGATACGATCTATGCAGAATTAAGTTTTTTCCTATCGTTTTTCTCGCTAACACACAACATATACAAAGTATTATCGTCTTGTTTCTCCTTGCCAGAGCAATCTATCTCACATTCCTGGTCTTTTCAGACAGGGACGGCACTCTTGTTGTCACATTGATGAGGTGTTTTTGATAGGAGTTCGGTTATCCGCCTGTTTCCCTTTGAATCAGTAGTTGCTAGCCATTGTTTCATGGGCACGTATTGAAGGCCTATAGGACCACTACCAAATTCAGGATTTTTCTGAAAGCATGCTTATCTTCTCGTGTTTATTTTATTTTTCAACTGGAAACTATCATTCAAGGGTACATGTTTCGTACCATTTGTTTCTTGTTTGAGTAATTCAAATTTTTCCTGATGCTTTTTTTAATTCACTAACCTTGTACCAAAGCTATATCCTTAAGTAAACGGGTGACATCTACATGGTCATATGTCACGGAAGAGATTTTGTGAAAATCCTTTGCCACGAAAACTGAATAAAGTTCTGGATCCATTCCCTTGAGCAGGTCGATCATGTCCTTCAAGTCCCTGGCTACTTTTTTCTTATAAGATATATATGTAGATTATTTGACACATTGTAATAACCCAAGTATTAATCTGATAATTTCTGATTTGACTCAGGAGATATTGGATAATATCAAGTGCATTATATATAGATGAGTGAGCTTAAGCAGGAACTAAAGACATTATCAGAGCACTTAAACGATTAGAAGATACTTATAGCCTAAATTTATGTTCGGCCCCGTCTGATATGCTAAGCGTTGAGAATTGCATCAATTTGTATTATTATACGAAATAATAAGAGGCGAATAAAGTAGAATTCAAAATTTATTTATTCATTTTAGCTTTACGATTAATGAACGTCGAAATCTAAAAGCGGCTTCAAAAGTGAGAAGTTAAGAGAATTGAAAGAAGCTATAGGAATTTGCATACTTTTAAATAATGAAAATTTGACTTAAATAAAAAATTGGTATTACTTGGGTCTTCTAATAATGAATTTTTTCAAGTTATACAAGAAATTTTGGCAAACTGACGGTCAGGTGGTCTTACCCCTTTGTTTTCAATATTAAACGCATTAGAGCCAAACGGTTTGCTGTACAGCAAAGGAGTGGAAAATTTTGCTGGCGTCTGTCTTTTTCATCTTTGTCTGTAATAAAGGCTTTTGAACTAGATCTTAACGTCCACTTCCATTTGCAGGAAATTTAGTGAAAGTTAGACTTGATTACTATGTGGTTTATTTGCAATTGCTTTAAATTTTTACTAATACAAAGTCTCACATAATATCCACACCCTCGCTCTTATAGATTTACATAGATTATACAGAACAGAGTAGAAGCTTATGGCACTGTATATTCCGGTGCACGGTTTGTATATTTCTGTTAACTTCTTGCGTCCGTTGATGGCGGAAATGATGATGCACTTTTTATATTTCGTATATAGTTCGTAGGTTTAACTCACTTTATCTTTCCGTCTTTGACGTAAATGATGTGACATTCTATATATTCCGTATATGATTTGTTTGTTTTGCTTACTTAATACGTTCACTTTTGGGACCATCTGTATCCCATATGAAATCATAGTGGTTTTCATGGTGCAGCTGAAACATTTGATAAGCTGTTGGGCGTAAGATTCGTTGCGAAGAAATATTTGTTATTTTTTATAGAAAGTGGACAATCGAGCATGCAGCTCACCTGACGGTAAGTTTTGACCCGCGCACTGCACGCAAACAACTGTAATACTACGGGAATCGCAGATGTATTGTTGCTTTTCATGAAAGGAGCAGGCACTTTCCTTGAACGTCCTCAAGTCGTATCAGTGCAGAAAAGTGGCTGGTGGTAGTCAATTCCACATAGAAGTTACGAGAAAGGTAATAAATTCCTGTAAATCGCACAGTGGTAGATCGCCACCCATCCAGATGATGATGAGGATGATATCGCGAGTTTTATCACGATATGCGATAGTGAAATTGAGCAGCTGCAGTCAGTTTAAGCAAGAACGTCCCGTATTAGATGCGATAAAATACGCAAAGAAATGCAACATATCTTCATAATACCAATTCGGCTTTCTCTTCCAAGTGGCCACGAAACTGCAAATCATTGATGTGTCAACGCAGAGGATTCCAATACAGGCTGAATCACCAAAGAGAGTGCCCTGAAACTGAACAAGTACGATATGTTTTAGCTCAACTGGACTAAATTTATTCGCCCCCAATTGGAGACTTTGTTCAACAAAGTCTAGACTTCCGACAAAGCGGTACTCGGCGACATTTTCCCGAGAAATATTGGTGCCGCCAGTGTACGAAACATCATCAGTACTGGCTCTTGCATAGCAATGAATGTAATAGTTTCCTTGTAATAGATTATTATGGACAGAGTGATTGCGATAGGTCAGACGGCAGTGAGTTTCCTCCGTCATCAATAGTCGAGTTGGAGGCAAAGAGAGAACACAGCAGATCAACTTTGTCCTTTGCGGCACGGGCTATTCAGTCGTCCTTCATGTGCAGAGATGGGAGAGATGGTTGATAGGAGTTTCCTTGGACAACCTTGGCAAGTGATCAGAATGTACGTGTTCCCCTAGGAAGATGAAATATTTTCTCGCCATTAGGCAAAGTGCTCTGACTTTGCCTGGCAGTGATACCTTTGAAGGACCTGGATGCGAAGTTATACTTCATTTCAAGAGCGCTGGTGTTTGAAAGAAAGAAAGAAAGAAAGAAAGGTTTATTCTCCAAAATGACGCCATCACAGGTAATATAAAAAACACACAATTTACAAATAATGTTGGCTATACAATACAAATTACAATATACTACATATTACAAACTATACAATACCTATACTAGTATGTGTCAAGGCGTCATCTGGGAACAGGAGCACACTCAGCATAATGCCATGAATTTTTTTTCCATGGCGCTGATTTTCAGTGTGTCCAACCAGTGACTTACCGAAATCAGTGCTATATGTATACTCATTTTATTATTTTTAAACAGAATTATGCACAACAAGGGGGAAAGAGACAGTAACTATTTTAAGTGAGAGGGAGAGAGTAGCGTTCAAGGTCGAATGCCACTTCGACACAGCACGTCCCGTTTATGTTGCTTTCAGATGCTCTTAGAAGGTCTATACGAACACTACAAAAGGGGAGATTATTAAAATACTATATAGGGCTATATACTACACTATGTAATTATTGAAGAATATAAAAGTATATAACAAGACAAAAGCCGCATTCAAGAGGACAATTTTTAATGCTCCGTTGTTAATAATCTACGACGATGAGGTACGTAATCGTGCAAAGCGTTATAAACTTTGATCAAAGTCAATCTGACTTTGCAGTAATTGTGTTCTATATTTATTTTTAAATGTGTGTACTGCTTTCAGATTTCGCAAAGGAGGCGGTATATCGTTCCAGCACTTGGATGCGGCGTATTTGAAACTTCCTCGGAAAGCGTGAGTGCGGTGACGAGGCACGACGAGAGTATTCCCACTGATGCGCGTATTATAAGTTTTTACATCACGTCAGCAAGATAAGGAGGTGTTTTATTTTTTAATACCCCGAATAGGAGAGTTGCCATGTGCAGTTTTCGGCGATATTCCATTTTTAACATTTTGGCATTGTTAATGTAAGGGGTGACGTGCGTGCGGGGCGGTATTGTAAAACTAAATCTTGCACATGCATTTTGAACACGTTGCACTAGACGTCGCGACCGCGCTAAAAGTCTCGGGCCATATACAATGTCCATATAATTAAATTTCGAAAGGACAAGTGTGTCACACAGTTTCACCCGAATATCCGAATTTAAAAACTCCCTTATTTGATAAAGAACTTTAAGCCTATAAAAGCAGTTTCTGCTAGTACTTAGTATGTGGTTCTCAAACTGTAGTTTGTCATCCATTAGTAAGCCCAGATTGCGAATCTCATTTACACGTTCTACGATTTCCCCTCGAATTTGGATGCATGCCCCTCTTTCTGATAAATTTTTTATTTGATTTTTAGGACCCATAATTAGTAGTTTAGATTTAGTTCCGTTTAGTACAAGGCAGTTTGAGTCGCACCACGCGGCTATACTTTCGAGGTCTTCGTTGATTTTATTAACGACTTCTTGAGTATCACGCGGATTACATGACATGTAAACTTGCAAATCATCTGCGTATAAATGAAATTTACAGTGCTTAATGTTTTTTACTAAGTCGGCACTGTAAATTGAAAACAATATTGGAGCCAGGTTCGATCCCTGGGGCGCACCGGCTTTGATTTTTTTTTTGATTGCGAACGTATTAATGTTCCTCGGTCATCGCTCAGTTCTACAGTTTGTAGTCGGTTTTTAAAATAACTATCGAACCATTGTACGGCGCTGCTACTGAATCCATAGTAATGAAGCTTTGATAAGAGAAGGGAAACATTTATACAGTCAAATGCACGAGAAAAATCTAGTAATACTAGTATTGTGCCTTTTCCTTCATCTTGAGCGGTTAGTACATCGTCAGTAAGTTGGGCTAGGGCCGTCTTGGTGCTATGGTTCTTACGAAATCCCGACTGCATTTCCGGTAGAATTTTTTTTCTATCTAAATACATGTTTAGCTGTTCTGCGACAATTTTTTCAATAATTTTAGAGACACAGGGGAGAATACTGATGGGCCGAAAGTCTTTTTCAGACAATGGATTTGAGTTCTTAGGTATGGGTTTGACTAACGCATGTTGTCATAATGTCGGATAGGTTTTAGAGTTAATGGATTTGTTCACCATAGCAGTAATAGTTGATAGTGTTTTCGGGAGGGTCATACGGATCATATCGAGAGAAATCCCATCAATGCCTATGGCTTTAGATTTTAAACTTTTAATGAATTTTAGTACCTCTAGTTCATCTACCTCCTTTATCTCAAATATATCATTAACGCAGCAGTGGAACTCAAAGTACGTTACATATGACAACGAGACGTTTCTATTTCCAGGCACGTTTAAAAAATAGTCGTTTATTTTATTTGGATCATTGAACAAGTCTATCGGGATATTGTGTTTTGGTTTTATCTTAACATTGGACTTTATATGTTTCCACATTGAATTAGGAATATTTATATTACGATTAACATAAAAATTATAGTAGGCTTGTTTTTCTCTATATATTGCGTTATTGACGTAGATTTTTAGATCTTTATAGTATTTAATATGTATGTCGTTTTTACTTTTTCTCATTTTAATGTATGCGTCATCTCGTTTTTTCATCATCAATTTTATATTAAAGGTTAGCCACGGGAATTGCTGATGTTTAATAATTTTTTTTCTAAGAGGCGCATGAATTTCAAATAGTGTAAGTATGGCTGTGTTAAATAGCACTACCTGATTATTTACATCCGCGATGCTCTCAATTTCTTTCCAATTTATTGATGTAAGGTCCTTATGAAAGTCTCCCTCGTCTATGTCAGAAATTCTCCTACTCATTATTGTTACTGGTGCCGGCTTTTTTTTACTCATATCAATTTGACATGTAATAAAAGCATGACTACTTAATTCACGTATAAGTTCTACAGTAACTGCGTTTACATTTATGTCGGTACATATTACGTCAATTAAAGTCTCGCTATATTTCGTAAAGTGGGTTGGCTTAGTTACATGCTGTTTCAATTTGAAGCAAGTAAGAAAATTATTTAGCTTTATAGTGGTATTATGCGTCATATTTAACATATTAATATTAAAATCACCGAGAAGAAGTAAGTTTTGGCTCCATGAAAAAGTCCCCATAGTAACGGTAAGCGCGTCTATGAATGTATCGACATTCAGCCACGGCGGTCTATACGCGGTACCGATAACGAGTTGCTTTCCGCCACTAGAGGTCGAGATCCACATTTGTTCTACTAGTGGGGCCGGGGGGTGGGGCAGCTCGCGGACGCCGACGCCTCGCTTCACATAGAAGCCGACGCCGCCGCCGCGCGAACGCACGTCGGGTGGAAGCGGCGTGTGCCGCAGCCGGTACCCGGGCACCGCGGCCGCGCGCCCCTCTTCGCCCTCCCGCAGCCACGTCTCATTGATGGCCATGATATCGACACTATGCCGTTGCATTGCGACAATAAATTCATCGTGGCGCGTTCCAAGGGACCCTGCATTTAAAAGATCAACTTTTACGTTACTTTTAGAAGCCATAAACGAATTTTAGATATACATATTTATTTGACATAATAGGTTCCGACGCAAAATTTAACTTTAGTTTGCTTCTTGTACAGACAAAATTAATTTTATGTGATTTGATAGAATAAATAATATTTATGGGGATATCACAAATTGTTAAATAGTTATCCATTGAGTAAATTTTCTTGTACCTTAATGTACTCGTATAGTAATTTTTGTATGTATGTAGTGCAGAACTTAAAGACAAAACCCTAGTGAGTCTTTTCAATAAATTGATGTTAGAAATTTGTGCCGGAACTAACCAGGATATATTATTATTCCACATTCGAGTATAGGCATAGTATATTTTATTTGACAGAAATAGAATCCAAAAATAGTTCTTAAATAAAATTACAAACACAATTATTAACGACTTACATAAAAATGAGCAATAGCAGAACAAGATAATATTTAAAAAAAAATTCAGATAATTATAACTTTTATATTTTTTTCCATTGCTTCCGATAGCCCCAACTGAATTTGTTCCAAAAACCCTCTCGAGATCTACTTCACTTTTTATGCGATAAGACGTTGTTCCGTGTTCTCGACGAGTATAAATTTTTCCCTCTTTCGACCATACGTAGCGCCAATCAAATCGCCGAGCGAATTCCTTAGTTCTAAAAAACACATTGCGGTTCAATTTAGTAAGCCGTTCGTTTATATAGAAGGCTCGTGTATTTTCGGAGCGGAGACCCAGACCTTCGGTAGTTAAGGAGCGGCGCACGCGCGCGGCCCGCAGCAGAGTGTCCCGCGTGTGCCTGCGCGCCAGCCGCACGACTATGGGACGGGGCTTCGCTAGCCTACTTTGCTCGTCGCGCATAAGACCGACTCGCACACAACTCACTATATCGCGCTCTTCTAGGGTTACGCCCAGCTTAGTAGCGCACGCAGTCACAATGTGTAGAACATTTTCTGCGCCCTCTTCTGGAATGCCTGCGACTTCGATATCATTGTATAGCACCTCTTGGTCTCGATCATTTAAATCTGCTCTTAAGTCCGCAATAATCGTCTCGAGATCCTGAATTTTGCCGCAGACATTTATGGACTCAATTAGGGTTTGTTGTTCTTCAAGACGGATGTATTTGTTTTCTAATGTATCTAGGCGTTCTTCACACGATTTTATGGAATTACGCAAATCAAACATCTCCTGTCGGAAAGATCTAAATTCTTCCCTGGTTTCTCGCAGTTCTTCTCTAAATTTACGTAGTTCAAGAGCTAGCTCCGACTCTTTGAGACCTTGCGCCACAGGGCTTTGGGGTTTCTCTTCGCCTTGCTTGATAATATTCTCGGAATTAAGTCCTCGCACAGGCGTATTCTGATCTGACTTTCGGGGCGTCCGTATTTTACAGTCCGGACACAACAAAGTAGGTTCGACCTGCACACCTTCAGGAACTTTGACGCAGGCCCTGTGTGATTTTCTATCGCATTTAGGACACGTAATGCCCTCTGCCGCCGCCATAAACTTACCGCACGCACTGCACTTCATCGCGTTAGTTTAAGTTAATTGCAATGTAATGATGCAGATGATTATCACTAGGTGTCGCCGACTATATATTGTAATTGACACTTTGTAGTTCGAGGGTAAATAGACGAAGTACATTAAAGTTATTAATAAAGGTACCTCTTATATTTCGCTTTTAGATGTTTATTTCAATTTTCTTTCACCACAATCCTTAAGCACACACAAATGATTAATTTATTAACATATGCACCAGTTTTTAAAGTCCAAAAAAAATGTTTCAAAACATCGATATCACAACTTTAGACGTAGATATTAATTTTTATTTCGCGACAAGCTTTGCGTACTTCTAGTAGCACTGACATCCGCAACGTCACTGTGATGTGTGTGTTTGAATTCCGAGACGTCGATGCGTTAGTCCGGGCGCGGTAGTACTCCTAATTTTTTTTGTAATGCAGTTCTGCAGGGGTGACCAAATCATGGCTGGGTTCTACCTCCAATAGATAGATATATCCTAGATACCACAGATAATGGAATAAAATTTTCCACATATACGGTAATAAAAATATATAAAAATATATAATATTATAGTATATAAATAGATCCGAGAATAAAGTGAATTAGTGATATAAAAGTTACCCGTAAGTGTTATTTTATTTTTTTAAAGATAATATTTTTTGAGGGTTTGCTGGAGAAAACATATTTAGTTTTAACTTACAACAAGTTCGAAATAACTCTGCAAAGAAACTTTCGCAACATGATCTGGTATAAAAAATCAATCAAGCTCTACACACAGTGAAGTGGAACAACCCTTGAGTGTTTGCAATTTTTATTCTTTTGATGAAGAAAAGTTTACATTGAACTTTGCTTCAATCACAAAAAAAACTTTTCTGAAGTAGCTCTACGTTGGTTAGAATGAATGTAGATAAATTTGAGATAAATTTAATAGTATCGTTCTTTTGTTTATTGTATTTTGTTTATTGAGAACTTTTGTTTATTGTATTTGACATCAGTAAAAATTATTTCTATATTTTAAGAACGTGGTGGGGATGTTTTTGTTTCGTATGAAACAGAAAGAGAAACTTTTTTATTCATGATTTTGTGGAGTACTACAATTGCAACTATTAAGGATTTGTAAGCTACATTCTAAATTATTTAAAGTATTATAAGTGCTAAAGATTACCTCTATTGTCTCATTTTCTAATTTAGATTACTTGGAACGGATTTCAAATTGCATGTCACATCATTATGCTGCTCAATAGGAGCAGATGTCTGGGTAGCCAAGTCCTTGGCTGAGTTAATATATAAATAATATGATAGCACATTTGCTATTTGTCTTTAATTATATTTGGATAGGTAATACCTATCTGTAGTCAAAAATTTCTTAATTAAATCATTAATGTCTATTAAATTAATTCTATTAGTTTAATTATTACAATTAAATGTCAAATTTAAATTATTATTACATAATGATTTCTTAAATTTACGCGAACACTACACATTGAAGAAAACTAAATTTACGGATTCTGTCGCGTTTATTTTTGGTCCGATTTACGCGAAACGAACTTACAGTATCTTGAATTCCTGCAGTGGTATGCTTGGGTTTGGGTTTAATTTTGTTAATTATAGGATCCCAAGCAGATGGCAGCACCCAACCATCTTCTCTAATGAAATTAAGATGTTTTTCAATTTCAATAGCCTCGCGTATCATCCTTGGTAAGAATCAGTGTTCTTTTGCGAGGATTTGTGGTTTATCAAATCTGATGTAATGGTGGGGACGATCTTGAACATGTTCACAGACTGCAGACTTCTCGGAGCGCGTTATTATGAATCTTTTTGTTTGACCTATGTAAGAGAGACCACATTCACAATCTAACTTGTACACTCCTGCATCTTGTAGAGGGATATTACACTTAACGGATGGTAAAAATTGACTAATCTTCGGCGGTTTGTAGTATGTTTTAATGGAAACTCGCTTCAAGATGTAGCCAACCTTGTCTGTGACTCCTCTGACATATGGTAGTACAGCAGGCATACGCCCGACTGTGGCCGGCTTCAATCGGTCACTGTGACGTAGGCGTGGGATCCGAAGCTTGTTGTCTTGCAACACTTGCTTGACATGCTGCAGCTCGGCGGCCAGATGTTTTCTGTTACAGATCCCTCATGCTCTCTGAAACAAAGATTTACCCACGGTAGCTAACTGTGAAGGATGATGGTGAGATTCACCATTTAAATATCGGTTGGTATGGGTCTTTTTTCTATACACAGTGTGACCGATAGTGTTATCAGGATTTGTAATGACTAAAACATCTAGGAAAGCTAAAGAATTATTTGCCTCTAACTCCATTGTGAATTGTATTTTAGAGTTTATAGCGTTAAGGTGGTTTAAAATGCAGTTACTTTGTCAGATGGTAAAATTGTGAAGGTGTCGTCTACGTAGACGACATCTTCACAATTTTACCATTCGGATCCCACGCCTACGTCACAGTGACCGATTGAAGCCGGCCACAGTCGAGCGTGTGCCTGCTGTACTACCATATGTCAGAGGAGTCACAGACAAGGTTGGCTACATCTTGAAGCGAGCTTCTATTAAAAGATACTACAAGCCGCCGAAGAAGATTAGTCAATTTTTACCACCCGTCAAGTGTAATATCCCTCTACAAGATGCAGGAGTGTACAAGTTAGATTGTGAATGTGGTCTCTCTTACATAAGTCAAACAAAAAGATCCATAAAAACGCGCTCCGGGAATTCTGCAGTCTGTGAACATGTTCAAGATCGTCCCCACCATTACATCAGATTTGATAAACCACAAATCCTCGCAAAATAACACCGATTCCTACCAAGGATGATACGCGAGGCTATTGAAATTAAAAAACATCCTAATTTCAATAGAGAAGATGGTTGGGTGCTGCCATCTGCTTGGGATCCTATAATTAACATAATTAAACCCAAACCCAAGCATACCACTGCAAGACTTCAAGATACTGTAAGTTCGTTTTGCGTAAATTGGACCAAAAATTAATATTCAAAAACTGAATGTAGCCGGGCTAACAATGACATTGGGACGTCAAACATCTCAGTCCCCCCCCCCCCGTGAACAAGGTTGCTGTAAAGCACCCGAAACGTCGGGAATCAAAAAAAAATAAGTAAAATTAGTTAAATAAACGCGATAGAATCCGTAAATTTAGTTTTATTCAATTTTTGTTACATGACACATTATTCACTAATAAATTTAAATCATATCTTATTTTATTCTCCTGTGGCCAACCCTGTAAGTGAGGCAATATAAACAAGATATTTTTATGTACATTTAAAGTATTGAGGTAATCAATATATTTTAATAATTGATTTTTGTTTACATTGCCTCTTCTCCCAACAAGAATTAATAATGTGCTATTAGGACAAAACTTACTAGTTAAAACTCTATTCATTATATGACTAAATGATGCTCCAGGCATACAATAATTACTAATTACTTGTCCTTTAAATGGTTATTTAACATCATGCCCAAATTTTTACCTATGTCATCACAATACATAATAACATTATGTTTCTTTTAATATTTAAATTACTTTTTAAGTTTTTATTCTTTGTTATGGCACCGTCATAGAGTGTGGGTGACAATAAGGAGTCACTACTATTTACACATATTGTCCCTGATGAAAATGATCTGTAACGCTGATTCTCACTCTGATGTTTTATTAAGGAGTCAAAGCGCTCCTCATTTTATTTACATGACTTTACCAGATCATTCATGGCCCATATGTGTTCTTTTATCTCAACCTGAGCCAATGCATATTTTTTTGAGATAATTTGTAAGGAGTTTTTAAACGACAAAACTTCTGAATTGAGACACTCTATTTCAGTCTCATAACAGTTTTTCATATTTTCCACCTCAATATAATATTATTTAAGTTTATTAATTAATTCATGCTTTTCCTTACATATATTTACATTATTTTTTATATTAATTTCAGTTTTATTTAACTTTTGCATTTTCCTAACATATTAAATAATTTTTATATATTTCTTTAATTTTCTTCTACTGCATGTAATCCTTTCTACTGTTCTTGATGTGACAAAATCTTCACCAGTCAAATTGATTGTTGTGGATGGTTGCAATATTTTTGAAGGTTTACATTGTAAGAGCTCATAGAACAGACTTTGAGGTTGTCCCAAACTCAAAGTCTGTTGTAGTGTGAAACTTTCAATTCATCTGATTATTGTTTTAATTGCACAATCTGCTCATTAGCCTCACTTATCTTTAACTGCAATGCAGCAATTAATCTGAGTGATTCCTCATATTCCTTGCTGCATCGGTCAAACTCATCAACTGTTTCCTGAAGCTGATCCCTTCCTTTTAAAACATTTGTATAGTCTTTATGCAACTTAACCATATCACTTTTTAGTTGAGTATTTTTGGCAATTATATTTATTATTTCCTTTTCGTTGTCATCTTTTTCTTTAAGCAACACCTCACACTGCTCCTTTGACACCTTAAGTTCCAGAAGCGCCATTAGAAGTTGGTTCTCCATTTGGCGCGCTATGGCGTTGCGTGTATTCATTTTACTATTATGTGTAAATAGCAAAAGAAAACAAAGAAAGAAATCCGAAGAAACAGAGTAAGCTAATATCTAGATGTATGAGTCTACTTACAGATCTCAAATGAAATTATCGGCTAAATAATTCAAATTGAAATCCGAAACAGCACTTATTTAAAAGGTTGATTTTAAAATATTAAAGGGATAACAAGAATTACACTAACTTACAGAAAGTTCAAACGATGTACGTTACAGTTGTCACCCTTAGTTGAAACACAAAACGCTATTTAATTAAATCACTTATTACTTTTATTTATTTTACAAACACAATTAAATCTTATTTAACAACGGTAACTAGAAATTGAGGTGGATATTACCAATTTACAATATTTAATTTTATAAAAAGTTGGGAGCTATTACTTTACAACTTATCATTGGGGTTGCCACAGAGTAATTTCAATGGGTAGGAAACCGGAAACCTTTTTTACTGGACACGACGCATTCCATCCCAGTTCTCAGGGGTAATGGTAATTTTTGACCGCCGCACCGTCCGCATATATTACCGAATACCGGATCCGCGAAGTTGAGGTAACCAGTTGTGTGAGACCATATGCCATAGCAAAGTCATAAACAGATCTACCCAAATGATCGGTTAAACGAGAACCAAGCCAGCGTGGGCGTTAAAATAAATAAACATCACGATCTCTGCGGATGGCATCTGTTGTAGCACGTTCAGTCTGCAGCCATTTGGACGTGGTCGATGAGTTGCTCTGTGTCGGAATTACTGCTATGGGGCATAAAGAGTCACTCGTAGATGAGGAAATGCTCATCGCGGTATACGCGCAGCCATAGAATGGACAGGTCTGTGACTTCAAGGCTGTAGAGACGTCGAAAACTGATGTTCTCTCTGACGTACACGCAAACTCCATTCCGTGGCGTAAATAATTGTTCTAATTTGTACCCCGGGCAGGAGTGATAAGAAGTAACAGCCGGAGAGAATATTTGTGTCTCGGTTTGAAAAAGCAAGGCTAGCTTCGCCGTTTACAGGTGGAATTGCACGGTGTTAGTTTTGAATGAAGTCACCTTCGTCTTACTCCTACATTTGCCCCAAGCAGGTTTAGTCTCGAGTGGAATTTTGCCTCTGCCCCCAACATATGCCACAATAAAAGTTTTACAAAAGGTATGAATTTTGCAATAACACTGCAAAGAATACCGCATGAGGACTTTATCTGTAGTGTTGAGGATTATCTGTATAAAAATAATATTGTTAAAGAAGATTTAGAGGCAATACGTCAAGATATTTTGTCTATGTTACGTTAAAGTTTAGCGCCGAAATTAAAATCTTCCCAAAAATAATTTAACGCACCTTTAAACTTATGCAACAGACCAGAGCTTACGATTCTCCACGCAGATAAATGTAATGATACGGTTATAATGGATACGTCGGATTATAATTTGAAAATACAACAACTTTTGTCGGATAAAACTACATACCGAAAGGTCAAAACAGACCCTACAACTAATACGCTGAAAACAACTAGAAATCTAATTAATAATACTCCGAGGAATTGAATCCAGACGTTAATTCGATAATACCTGCATGTGCCAAACCACCGAAGTTATATGTTACCAAAAATATACAAGCCGAACGCTCCATTGCGTCTAATAGTGAGCCAGATTGATTCGCCAACTTGTAGATCGGCTCAACACTTAGCTAAAATATTATCACCACTCAGAGGACATACAAGAGCATACACTAATAATTTTAACAAATAACGCTAAAATTCATACCATTTCGTCAGTGAGATGAAAGATCTACGTGTTACTGACAATGAAACTATGGTCAGTTTTGATGTTCAGTCTCTATATACATGCCTAGCTGTTGAAGACTGTATCTCAATTATAACTAGGAAACTAGATGAAAATAACATGCCAGCATAATATGCAGTACAGACATTGCCTTACATCTGGCTATCTGTTGTGGAAGGAAGAGTATTACAAGCAATTTGATGGTGTTGCAATGGGCTCACCTATATCTCCCATTGTCACCGATATATTCATGGAAGACTTTGAGGAAAAAGCCCTTACTGCACCTTTAAACCAAGGATCTACAAGCGGTACGTAGAAGTTACTTTCACAATTTTACCATCAGACGAAGTAACTGCATTTTTAGAACATCTTAATTCCATAAGCTCTAGAATTCAATTTACTATGAAGTTAGAGGCAAATAATTCCTTAGCTTTCCTAGATGTCTTAGTCATCTTATCATTTAAACCCCTAAGCGGTCGATTTCGACCGCGGCGCTATTCCGTCAAAATCCAAGCGGTTGAATTCGACCGCGCACACCCACAGTACTTTAAGCCATTAAAACATATATTTAGAGACTACTTTTCTATGAAGAAATTTGACAATATAGAATCAATATGAAATTTTCTATCCTCTAGTGTAATAAAAAATAGTTAAGCTATGCATATTTATTTATAATCTACGTTCATTTCATACGCCATTTTCGCCTGAACTTTATTGTGTTGATTTTTAGATTTTTATAGTGTTTTATTAGTGTTTTAGTATAGTGTTATATTATAAAATTTTAATGAAAGTTTTTGTGTGACTATAATTTATATTTTTACGTAAATAATTTCGATATAGATATATTGACTTGTAAAAAAACATCGATTCCCACCAAGGATAATACGTGAGGCTATTGAAATTAAAAATCATCCTAATTTCAATAGAGAAGGTGGCTGGTTACTACCACCTACTTGGGACCTTATAATCAATAAAATATAAGAAATCATTATAATAGCTTCTAGTTATGGGGAGATCCCTCGAGATCCCTCGAGTCTTTGAAGAGAGCAGATCTATATATAGCGCAGTACTTCGGAATTTCGATATCGCGATTCAAGCTTCGGTGCGTTTTGCTTGTAGCAGGACGACAGCGTTGCTACGTGTATTCTTACGACATATTACAGCTGCAGCGTGATTCTGCTATGTTTTAGTTGTAGCAAGTATAATAAAAGTAAAATGACACTGGTATTTTAAGAACTTCAATGTATTTATCCTTTGGTTTTTTTGACGGACGGAATGTTATTATCCCTTTCAATTTATTTCCAATTACTGTTATGGAACATCGTATTGATTGTCACTTTCAAAAAGTACCGATAATCAGGAAAATGAGTGAATAAGTTTATTTTATTTTGTTGTAGTTGTTCGTCATGGTTGTTGATGAAAAAATTTATCGTATGTTATGAGGAAGCCAAACGTCATTTCGCGTTTTATATCGTTGAAATATGTATTGTTACAAAGCTTTGTAACTAATTGGCAAAGTGCTCATAAATATGTTGAGAGGAAAGCGCTAACAAGCCGTTACGCTTCCAATTAGTGGGAATCACTAGCCTAAAATATATTTAAGCATGTTTTTACCGCTAAACTTTGATATTTAATTAATTATTTGTTTATTTTAATTAAAATAAAGTATGTCCGTAGCGTGATATCTATGGTGAATCTCCCTATGAGAACATTTATGGAGAAGGCCCAGTTCAGTACAGGTTGTTGGACGGTAATCAATAAATTGAACACAAAATTAAATACGCTTTACTGCAGGTCCTGTGCCTTAAACAGTTTCTCCTCCCCTTACCGAGAGGATATTTTGGGGGAAAGGTAAATTCGATGATTCACGTAAATACGAATTTTTGACGAGCGAGTTTCCTCACGGTCTATTTTTTTTATTTTATATCGCACAGATTGTAAGTGAATGCTATGGTCCATAGATATGTCATATGTATATGTATCTTCAATTAAGAATCAAAATAAAAATGCGTTGCCCTCTCTAAAGACTAAGTTTTCATTAAAAAGCGTCTCCCGTTCTCTACACTCACCACACAAAACACAGCAGGATTAGCTGCTTCTTTTTGATGCTAGTATTTTGTGAGAGCGTAGTCCTTCTATCGTTGAGTCCACTCATTCGTGCTGCAGCCATAGAATAGTTAAAAATGTCTCTACAATGTATAAATAGTGTAACTTTTCGGTATTTCATCCACTTACTATGTAGTGGCGGTGAAAGAATATCTACTACCCCATATTATTTAAGAATCGCTGTCATTAAGAGACTTCGTAAAATGATATTTGTAAGATATTACAAAATATAAAATAAATATTGAGTATATTAAATATTATTCGGTATTCAAGAAGGGAAATGGAATATTCATAAACTGCCAGCACATTACTAAAAAAAATGTTTCATTATAATTTCTAACATTTTTAAATTTAAAATTTCGGAGAATAACTGTGTCTAGGTATAACGATTTACACAAAAACCTTGGGAAAGCACGCCCCGCCTACCGGTTTGCTTTGTGGTGGCCATGTAAGTGACCTCATAGCGGCCGCAGATAATATATCGACACGTGTCGGTAAGTTCAGGAGGAAACAACATTTTAAAAAATATTAAATTTAGTAAGTTATCTGATTAGAAACTCTAAAAATCCATTTAAAGCAACCAAAAAAATTTTTCATTATCATAATTGCCATGTCTATATGTACACATATACGTCCCTGAAACGACCAACAAGATTGTTGTTATATACTATATACATATATACGATTACTATGATTCGTGCCAAGAAATGTTATTTTTTTAACCCAATTGGATCGACTGTATAGTTGCATTTATTTTGTTTCGTTATATTAATTCTAATATTATTTCTACACAGAATTCTTGCTAGGTTCCTTTAAATTAAAAAAGGAGTATTTGTGATTTAAAATAAGATAATGGCAACATTTATTAAGAAAGGAGATAAAAAAAACGGCTGTAAAAGCACAGCAAAACTAGCGAGTCTTGTAGGCGTTAATTGTCTCAAAGATCATTGTGAGTTTAGTATTAAAATGTTAACTACTATTGAAATATTAACAGAGTAGTCTTTTTTTAATCTCGTGTACCAAATTAGAAAAAAAAAACAACATTAATAATCTGAGGAGGTAATGGGCCAGTCTTGTAGCTCGAAGAACCTATGACCGATGGAAAAAAAATATTCCAGGCGGTCCCATAATGAACTGGCCTGATATAGTTCAACGCGACATGTCGCTACATGTTGTGTTGCATTAAATAGTACGTTTATCGTGCACTTAATATAAGAAATATGCATCGACATGAAATTCTTAGTCTTAGTTTAACAGGCATTTGAATAACGAGAGTCGCGTATTTTTTCAAAATGTCGAAAACTGAGTATCGAAGTGTCATAAAGTTTCTGTTTAAAGAAGGGTTATCCCCTGCCCAAATAAAAGAACGATTGGATAGCGTGTATAAGGAGTCTGCCCCCTCCTATAGCACAGTGAAAAATTGGGTGAAAGAGTTTCGCCTCGGGAGAGAAACCGTCGAAGACTTTGGCCACGACGGTCGACCTGTGAAAGTGCTCACTCCCGAAACGATTGCTCTTATCGAAGAGGAGGTTCTGAGTGACCACCGTTTGAAGATTAGAGAAATTGCAGCAAGGCTTGGGCTCTCTAAGAGTACCGTTCATCGCGCGATCCATGAACATCTTCACATGAAAAAAGTGAGTGCAAGATGGGTACCGAAACTTCTTTCAGCGGTACAGAGACAGGAAAGAGTGCGCTGCGCTTCGGAGTTTTTGGATCTTTGTGGTGAAAATCCAAAGACTGTGATCGAGTGGCTAGTGACTGGTGATGAAACTATGATCTTGTATTATGATCCAAAAAGCAAGCGCGAGTCAATGGAATGGCGTTATAAGGGTGAAAAGCCCCCTAGAAAGGCAAAGGTGCAACAATCGACTAAAAAACTGATGTGCACAATATTTTGGGATTTTCAAGGCATTTTGATGGTGGATTTTAAAGAACGTAATACAGTCGTGAACGGCGAATATTATGCTTCTTTAATATATAAAGTACGAGACAAGATAAATGAAAAACTAAGAGGCAAGCTGTCTAAAGTTTTCCTGTTGCTCCATGACAACGCCCCTGTTCATACCGCTGGTGTTTCGAAGGATGCAGTTCGTCAATGCGGGTTCACAGAAGTTCGACATCCACCTTATAGTCCAGACATGGCCCCGTCCGACTATTATTTATATCCAAATTTAAAGCGGGACTTAAGAGGAAGAAAATTTTCAAGCGATGAAGATTTGCAGGCGGCCGTCTTTGAGGATAAAAAATGTGATTATTTTTATAAAGGTTTAGAGATGTTGATTCACAGATGTCAGAAGTGGTTAGTATTCATGGTGATTATATTGAAAAATAAAATTGGTTTCGTTTCATTTCCTTCATTGGTTCATAGTTAGGCCAAATCTGTCAAGGGCAGCAGTCTCTCAGGGAGTGTAGGGTGTCCCTCTACTAGATAGAGCAAAGACAAAGACAGGCAGAATGTCAGTGAATGACGGCACATTACGTGGCGTTTTTGAGGAGAAGCCAATGTTTATGTGTGGTCTTGTGAAACGTATTAATGATGATGGTTAATATGTTCTATACTTAATCATCTAATCTTCTTCTTTATTATCGACCTTAAAACCCGCTAAAGAAACTAGGTATGGTACTGTCTCATTTCAGAAGAATTTGCACTAATTGCAAACCGTTTGGGCTACCCAATCGTAAGCACCACGTCCAGCGTCCTTAAAACTATTAGGGGATGATTATACTATACATACCAGCCCTATTTTGGAAGCTACAAAATCTTTCGGCAATTTCTTTCCGAGATTATATGAACGAAATGTAGTGATGTGTTCACTTGCATGTTTGTGACTGCTGCAGCCCATAGACAACTTAAATCAACTTCAAACAAAGGTTAGAATTTGTCATCTCAAAGAACTAAATGTAATGCCTCATAGCTTGTTATTATACTAGCTCCCTTTACGCTTTAGACTGGAATGTAGTAGTGTACATACTGCCGCTTGGCAGCAAAAATACGTAGGAGAACGAAAAATACTCCTAGACTCCTAGACAGGAAAGAAGTTCTAACATCTAGTAAACCTTCATCTGATGAAGTTTTCAAAAACATTTAAATGCTGTTTATTAAGATGGGATGTAAACGTATAAGTCCAACTCGATATAGCACTAAAATGTTCGAATTTGCTACAACAGACCGAGGGGACTATAAAGCTTTATTAGCAAGCAAGTTCGTTCAGCGAGTAAATTACTTTACGGTGCGCCATAAAATGAATCAATATTGACTAATTTTTGATGAAACATTCTATAGAAATTTCTTTTGGGCACAGGGTTGTAATTTTATATATTAAGGAAGTCACGGTTATCGTTACAGTCTGTTGAAGTTTACTGCTGAACTAAGGCAAATATAATAAGGCATAGGTAAATATTCCCCCATAGATTGTCTCACATGGGATTCCCCCTATGAGGCCATATATGTGGGGAGTATTACCATAGTTACCAAGCTTGGCAAGCGAGTTATAAATCACAGTTTCTATTTTATTTTATTTCGTTACTATCCCATATCCTGATTGGTTTCCCTTTGTCACGGCTTAGATTTTGCCCAGTTATAGTGAGTTTCCTTTGCAGGCAACGCATCTGTGAAATACCGGACACTGTCTGTTTGTTAAGCAAAATTCATACTCTTTTGATCACCTCTCCTTTTTTCCTTGGATATTTTCTTTATTAATGGTTTTGGCCAAGTCCTTAAAGCAGCGGTTAACAATTAACAAAGCTTGCACTAAAAGCTTTATAGACTGGCGCTATACTTCATCCGATACTCAATAAAAATGAAGCAATGGAAAATTTCCGATGTTTAGTTGTAATCTCTTTATATAATTTTATAAGTATTGTACAAATTAGCTGTGACAAATTTATCTTTAGCTTAATTTATCCCTTTTTGAATAAATCAAGTGTCTATTTCAAAGGCCATAAGGTCAATCGTTAAGCCACAATTAAAACTCTTCTTATTACGTTCACACGATGACTGGAAATCGAGAAGTAATATATCCTTATCTGGATATCTAGTAACAATAACAAACATGTGTTGGTTAGCAGGAAAAAGTTTATTTACAAGTGATATCACATATTAAAGTTATCTGACATAGGCGGCTTACCTTAAATGACTGTCATTCTGCAACGTTCACCCACTTTTTTGACTCTGAGTTTAATAACCCAACAACTTCATACATTTTTAACACAGTATTAAGCCGTTAAAGTGAGTTGAGAGTCGTCTTCCTGGCATTTTATTACCCATTTATTTTCGTACGCTCATCGCATACGCAAATAAATATGCAAGGATGAAGATACGTACGTACGTACGACTGGGTGCTGCGTGCCGACCTCCCTACCGGCGTCAGCGTAGTTTGCTACGCTGACGACACGCTGGTACTGGCACAAGGGGGGTCGCACGAGGCGGCGGCGGAAACTATGACACGCGGGGTTGCGATAGTCGTTGAGAGGATTCGGCAACTGGGTCTCGAGGTGGCTCTGCACAAGTCCGAGGCCATGCACTTCCATGGTCCTCAGAACAGGCCACCACCGGGATCCTCAGTGATGGTAGGAGACCCCTCCTCCATCACTGAGGATCCCGGCGTCGGGTCGACGCTGAAGTACCTAGGACTCGTCCTCGAAGGCCGATGGAACTTCGTTGAGCACTTCCGACGTTTGGCTCCCAAACTGGAACGGACCGGGGCTGCCTTCAGGCGGCTCCTGCCGAACCTGGGGGGGCCAAACGCCTCCTGCCGGAGGCTCTACGCGGGGATTGTGCGATCCATGGCCCTTTATGGGGCCCCAGTGTGGGCGCGTGGTTTGGCGTGGCTTGCCGTCCACCACCTGAACGCGCCCCAAAGGGTGGTCGCCGTGAAAATGGTTCGCGGCTACCGCACGATCTCCCGCGAGGCGGCGAGCCTCCTTGCCGGATTGCCGCCATGGGATCTGGAGGCGGTAGTCCTCGCACGCCTGCACGAATGGCGCGCGGAGGCACTATGCCGGGGGGAAATCCCGCTGCCGCGGCAAGTTGTCGCGCAGCGGACTGACTTCCGGCACGATCTCATGGCGACATGGAGAGAGCGACTGTCGCAACCCCGTGCTGGGCACGCCACTATAGCGGCGATAAGACCCCTCCTTGAGGAGTGGCTTGAGAGACGCCACGGCATCCTCACCTTCCGCCTGACGCAGGTCCTCACCGGACACGGTGTGTTCGGGAGGTTCCTGCACCGAATCCGAGAGGAAACGCCCGGGTGCTCCCACTGCGAGGATGGACCGGAGGACACGGTGGAACACACCGTGGAGGTGTGCCATGCTTTGGCGGAGCACCGCCGTGTCCACGGCGGTGCTCCGCCCAAGCAGCACGGCGATAGGCGGCGGCGACCTCTCGCGTCTGGCCCTGGTCGAAGCCATGGTCCGGAGCGAGACGGAATGGGATGCCGTCACCACCTTCTGCGAAGCAGTGATGCTAGCGAAGGAGGTGGCGGAGCGGGAGAAGGAGAGAGCAGCAGCTTTCCTCCCCGGCCGCCGCGGGAGACGCCCCGGGCGTCGGGGGCTACGTCGTGGCCCCCGGCCACCGTAGGCGCGGGCCTGTGGACGGCGAGCCATGGTTTGCTCGCCGTCCGTCCGGCTAACGACGACAGGCCGTGTCGACGGCGCGTTTTGTTCCACGCGCGCCTCAAAGAGATGTCAGCAGCGTGAAGGGGCTCGCAAGGGCCGACGCCTGCCGGGACTGCGGGCTGTTCGAAAGAGATACCGCGGCTCCGGAACGTAAGGGCACTGAAGGAACACGGATGGTTTTTATTCAGTAAAAGTCTGACACTCCCTTACGCTCCACCCAGAGCGAAAGGGGTCATTAGACGATTTTCCATCCGCAAAAAAAGGGGTGACAACGCATCTGCATTTTGATACTAAATTGAGGTTAAATGTCAGTATCATCAGGTGGACTATGTGCTCGTTTGTCATCCTTATCCTTTAAAAAACTTCCTTTTCATCTATACTTGCGATTGTAGTCTCATGGTGAAATTTCATCTTCATTTCTTTTAAGTAGTAAATTTTCACTATTTTTCAATCAGAAAAACAGATTTTTATTTGTGATTGTGGTAACACATTTCACCAGAATAAATCAATGAAATTTTAAACTTAATTGAAACTCTTCACCATAAAATAGTTGCTTCCATTTGAGGGCGACTTTGGAAATTAATCCATTTTTAATAACTAGCATGATTTAAAGCAGCCACTGCCTCACTAATGGCTCTGCTGGAAGTAGGCTGGCCAACTTTGATGTCCACATCTTTTGTAATATTTTAGATATGAGCCATGTACAAAACGCGCATAGGAACTAAGTAAAAAAAGAAAAAAAGAAAATTAAAATAACCAAGTAGGTAACCACTTAGGTACGGTACTGAGTTCAATTACTAGGTAACTGTTCACCTTCAGATCTATAGGGAGTGAGCTTGAATAACAGTTTTGGCGCCATACAGGCTTCTGTCACAACAGCCAAGATCAAGTACAGATTGAGTCAATAAGTACTTTGAAAACTCGTACGGATTTGACAAATCGCGAAACCGTTTGATTTGGATCATTGTTTGCATATTTAGCGTCTCTGTTTCTTAGTTGTGCATTTGCCCATGAATAATTGATGACACTATGCATGACGGCTTATACTTGTAAAATTAATGAAAGAAAACTTATAATATTCACAAAAAATTCATGTCAAGCTAGCCGATTCTTATCTTTATCACGGTTATTTCCCATTTTAATTTTACGTCGTACTGTTGCGTAATGTATATTCTGATCGTAAGCGACACAACCTCACC
This sequence comes from Parnassius smintheus behrii, assembly GCA_036936625.1. Taxonomy (NCBI): domain Eukaryota; kingdom Metazoa; phylum Arthropoda; class Insecta; order Lepidoptera; family Papilionidae; genus Parnassius; species Parnassius smintheus. The sequence continues at coordinate 4,664,736 of JAUPFT010000006.1, forward strand.
GTTCAAAGGCCGAGGCGAAGTGACCGTGCTGCAGGAATCACGCTTCAAAAGGCCGATAGTTTAGGTAATTTCTTTTTACAGTGAAAATAATGGTATTTTAAAAAAAAAGTAAATAACATAAGCACTGCTTTATAGTTAGTTCAGTTAGTATGCAAAGTTTTGTGATCTTTTTTAAAGTATTTTATGAATAACAGTGGTTTATTGTTTATTTTGGAGGTAACTTTGGATTTTTTTTCTATCGAGAAAATTTTACGAAATCGTGTTGTCGTCTAACATAATCCTTAACATTAATCCTCAAATTTACCATATATTTATTTCAAAATTAATGCTGCAATATTTTCGGCATAATGAAGGATCTTGCTAAGCCATTTGACATTATATTTCCCCTTAAGTCGCTGTAATACCGGTCTCCCACTCTAGATCTGCGTGGCTACTCGCACACAAAAAAAAACAGTCTGTGGTTTTGACTGTGTCGTAAATGTCTTGAATTTGCCTTCGTTTTTCGTCAATATATTTTTGTGTCTTCCTGGTTGGTGAATTCTTTTTGATGTTCGTAAGGATTTTTTGTAATTCAGACCCATCAATGCCTGGCTCTCGATAATTTCATTCACAATTGAAATGTCCATAATTTCTCTGCGTCTTTTTTCTTCAAGTGCCTAATTATCCCTAAATTTACTACAATTTCTAACAAACGGATATGTCAATATATAATGTTCTTACATCTTCATCTACCTACCACATATAGAGGCCAGTGCCCGATCTGCTATCGTGGTTAAAATACAAGACACATACTTATCCATATATATATATATATATAGTTTTGTTGAAGGATCGAAGAACCAAAACAAAAATTTTTTTTAATTTACATCACTTTCTTTTATTTAATTTAAGTTCGGGGGACCAAAATGTAATTTTTTTTGTCACTGATTTAGTCCTTTTTTTAGTCGCTCGAAGGACCATAATAAACAGTTCAGTAGTTTTTTGTTTAAATGTAAACTTAGTTGTCCTTCAATAACTCGACTACCTGCCTGCGTTCTGAATATGGTAGGATGGAGTGCAGACCCTTACTAAGTTCCCTATACCTAGAAGTCCTTAGCTGTCCCTAATACTCTAGGCCTACCATATAAATATATATACATAAATTAAATATGTAAGTCTGCGCTATGAGAACTATGGTAACAGACAGACAGACGCAGGATGTCAGGATTAGGTGACGGGATTCTCTCACTGCCAGTCTAGTAGACTCGCAATACTGATTAGAGGTTCTGACGGTTAAAGGTGTCTTGGCCAAAGTGAGAAGGAGGTCTTACCAAGAGTGTCGGCGGTAGTAACGAAGACGTCGCCCACCGTTGAAAGAAGATTTTATTAACAAATCATTACAATTTATACAATGTCATTGAGGTAAATATTTACGTCATTTCAAACATTATTGAGGAAAACTATTAGTGAACGTGAGTTCTGGTAACGCAGTCACAGTGTCGCTGCGTTGCAATGTTCAGAGCTGAACATCAGAACAAAGAAATTGAAATTACAAACACAAATATAAAAAAAAACAATATTGAAAGTAAGGATTGAAATAAGTAGAATTTAATAGTAATTGCTGAGGACCGTATTTTGTGGAGTCCTTGGATGTTCTATAATGATTTCGATATGAATCTAATATATATATATATATATATATATATATATATATATATATATATATATATATATACGACACACGAAAATAAAAAACGTAGTGAGCTTTGATACATTGAAGAGTGAAAGTCGAGATCTGAAATCGGAATGAACTCGCTGACGCTGAATAAACATAAAATACTGTTTTTTCAGGTATACGTAACAAAGCTCATATTTATTTTATATATGTTTACTTTGTGTGAAATATAAACTAAAAGAAAATATTTTGTTAATATCAATTGGATTTTATTTGCTTTGAATATATTTAACTTAATGTAAAAGAAATTATGTAAACAGCCCATTCGCGATGAATTCTTTTAATTAGGAAAGAATAGCTATCTATACCCTTTACTCAACATAACAGTTAAAGCACTAATGAACTGAAACTAACAGAAATAAATAGAACAGTGCAACTGTGCGTTGACTATGTAAACTATCAGTAGGATCAAAACTATGAATAATTATGTGATCACCATGTTATTAATGGTAGATGTCAAATACAGGCGAAGGGACGAAGTGTAGAACGGGCCATACTGCGATCACCAACCCGTCCTTAAAATGTGTAGTCTTATCGGTGGACTGTTGTGGGTTTATGATGAAAATAATTTTAATATTGTTTTACTTAGCTAAGTATTCAAACCCAGGAATTTCTACGTAGTAGCCGGGTATTCTGACTTATAAGTTTTACCAGCTGAATACGGTTTAAGGAGTCTCAAAACGGCAACAGTAACTGGACTGGATTATATGGTTTATATCGTGACAGCAGTTGCATTCCATTAGTTATGGTGATTTCACGCTTAAGAATAATGAACACAGGACGTTTGAAAACACGACGGCAAATAAAACTGTTGGCAAAGGAGCTTATCGAGTTACTACGTGAATAATTAATCTGCATAATACACGAAGAGATTTTAAAGAACAATCAACCTTTTACTGATTAAAGAATGAATATATGACAGAGATAGTACTGGAAGCCCATTTTTACTTCTCAATTAATAAATATTGAAATGATATGACTATAATGAAAACTACATTCAGCGTTTTATTACTTATATGAGACATACGAATAATATACCAACAAAAGTGTAACTTGAAATAACTTTTAGTTACTTGACAACAGAAACTCTAAGTAACATTTATCCTATCTCCAAGTCATCGATTTCTTATTTGATACCAGATATATTATTAAAACTTGGTGCTTGATTATTTCGAAAAACAACACAATCCTAAAAAGAACGAGCGTGTCATTTTAAAGGACAATGAATAAGAACCAAAAAAGTGTTAAAAAACACATAAAAGTCATACCGTATACTTTGTAGTATTTTTTATTTGTAAATAAGAAATAACGAAAACATATTATTTTCATTAAATTTGAAAAAAGAAATTCGCAAAATCTTCATTCCCATAAAAGTTTGGAATTTTATCAGATCACATTAATGAGAAAAATGATATGGTTAATGTAACTCAGAATTTTTATTCTATTTCATTCTATTCCAATTTCAATGTCGTTAGTAATAAAACATCATTCTTTCGAACTTACATTTTTGTTAACTTAACAACAATCAAACCTCGATTTAATATATCAGGGTTATACTATTTCACGAGTTTAGTCTCGAGTTATTTTTTTATAGGATAAAGGTGACAAACATGCACACAGTTCACTTGATGGTAAGTGGTTATTATGGCCTATAAACATCTACATCTATCCTCGATTACGAATTAAAATGCGGATGCTTTGTCATCCGATAGTACAAAGACGGAATGCCTCGTTTCCATTAAGATGGGTCACCGGTTCCCTACACTCACCATACGAAACACAGCAGCGTTAAGTTGCTATTTCACGCCGGTATTCTGAGAGCGCAGTCCTTCCCGACCGATCGAGCCAACCCATTCCTGTTATAACTAAATATTAATATGGCTTCAGCATGGCTCCACTACGTAAAAATATTATATTTATATATAAAATTTTATCGGAGTCTGCACGTATTTGAAGGCAAAGACGTGAGGAAAATTTGATCATAGTGTCGAGGTGTACTAATAGAAACCCTTTGGTAAGTTTCCTTAAGACGTACTTGCTTAATTTTATCTATACATTGTTTAAGAACACGCCAAGGTCTAATTGATAGACATAATTAAGTTTCCTTTTAATTAATTCGTCTTAAATCGGTCCCTGTGGTGCTGGCATTGTTTGTAATTAATTAGTACCAGCTTTCTATGTCTTTTAGATAAAAAAGCTATTTGAGAAAATTTATTAAATATTTGAACGTTTTGTCGATTTAAATTATTATTTTTAATAGTTTATAATTATATTAAGTACTAGCAATCTGCCCTAGCTTCACACGGGTGATTTTTAGATCTCGTCAACAACTCAAAACCATCCGGGGACTCATTCAAATACACACAAAAAAATCATCAAAATTTTTCGAGCCGTTTTCAAGTTTTAACGAGACCAATGGACAGCGATTGTTTTTCATATATAAAGAAGATAGGTACACTATTTCTTACATATGTTGTCAGTAAAAACTGAACACAAAAACTATACAAACTTTGACATCAAATTTCTAACATAACGGCTTATGAAACTCATAAAACATGAATCAATAAATCAAAAAATCAAAATGTAGGTCGGAAAAAAGAATCCGTTTTAGCATTAGCAAACATACTCGAAGTAATGCAAAGCGAGGGAGCTCCAACAAGGCCGTGAACACAATATTTTATTGTATGTTTTAAATGTTTTATTTTTCGCTGGATATGCAACTGCTTATCACGATGTAAGATTTTTTATCTTCACCGCAGAATAGTGTTTGCGTATTCTAATAGAATAAACACAAATCAGAATCAGAGCAAACTAAATAGCCGATAGAATAATTTTAACGGAATTAATCAACACGTCGCCTGTATATTCCTTCCACTGAGTTTTCGAGTTCACTCACCCTCATTGCTATTTATTTCGATCCACCCCCACATCTCCAAAAAGGTCATGTAGGAAATGTGAATTTTTAATTTGTTTTCTAAAAACTGAAGCGCATCACGGAACATATATTCTATCAAAATATTTTCAGAATTTTCGAATAATATAAAAAATAAATTTAGAGACATACCATTGCAAGGCAATCTTAACGTCACGCAATATCTACGTAATACACACGTAATAGAGCCACGCTAAAACTGTAGGTGTAAAGGCTGAACGAAATGGTCAGTTCGACCGGAAAAGGATCATACTTTCATAATACCGAAGTGAAATAGCAGCATAATTTTCTAATGTTTAGTATAAAATCGGTGACCCTAATAACTAGTTACAAATTATTTCATCTTGGTCGTCAAGGGTTACACCGTGACTGTATTTTAAACTTTAATCAATGATAAATGTATAAGTCTATAAGCCACAGCTTTCATTCCCCCATTAAGTGGCCAATAAGTAAACTATCTTTGAATAATTGTATTAATCAGTGCGCTTTTTAAAAGGTCTATATTGTATATTAGCGCTTTAAATGGTGATTAAGAAGAAGTCGGTCAGCAAAACCGTGTCCAACGGTCAACAGGGTGTACCGCATAAAGGTTAAGTTGATAGTAGAATAAAATAGAATTATGTTCAGAATTTCGTTGTGTGATCGCACACACACACACACACATATATATATATATATATATATATATATATGTATTAAGTAATGAAGAAAAAGTACTTCAGCGGCAGTTGGCTGGCTATGTAGCTCGAGGAACCGACAATTGATAGGGTATATATATAACTAATGAATAGGGCAGCTTTCGACTAGATTGAGTGACGACATAGTAAGACATGCAGGATTTAGATGGCTTGTGACCATGTTTTTTGACATTCCTTTGGTGAGACTTATGTTCAGTTGACTTGTGAAGGGCTGTGGTAATGACGAAATTATATAGTTAAAACAACTTTTACAGATTTTATCGCGTTTATTTTTGTTTTTAATTACATTTGATGACTGACGTCCCGATGTCATTGTTAAACCCGGAGTACTTTCAGCTTTTTTAATTATTGTTTATGGTCCGATCTATGCAAAATGAACTGACTATGTCCTGAGGTCTTGCAGTGGTATGCTTGGATTTAGTTTTAATTTTATTTATTATAGGATCCCAAGCAGGTGGTAGTATCCAGCCTCCTTCCCTATTTAAATTAGGATGTTTTTTAATTTCAATAGCCTCACGTATCATCCTTGGTAGGAATCGGTGTTCTTTCGCGAGGATTTGTGGTCTATCAAATTTGATGTAATGGTTGGGGCCGTCTAGGATATGATCACAAACTGCAGACTTCCCGGAACGTTGATGCTTCACATCAGCTATATGTTCTTTTACGCGGGTTCTTATTGATCTTTTTGTTTGTCCTATATAAGAGAGACCACATTCACAATCAAGCTTGTACACTCCTGCATCTTGTAGAGGAATATGACACTTGACGGATGGTAGGAACTGACTAATCTTCTTCGGCGGCTTGTAGAATATTCTAATAGAAGCTCGCTTCAAGATATAGCCAATCTTGTCTGTGACACCTCTGACATATGGTAGTACAGCAGGCACACGCTCGACTGTAGCCGGCTTCACGCGGTCACTGTGACGTAGGCGCGGGACCTGAAGCTTGTTGTCGTGCAGAACTTGCTTGACGTACTGAAGCTCGGCGGCCAGGGTTTGGCTGTCACGGATCCCTCGTGCTCTCTGTAACAAAGATTCTACAAGCCGCCAAAGAAGATTAGTCAGTTCCTACCATCCGTCAAGTGTCATATTCCTTTATTTAATGGGTTGAGTGTCCAATCGTTAACATGGCATGGGATGCAGTCAGCAAACCGTCATAAATTTTGAATATCCTGAAGTGATACTTGAGACAGGACCCTCTCTTAATAAACCTACCCGTAAGTAATCGCATTTAATAATAAAATACTCCTTGGGTATCTACGAGTATTAATGTAATAAAATTTTCCTTTTTACTATTGTAACAAATATATTCCAAACTTAATCATTTTACTATTGAGTGTCTAACTACTATAGCACCTGATAAATACAAGGTTTATGTTACCAAAATCCGTGTAATGGTGGTATAAGAACTTCCAATATCACATATCGTCCCGTGGTTATCGTAAGAATATATGTATATATATATATATATATATATATATATATATATATATATATATATATATATATATATATATATATATATAACTATATACTACTAAACTTGGTTGTAGGACTCATTCTGTGCCTAGGAGTTCGTCTGAAATTAAAAAATGTACATTTATGATAGATTTTGTAAAATTAAAACGAGAAATATTGATTTCTATTTAAAAAGGTGCAATATAAATTTTATATTCCAATTTTAATTATTTTTTGTCAATGCCTCAAACTTGCAAAACGCTGTCCAACATATTAGAATATGGCCTGACGTCACTGATCGTGCCAAAGTTTATTGGTGGTATGTGTCACTGGTTAAGAGAACTATCTAATGTGCTGTATTATTTTTAATTTTTCAAGTAATTATTACAATTATTGAGGTTTATTCCAAATTTCAATTCCAAATAAAATCAGAAAGTACTAAGCTACCAAGGATGAATAAATTAATGGTGGAAATTTTTTTTCGTGCAAGCCCAATATTTTTTTCTGCTGAGTTAAGGAATGTTAAAACATCAATGTAAGTACCTGTTACCAATTTTGTTTAACGAGAACGCAATCTTACAAGTTCACAGTGTATTTTGGTAAAACGTAGTGTTACGAGCCTTGAGGTTCGTGACAATAAAAATTGCCGCTAGAATTACCTAAATTAACATTCTAATTCACTTTACACTAATTAAAGTTAAAAACACTAATAATTAATCACAGTGATTCACTTTATTCCGCTCCGAAGCTTCGCTTGTCTCGTCAACTTCAATACTTCCCCGATCGCATCTTGCAGCGCCTATAAATATAAATTAGCACCGAAATATCCAGAATATTCAAGTAAACACGCGCAAGCTACCGAGAGTTCGAGTTTCAACTTCTATAAAATTAGTTCTTCGGTTCGAGACTAGATGGCGCTGGCGGTTGAAAGATTAGTAATGTCATTTTCTGGAAAGCTCCCCTCGCTCTCGTCTCTGACACTAGATGGCGCTAGTGCCGTCGACTTAGGCGTGTAACACTGTACCCTCCTAAGACATGCTCGCCCCGAGCACTATCGGACCCATAATAACGCGCCAGGCGATCCACATGGACGATCTTAGGAGTCCCTCTTGCGCCTTTCTGTAACGGCTCCGCAATGTCAAGGGCTGTCTTATCCCATGGTGCACCAATATTGTACAATTTCGGTGCTCCTCTACTACGTGTCTGAGGTCCCCTCACGGCCGCACAACTTGTACATCTACGACACCAAGCCTCGACATCGTCACGATAATGGACCCAGTAAAACAGTTCTCGGACCTTTAGCAGAGTTCGTTTAACTCCCAGATGGAATCTTGAACGACAATTATGGCACAGCTGTAGAACATTCGGCACTTTAGCTTTAGGGAAAACCATTTGCAAACGACAGCTGTCTCCTCGACAATTGTCCTATTTACGGCACAGGACTCCATCCTGAATCAGCAAGCTGTCCTATTGGGTCCAATAGCTTTTCGTGGTTGAACTCATCGCTGAGATGTCGCTCTACTTAGGCTTGGTAGCACGGGCCTTCATCCATTCCAGAATCGGCTTGATGTCCGGATCTTCCTGCTGTGCATGTCGTAGGCTGTCCTTGCACTCGTTGCTGAGGTGGTCTGTCCTAAGCATCCTCATGGATACCACCTCCTTACTCTCTTGCCTAGTACAATGTTTCCGATCTTTAGGACAAGGTCTTCTTGATAATGCAGCTGCGTTTTAGTAGCTATCGTAGTTTAGATTACCCATAATTACAATCATTAGTAATCATTAGTTATAGTATCTAAGTTAACGTAATTTATTGCAAAATTTGATGATACTAGGCTGCACTAAAAGTATCGGGAATGGAATATTTCCACTGTCCGTGTCATATTAAAATCTTTTTAATTGAAAACTCCTTGGTTTTAAAAATCGAATACCATTTATTTATTTAAAAAAGATTCTCGGTCTCGTCAAAAGGCTTTGTCAAACTTGTTAATTCGTTGAGAAAATGGAATTGACTCGAGAAAATTCAAGAGCGATGATTTATTATGATTTTCGAAGTGGTTTAACACAAAAACAGTGTGTTGACTGGATGGTTTCTGCATTTGGTAATGAAGCCCCATCCAAAACCACAATTTATCGCTGGTTTGCTGAATTTCAACGTGGACGTGTCAAGCTCAGTGATAATCTCCGTCAAGGTCGTCCAAAAACTGCAGTCACCCAAGAAAACGTTGATGCTGTGCGTAAGCTGATTGAGGAAGATCGACATGTGACATACCGCGAAATTCAGGCAACTTTAGACATTGGCATGAGTTAAATACAAATGATTTTGCATGAACAATTAGGTGTAAAAATGTTGTTTTCCCGATAGATATCGCATTCGCTCTGTGAAGAACAAAAAGCGGCTCGCGTTACTTGGTGCGTCAGAACTCTTGAAAGATTCCACGCAGGATCCTCAAATGCTATATACAACATCGCATCAGGTGACTAATCCTAGATATATGCGTACGAACTCGAAACAAAAAACCAGTCACGAGTTTGGGTGTTCGAAAATGACTTGGAGCCAACAAAAATTGTTCGTTCACGGAGTGTAGCAAAAAAAATGGTGGCCACGATGTCTCCGAAACCGGCCATGTTACGACTGTTCCTCTTGAGGGACAAAGAACGGTTAATGCAGAATGGTATGCTAGCATTTGTTTGCCACAGGTCGTTTCTGAACTCCGTAAAGAGAACTGCAACCGCCGCATCATCCTCCATCACGACAATACGAGTTCTCACACCGCACACATAACAAAAGAGTTTTTAGAGCAAGAAAACATAGAATTATTAGACCATCCGCAGTACATCCCCGACCTAAGCCCTAATGATTTCTATACTTTCACTAAAATAAAGAATAAATTGTGTGGACAGAGATTTTCATCACTTGAAGGAGCTGTGGACGCCTGCAAAACAGCCATTTTGGAGACCCCAACTTCCTAATGGAATGGTTGCTTCAATGATTGGTTCCATCGTATGGAAAAATGTGTCAAATTTCGCGGAGAATACTTCGAAAAGCAATAAATACATTTTAAAAAAGTAATGTTATGTCACTTCCTTGATTCCCGAAATTTTCAGTGCCACCCTCGTACCCTTCACCTCATGATGTTTTGTTTGTATAAACGATAGTTCAATATAAGTCATACTTACAACAACTTTTCACGGAAGTATAGTATAGTGTTTCTAGACAATGTATTCGGGTATCTTCTTGCCAATTTAAACCAAGTATTTCTTATATTTAAATACTTGGCACTTGAATTCATAACTTTCCCGGCGTTCTTATGCTCGTATTTTTCCATTCAGGCACAACACAGAAACGACTTATATGATATCACATTATTAAACATTAAAAAGTACCTTATTGCTTTACAAAATTGGCAAAATTCTAGGACAGTGACATCACGCGTTGAACAGCATATTGACCAGCATTTTAACGCGAAAACATAAAACGATAGATGAAAAGTTATTTTTGTGTCACTATTCGGTTTAAAAAAGAATTTTATAAAAATTATTGTGGTTCATTATCACTCTACTATGATTCACTTAAAACACTTTTTGAAAATGGGTGTAATACCCTATTCTATCCTTGCCTGGGGCCTTGCCATTTTCAAGGTGCTGGAGATCCATTTTAATCTCGCTCAGGCTGACATACGGGATATCATTGAAATAGTGTCAGACAAGACTTGCACTTGGATTGCTACTCACATTTGCATGTGGCTCCAACGGTGATGTGTACAGCTGCCAATAGAACCTCTCAATCTCACTCAAAACTCACTCTTCAGCTTTTACAGTTTGCTTTTTCTTTTGAGCCCTGATTCCGTTCGATTGCTTCCTTCAATACGAGCAATATTAAAGTTACGTAAGTCCCGTCGCATGTATTTAGAGATCTGTCTATTCAGTTGCTTGTATGCTGTCAAACCTGCTGAAGACTGCAACTTAATTACCCGTCTAACAGCCATGAGATTAAAAGTGTGATCTGAGAGTTTTTGTGATTTTCTGCGTCAGGTTTTAAAGAGCTTAGCTCCAACAGCATTGAGAGTTTCCACGAGTTTGTCATTCATATCGTCCACTGCATTGCAATCTTCTCGGCACTCTTTGGGTTAGAACACGAGGGAACGGTGCGTTGACTTCATTAGATAACCTTTCCAACTTAACTTTTAGGTTCAGTGTGCCTCTAACCATTGGGTGATCGCTGCCAGTTTCCACACTTGCAATCACTAAGACATCACTGAACAGTTGCCGTCTAATCATTATAATGAAGTCAATCTTATTTTTTATCTAACCGTGTGGGCTCGACCGGGTCCAGTTTCTGTAGGGCCGCTTCCAGAAGGAAGAGTTCATCATAAAAGAAGTCGGCCAGCTGCTGGTCCCTTGGGTTCCGTTGCCCTATCCCAAATTTCCCTACCTTCAGCTCACCGTTCCTTGTTGTGCCCAGCTTATATTAAGTTAATTCACACTAGAAACAGCCACAAGCTAGTAGTATCAATTATTCGACTAAAGTCGGCTCAGTGGACGGAGTCAGTAATTCATTCTTGTGAAAATTTATGCGCTTTTACAACAAAATTCTAAAAAATGTTCAAAATTTGACCTGAAAAAGTTAAAAAATATTAAGGAATTAGTAGATGATAATAACACCTGGGAAAGGTAATCGATAGCAAGCTATTTCTAATTTGTTTGTTTGTTTTGTTTTGTTTGTCTTTTAAGTTGTTAATTGGGTAACATACATGACTGTAAGCTGTTATTTGTTAATGTCACGCTGGGCCCTTTTCTGATTCTTCCCTGGACAGAGGTTTTTTTTCAAACCATCCGTAAAATAAAAGTAACTTTTAAATTGTATTATTTATAACTGTTTTATTTGATTACAATGTACAAGTCATTTATCATCACACACCTCTGCTCTATCATCTTTGGCTGCATCAAGGCTTATCAATAGTTGGTAGAGTAGTCTAGTACTGGGTTGAATATTTAAAAAAATAATGCTTGAATTTAGAAAAATTTCGAATTTATTGAAAAATTTATTAATGAGATAGATAGTTTCAATAATAAATATAACTTCTTGAAACGATAAAGGAATACTTAGTTAGGCCGGAAAAGTACTAAATACAGCATAAATGTTATATATACTGGCCAAAATTCTATGTACGCGAACATTGTCACCAAACGCTTAATCTTATAAGCGGCTTTGAGCTCACTTCTCATTTACGTAAGATCTTCTTAACAACAAGCCTTTGAAGTACTATGAAGGAAATGGTGTTTATTTATTTACTAATTTATTTTCTTAGGATCACCAATGTAAATCACACTATACTCTTATATACATTCATTGATATTTCAGAAGAAATTTAGAGGCACGTAAGGAAAGTGTGCATAAAACAAAATGGCATGGATATTTGTGACAATTGAGTTAATTCATTTGGATATTGTTTGTTATTTGTTAATTGAATTAAAGAAGCCTGGAAGTATTTTTAAGCAAATTTACTCATTTCTAAATTACCGGCATCCCACCTGCAATTTCCCTGGTGTTGTAGTTTGTCATTGATGACGGTGATCACCCATAAAAAAAAAACTCCAGAACTCAGTTATAATTTCTTACTTGTTATATACTAGGTATTTTCTGATTCAAATCTCTCCAGCGTATAGCACAAGTAAGAGGTATTATTTGGAGAGTCACAATATCTTTACTCACGATAGAGCTATAAGAAGGAAGTTAATGCTACTGTGTTTCGTATGGTGAGTGTAGACAACCTGAGATCCTTCTTACTGGAAACCATGCATTTCATCTTACTCCTCGAGGGTAATAACGCATCTGCATTTTGAATATAATTCGAGTATATAAGTATAGATATCTATGGAACAGCATTCAATTACTATAAAATGTATGTTTTTAGTCACCCTTATTCTATAAAAATAACACGTGGAAAAAATTTACTCATTTCTAAATTACCGGCATCGCACCTGCAATTTTCCTGGCGTTGCAGCTTGTCATAGATGACGGACTAAGTCAAAACTTGTGTCGTTTTATCGAAAATGTTGTGTTTTTATTTTACTTGAAAGAACAACAGCTATAACAACTAGATACAAAGACAAAATTACAACAGTGATACACGTGATTCAACACCCTAAAGTATCTAGATAATACAATAATATCGCAACAATAAAGTATCTGGATAATGCGATATAATGAAGGTTTTTCTCATATACCTACATAACTATGTGGTGGCGGTGTAAGAATATACACAAGCCTGTATAATCTCATGAGTGTCGTATGAGGCAAATAAAAATGAAACTGCGGTTCCCACCCCGCTTGGCAAGCGTGGCTACTATTGCAAATGTCTTCCTTATTAGCAATCTGTGGGGAGGTATTTGTTCAGCAGTTGACTTTTGGTGAACTATAATGACAAGATATGATATTATATAAGTTTAAAAAACTTCAGTTAAGTATGTTTACTGTAGTTTGGTAAGAGTAGTGTTGTTGGATTTAGATGAAATTTTATTACATAATTACAAAATGCCTCCTAAATTAGTTTCAAATAAATTTTTTTTATCAAAGAAAATGTTTAAAAACTTGTTTATCCTGCAGCACTTCAATTATTAATACCAATTCTTATATTAAAGAAAAGCAAATCAATACACTGTTTACAAAATAATAAATTAAACGAAAGTAAAACTGCAGGCTTGAGCGATATTAGTACAAAAAACATAGAATATATTTGAGGAAAAATACGAGCTTATATTACTTACTCATTTAATTAATCAGTCCATTGAAACATGTACTTATCCCGGCTTATTAAAAATAGTTGTAATTAGGATTATAAATAAGAAAGGTAGCTACAATCAGCCAAATAATTACCGATCATTTAATATTTTTCCTTGTATTTACAATATAATTGGGTGATAGATAGGATAACTCATGAAGGTTAGAGAACAGGATAACCATCACTACGTACTAAAGCATAGCCCGTCTGTCCTTGAAATTTGCGGAATACATAGCAGCGCTGACTTCGGTGAATAGTGACTGCGAAGTTAGCTGTTTATGAGTACAAGTAAGGGACGTTACTTGAAAAATGTAAAAATTAGCATTTCATTTTTCGTAGAAAATTTTCATGCTCCGTCATCATCAAAGAAACATCAAAAAATTAAGAAATATTTTATTGTGCGTGGATGTGCAAGTGGTTGAGCATGTGATCGGAAAAATAGACTGAAAAGGACTTTTATTGATTGCACTTAGTGATCGTAGCGCCTCACTGATGGTGTCCATATTTCTGGGACACTATTTTCTACGTCGATCGTTCTCCTGTTCTCTAACTTTCATGGGATAACTTAAGTAAATACCTTGCTAAGAATAAATACATTTGCTTGCAAAATTTACTAACGAAGTTAACTTGCAGCTAAATGCGAGGAGACATGTTCCTATCTTTTGTTGCTGTATTTATTGGTTTTAGTAAAGCAATTGATGTTTTAAATTATAATATAACTTTTTTTAAATAAGAATAAAATTTAATTCAAAGTCCAGTCTCTAATTAGTTTAAAAACTATCACACAAACCGTCATATTGTTGTCAAGGTAAATATAGTAATAAAATGTCTCCTACTTAGGACTATTAATGGTCCGTCCGAATACTTGTTATATGTGAATAACAGGTGTAACATCTTTAAAGATGGTTCCGTTTATCAATTTGCAGATGACATGTCTAGTAGCCACACATAAGGACCAATTTAAATCACAAAAACTGATGCTACATAACTAGGATCAGTTGTGCAAATGGGCACATGATGTTGGACTGGTAACCAATGCTGATGCATATAAACTCAAGATACGTAAAGTATTATACACTACCCTTTATCATAGCCGTCAGATCATATTTCAAAGCCGTCTACATCAGCAAAATACCACACACAACTCTAACTCACTAGAAATGATTAATCAAAATATTGTATATCTAGACATAATAAAAGATAGTAAATTTAACTGGTAGCCACATGGTATTGACATTTGTTACAAACTAAGATCAATAATTTGTAACTTAACAATACTTCAGGGTAAGATTTCTTATCAAAGTTTAAGAGATTTTTGTATTAGGCGTTAGCAAATTCAATAATAGATTATAGATAGTGTAGCTATGGCAGATCCTATAAAACTTACATATATTCAAGATATATATAAAATATAATTAAATGGTTAAACTAACTTGCCTAAAATTAAGTTAATAAATCGAAGCTCCTTGTCCGAGACATTCTTTACAAGTTGTATTACGCCGTATACGTATTTCATGAGAGCATCACAATTTATCCAAGCTCCTTAAAAATTTTGAAAGAGCAGAATATTTGGTAACACTAAATCAACTCATCCATCAAATGCAATGTCACTATGGTTAAAGTATGGAATTAGATGCCCAGGAGGATTGGGCTGGGAGTACTGTCTTAGACCAGGAACTGCGTATAATTATGATTAAATTTCACTCAAGATAAGTTCGTTTAACTATTTTATAATCTCTCCTTGTCCGAGATATATTTTACAACTTATCATTGTTTAAAGACAGGGTTGCGAATTATAATCCCAATGGATGGAAAAATTTGCAATTTTCCTTATTTTATAAAAAATATTGAAGATATTGTATGTACATTATGCATTTGAGTGAATAACTTAATCTTTATTTTATGACATTTCCTTATACACATAAGGCCAGCTTGATTGCAGCAAAAGTGGCCCCGCAGAAAACCTATGACGGAAAAAAACAATCTGTGATATATACTTCGGTTTAATTTTAATAAATTCTAATTTAACATCTTATTACTCAAAGATTCTTTTCCAAATGGGTTCTTGTGAATTAATGTAAACTTATCACTATCTCGTGTTATGTTTTCTATTAAAACTTTCACAGGAAAGCCTCAATCCCCCCTCAAGCTTATTTTTTTCCATACAAACCCTAGTGATGTGCAATTTAGTCTATATCTAAATTTAACTATATATATAATCAAACTATATATCTTCAATATATAGTACATCTTAGCTCCACTTTTGAAGGACAACGTTTAGTAAATTTTATAACGTGTTACTCATCACACCTAAGCTTGTTACCAGTTTTGTAATTTTCTGTAATCTCAAATCTTTATTGCAATATTTGACGTTACTTAATTTAAAACTAACTTATTATTTTACCTATTTTTATAACTCTGCCTAAGTAAAACGCACAAAACCCAGTAAGATTCCACTCACTACAAATATGGTAGTATAGAAAAATAATAATTTTGTTACCTTATAGTTTATAGTATTTGACAAAGGAGAGTTCACTATAATATTAAGTGTTAACTTTTTGTGTCATACTTTTACAAAATGCTTCACTAATAGTAAAAAAATTATGTGTCTGTACTTTTTTGCTAATGTGCCTAACAGAAGAAAATTGCCCCATAGGATAATGACTTCAATGACTTTCTCTTTAAATGTTTTAAGCTATTGCATAGCTTCTATCGCGGGCCTTGAGTACGGGAAAATCCAGAAATTTCGTAATGAAAAAAACCTCACGCTCTCCGACGGGCACGGAGGTGTGGCTTGATGGCCGTGCATTGTCTAACGTCGTTTCTTTTCCTCAGTCTTTGTTGTCTTTGTCGAAGAGTTTTAAAATTTTGAATATGAATGAACAAAGTGCATTTATTATTAAGGCTGCTCTCTCGCAAAAAGCTTATAAAAAGCGTGCAGATGAACCAACTTTTCGTCGACACTTACAGATAAATTACATATGAAAAAAATAGCTAGTAATCTACATGATCTGATACGTAATTTGGTTTAGCTATAATTTTTCTATCGGTGTCACATAATAAATAAAAAATACCCAAATCACCTCCAAATCGTTGAGATGAAACCACTTTACTCCTTCATTGTTTATCAAAGGAATATAAAAAAAAATCTAATGCTTTGCAATACAAAATAAAATAATTTGGTTTGGTTACTTTTTAGAAATATGTATTATTTTTATGATAATAAATTAAAAATGCGTCTCGATTAAATACTGCGTCTATATCACTCCCGCATTCGTCCACGAATTCAGTGCGGGGCGCATCGTGTTGCTAGGTGGACGTACGTCGCGTTGCGAGAGCTCAGCACTACGAAATAAAATCGTAAAATATTACTGCAAAAATTTAATTTTGTTAATTGTGGAGTAGCTTTTTTCTGATTCTTGTTTAATAGTAGTGTTTTATAGTTTTATCAATTGTACAGTTTTATTAATGTTTAAGTTTAGTTTGTAAAACATGGGGAATAAGCAGAAACGATTGAAGAGAGGTCTAAAAAAATATTACAAACAAAAGGGTATACATTTATCAAGTAAATTTTAAGTTTTATCTACATATTTCATAATATTAGACAGGTGCTGTTTATAAAATACCTATATTACTGTGATTTCGCCACTCTGTGACGAGACAAAGCGCGGCAAACGCAAGTGGCGGCAAGGCGCGGGCCGCGTCGTCGCACGCTGGTAGCGCATGTCTGAGAAATTAAAAAATATATATTTCGAAGAAATGTGAAGTTCGTCAACACGCATTGAGGCAGCGTGGCGGACATTTCCTTGCCTTAAAACCCTCTCAGAAATTAGGGGAGGCCTGTGCCCAGCAGTGGGACGTATATAGGCTATAACTTTACTTTTTTTTACTTTTATAAATATGTTATTTTACCGACGAAAATTTTAAATAAAAATAAAAAATAAGCAACCGACAACCTCCTAGGTCCCTAGGTGACTTGCGAGATGTCAGTGTAACAAAAAAAAACGGCCCAGAAAAACAGACTTTCCAACTGATAGCTAAATCAGCACGCAACAATTTCATTGGTGCCAGTGGGGATCGAACCCGGGTTGCTCCCGTACTGTGATACCTATAACGAGCGCTAACCATTAGAGCTACCACGGCTCTCAACGACATCGTCTTAACGCAATTCCTTTGTATAGTGTGACGTTGCCACTCTTATTAGTTATTCCGCTTCGTAATATTTTATATATAGGTGATATTTTGTTTATATAGGTATACGATAGATTCCTATAGTCTGTTTTTTTCGCAGGAGACAAAAATAACAGATCTTTATTAGATTCGTTGAGCCCGAATAGTACAGTTTTTATGATTCTGGTTCAGATTTGATTTAATTTTAGTCACTTAAGTTTCGTATATTGTTCAAAATAATGAAATAAATCCACAGAATCTGCAGTTACGAAAAAAAGCAATATCATTTTAGTCTCCGGCAAAAAAAAGATATATATCATGATTAATTTATCAACTAGTTATTCGCTTACTAAATACGAAAAAATATCTAGGATTCCCCAGCCGTGATACATTACAGATTGACTATATTATCATTTATTTTACTATTGTAAATAAGTACTAATTGTAGATATTGACAGGTTTAATAGAAGTTCATTTTCTTATATTGTGACTAATAACCTAATATGACCTTGGGAAGAAACTCATTTTAATATAAGGTTTTACTGCAATGACTGCCAATGGGTTGTTAATTTCTACAATAGACCGTGGCGTATTTTTGCTGACATGAATAACTCCGAAAATATAATTTATTTACTTGATCGTGTTGAGTTTTTGTGCTCTCACTGCGAGTTTACTTTTTATGATCACTATCTTAAGGAAGAGTGCGAACTATTTACCTAATCTGTACAAAATTACTCTATACTTAACTAGATTCATTTTTGTGAAAGGCTATTTTTGTTAAATTAAGATATTATTTTTGGTTTTGCAGTTATTTGAATTACGTCGTATGACGTCAGATTATCGGTAAACTCCGACGGGCACGGAGGTGTGGCGTTGAAAGCCGTGCATCGTATAACGTCGTTTCAGTTCGGCAGACTTCGGCACTCGGCAGACTTCGGCACTCGGCAGACTTCGGCACGGTGTTTGTGTGCGTGCGACTAGTCATATGCGTGTACACTAGCTGCTAATTGAATGATAAAAATTCCTGAATAACCTACATGTATTGTAAGATATTAAAAATATTTTAAACAATATTAACTTCTCATTTATACAATAAGAGAAAAAAAATTGTTTTCTTATCGGTCACCACGCTCAAAAAGTGAAACTTGATTTAATATCAAAGACTTAACTGCATAAATAAATATAAATAATTAATTATAATTGCATAAGTTGATAAAAATGCTATGCAATAGCTTTACCGCGGCAGTCCCCGAGTGCCACACCTCTTTTTTATTATATAAATAACAATAATTCATTGTGTACTTTTTATTGAGTTTTTAACTATACATTTGTTAATTCCTGAAAATTCGCAATAAAACTAAAGTCATAAAAAATAAACAGGCTATCCGTTGTCTTTTTATTACTATTTTAAGAAATTATGGAATTTGTTGTAATTCGTAGTTGATAGTTACAATAGAAATTTTTGTTTAGCAAATATGTCAAAGGTTTCAATATCACCGTATGGGTCCGACTATATTCCCGAAGGATTGTATTAAAATAATAGCTTAGATTCAATCTTTTGGGTTTTAAAAATACATATTTGAAGCTACTGAAACCTAAACCGTAACCTATTATATTAAATATCAAGTTAAAGCTTTCAAAAAAGTTGCATAATATGACATGAAACTAAGAAAAAGATGATATGAGAACACATTGAACTAACTTGACAGAAACATTAAACTAATTTGTAATAATTTGCCGTCTTTAAATTTTAAAATTCATCTTTAAGAATGAACAATTTTAAAGACGAGTAAACTGACTCTCACCTAAAAACCAGGTAATTTTGTCCCAGAATTCAGTTATGATTTCTTACTTGTTATATACTAGATAATTTTTTATTCAACCCTCTAAAGCGTATGGCACAAGCAAGAGGTGTCATTTGGAGAGTCACAATAGTGGGTAAAGATAGAGCCAGAGGAAGGAATTTAATGCTACTGTGTTTCGAATTGTGAGTGTAGACAACCTGAGATCCTTCTTACTGGAAACCATGCATTTCATCTTACTCCTAAGATGTGACAACGCATCTGCATTTTGAATATTAATCGGGTATATAAATGTAGATGTCTATGGAACAGCATTCATTTACCATTAGATGAACTGTGTTTTCCTTAGTTACCCTTATTCTATATAAGTAACACGTGGAAAATCAGCACATAAAATTAAAACTTACAATTTCATTGTTGTCAGCAGAGATTGAAACAGAATTACTTTTGTACATTGATATTTACAGTAAGCGCTTAGTTTTTGAACTTCCATGGTATTAAGTTATCAAAAAAATTTGAAAGTACATTTCGTTTTCTTAGAAGTATATTATATAAAATATACAAATGCGAAGTTGAATAAAATAAATCCTAGGCAACGACGTTCCGTGCGAGTTTCAACAGCTGGTTATATTGTTTGAGGACAATACGCAAATAAATAATACAAAAGAAATAGAATAGTGAAAATTACAGTAGAAGGCTTGTGTAGGTATGTAGTACTTCAAATAAGAAAGAGATAAACTATAAATTCTGCCATTTAAACCTTCTTTCTTAACTAGTCTTATAACGTTAAAAATCGTAAATTGTGAGACTTAGGTTTAATAATAATAAAAATACAGATGGACACTTTTTCAAGTATTATTAAGAATTCCTCGTTATGATAATGATTTCTTAATGATTTCTTAATTTTTTGTTAGTGAGATAAAAGACCTACATCTCGCTGATAATGAAACTATGATCAGTTTTGATGTTCAGTCACTATTCACATGCCTACCTATTGAAGACTGCATTTCAATTGTCACTAGGAAGCTAGAAGATAATAACATGCCTGCTGAATATGCAGTATTACTCAAACACTGCCTCACATCTGGCTATCTATTTTGGAAGGAAGAGTTCTACAAAGAAGTAGATGGTGTGGCGATGGGCTCACCTGTATCTCCCATAGTCGCCAACATATTCATGGAGGACTTCGAGGAGAAAGCCCTTCTTACTGCTGCTGCTGTAAATCCAAGATTCTACAAGCGGTACGTAGACGACACTTTCACAATTTTACCATCTGACAAAGTGACTGCATTTTTAAACCACCTTAACTCTATAAACTCTAAAATACAATTCTCAATGGAGTTGGAGGCAAATAATTCTTTAGCTTTCCTAGATGTTTTAGTCATTCGAAATCCTAATAACACTATTAGTCACACTGTGTATAGGAAAAAGACCCATACCAACAGATATTTAAATGGTGAATCTCACCATCATCTTTCACAGTTAACTACCGTGGGTAAATCTTTGTTTCAGAGAGCACGAGGGATCTGTGACAGAAAACATCTGGCCGCTGAGCTTCATCACGTCAAGCAAGTATTGCAAGGCAACAAGCTTCGTGTCCCGCGCCTACGTCACAGTGATCGAGTGAAATCGGCCACAGTCGAGCGTGTGCCTGCTGTACTATCATATGTCAGAGGAGTCACAGACAAGGTTGGCTACATCTTGAAGTGAGCTTCCATTAAAACATACTACAAGCCGCCGAAGAAGATTAGTCAATTTTTACCATCCGTCAAGTGTAATATCCCTCTACAAGATGCAGGAGTGTACAAGTTAGATTGTGAATGTGGTCTCTATTACATAGGTCAAACAAAAAGATCGATAAAAACCCGCGTGAAAGAACATATAGCTGACGTGAAGCACCGATGCTCCAGGAAGTCTGCAGTCTGTGAACATGTTCAAGATCGTCCCCAACATTACATTTAGAATTGATAAACCACAAATCCTTGTAAAAGAACACCGATTCCTACCAAGGATTATACGCGAGGCTATTGAAATTAAAAAACATCCTAATTTCAATAGAGAAGATGGATGGGTGCTGGCATCTACTTGGGATCCTTTAATTAACAAAATTAAACCCAAACCCAAGCATACCACTGCAAGATTTCAAGATAGAGCTGCAAGCTCGTTTTGCGTAAATCGGACCGAAAAATTAATATTAAAAAACTGAAGGTATCCGGGCTAACTATAACATTGGGACGTCAAACATCTCAGTCCCCCCCGTGAGTATGGGTGCTGTAAAGCATCCGAAACGTCGGGAATTAAAAATAAATAAAATCAGTTAAATAAAGGAGAAGAATTTAGTTTTATTCAATGCCTCGTTATTAGTTAAAAGGGTCTTCGTTTTTCTATACTCGTCGTACGAAACACAGCTTTATTCGGCTGTACCATGCTGGTATTCTGGAAGAACATGGTCCTTCCCCAGTCAAACCGACCCATTCGTGCTACATTCTTAATATATAGCTGCAAAGTGACTCAAAAACGTAGGTACTATGGAACATACTACAATACTTGTTCTGTTATAGGGTTTCGTTCTAGATATGCCAGTACTTATATATTATTTGTTCAATTATCCTCATTACCTTTTTGCAAAGGGTAATTGATAATTATACACTAAGGAAAGTAAATACGAACGCAATTATCCTTTCGCAAAAAGGGAATGATAAAGTTCCGTAAATTTATAAGCTTTCATGTGCGAGTATTTATTGCTACAACTTCGGCACATTTTTCGGCTCGGTAGGGAGGCCGAGTGCTCTTTAAAGAAGAAGTTGTGATCATTTTAATTTATCTCCGTAGCCCTTTTTGTTTCTAATAAATTATGAAATTTTGATAAAATTTGAAAGCTGAGTAGAAGTATATTTTAATAGCAACACAAAATAATAAAAAAAATCCTGTTACCAGCCCACCGGCCAAGCGTAGTAACTATATAAAACTCCCCTCTATGAGACAATCTAAAAGGAAATCTAATTTTTCACATAGCCGGTTAATTGCCACAAAATCTTACTAATCTGCTGGGCTATATCGATTACTCTGGTTCTACTGCAGATATCCTTATTTCCAAGTCTATCAAGCATCACGAATACATTTTACGAAATTATACCTGAATGATTTACTTTAAAAAAAGGTAACAAAGCAAAAAGAGGGTTTGTTTTGTTGTTCTGTTGTTTTAGTCTAAATAGGTAAAAAGCAATTTTAAAATTCATGTACAAGTTAGGAAATTTGCCTTTAATATAACTTTGCCGACGGGTTCAAACCTCGGTCACGATGCAAAACGATGAAATGATTCAATTACAAGTTTCTAACTTTGAAGCGCACAGAATTGGTTCGGTATCTGTAATTTAAAGAATAAATGTATGATATTTATTTTATAAATTGTGTTTATTTGTTTATTTACTACATATGATATGTGAAAAATATACGTGGTGAAGCCACGCTGCAGGTATATTATGGTTGTAGCACGAATGGGTCGGCTCGACCTGGTTAAGACCACACTCTCGCAGAATACCAGCGTAAAGTAGCAGTTTAACACTGATTTTTTTGAATATTTAATTGAAACGAGGCATTCCATTTTAGTCCTTAAGGGTCACAAAGTATACCCATATTGATTCTTAATCGAGGATAAATCTAGATATCTATGACCACTTACCATCAGGTGGACTGTGTGCTGGTTTGTCACCTTTATTTTCTTAAAGAAAATTAAAAAAAAATAAACGGCATAATATCCCATAGACATACCACTTATGGACATACTCTGTTATTGTTGTTAGGGTTATAGATCAATTTGTAGGCAGAATTGGCAGAGTAAGAGAATCCATTAAACCATTTCACCCCGTGAATGCTCACATAGTAAGAAGTGGCTAAGGGGAACCCCAGAAAGGCTTCATGGCTTCTGATGGCAGCAAATACGCCCAATTAGAAAGGTTCATGTCCAACTGTAGACTCTTGCGGCTGATGAAGAAGAAGCTGGTCCAGTGTTTATGGTCGGACTTCTCATCTTCCAAATGTTTACACGGATACGTATTTTTGCGGCTTAGTAGCATTTACTTGTGTACTAAAACATTACTTATTTACAATAACTTATATTTAATTTATATTATATACATTTTTATTTAAAGAGATAATGTATTGTTTATGTATTTTATATGCTTTACAAATAGCTTTTGCTTCCATTATTCTATTGCAACACTTTGAAAAATTAAAAAAATAGATAGAAATTCTCGGAAACTTTCAGAGTTGCTTTGCTCTATCGTACAAACCATTAAATGCTTGCATTGGATTACACGCTGTTGTGTTCTTACTCTGCAGTAGTTCACGCTCGAGGTGTTTTGTGGGCTACTCGTTTCGAATTTGCCTTGTTCTGAGTAATTTAGTTTCTGTTTATTTACTTTTCTGTTATTAATTTTCATCAGCTGTTAAAAACCCGCGGCTTAACATGAGCCTTATATTTAATCACTGAGCTACCGAGCCTTAAGAACATAAGCCTCATCCATATATTGACTCATAAGGGAGAAATTTATCGTAGTCGCCGCGTCTGGATGATGGGTTATCAAACTCAGTTTTATATTATTTATATCTCTGGAAGATGTTGCAGCCCGTTTCCTATTTCAGTTTCCCTCTGTAGACTCTAGAACACCAATAAGGTGATATGGGATAGTACCTTACGCCGCATCACGTCCATATTCACTATACCATATTTAGGCATTTGATTACTACGCCAAAATACATTCATCTAAATGAATTGTACTCGAAGATAAACAGAAACAATTAACAGAGTGGGTTGCATAAATTTTCCGTTTTGCTGAATTTCACTAGGTATACTAATTAGGTTTCTTTGACCACAGAAAAAGGATGAAAAAAATACACAGTTTACACTAAACACTTCCTGTCATTATAAAAGGTAAATATCATTAGAACTGTGTAATTGTAGTTTACTGGTGGAGAATTTCATAAGCCGGCTTCACACAACGCACACCAAAATTTCATCAAAATCCGTTGTTAAAAGTTCTAAGGGTACAGACGACGAGAAGTGACTTTGTTTTATACTATTGTTACGCGCTCCAGTCGACGACACAACTAGCGCCATCTAGTGTCAGGAACGAGAGCGAGGGGAGCGTTGCAGTTTATGACATCTCAAATCTTTCGACCGACAGCGCGACCCGAAGAACTAGAAAATCTATACTCGAACTCTCGGTACCGTGCGCGTGTTTACTTGAACATTCCGGATATTTTGCTCATTTAAATAAATAAGTGGCCCAAGATGCGATCGAGACAGAGTTGAACTCGGCGACACAAGCGAAGCTTCGGAGCGGAATTAAGTGAATTAGTGTGTTTAATTATTAGTGTTTTTAACCTTAATTTGTGTAAAGTAAATTAAAGTGTTAATTTAGGTAATTCTTTCGGCAATTTTTATTGTCACGAACCTCAAGCTCGTAACAATTGGTGTCAGAAGTGGGATAAAATAATGCCGATTTTACCTAAGGAGGAAACGGAGGGTGTCCATACCCGAAGTCAACGCCAGCAGGAGACGGACCAACGAAGATTTGGTGGTGCAACGCCGCAGACGTCGGAGGGCTGCAGGCCCGTCGGTAGCTCCTACATCTGCCGCACCTGACTTAGGTGCTCTGATGGTGATGCTGCAGGAGCAGGCTCGCAGACAGGAGGAATAGGTCCGTCGGTTGGAAGAGCAGCTGCGGGGCGGACAGGATGAACAGGCTCGCCGACAGGAGGACCAGGTCCGTCAGTTGAAAGAGCAGCTGCAGAGCGGACAGGAGGAACAGGCCCGTCAGCAGGCGGAACAGGCCCGTCAGCAGGCGGAACAGGCTCGTCGGTCGGAAGAACAGATGCTCCTCATGAAGGACTTTCACGCTACCTTTGGGAAAGAGATAAGGCAGGTGAAAGATAGGGTTGCTCAACACGACAACCGTCTGTCGGAAGCTGAAACCCGAATCGAAGAACATGAAACCCGAATCAACCATGTGAACAATCGGGTTGACAACGTGATGGCTGACGTGAAGAAAACGCTAAACGACCTCAAACTTGGGTATGGGACTACAGCTCCCGTAGTAGCTGCAGCACCTTCGCTACGTGGATTCAAAGTGCCGCCGTTCGACGGGACCTCTTCCTGGTCGGCCTACAAAATCCAGTTCGAGGCCGTCATGGAGGCGAAGGGCTGAAATAAAAGCCAAGCCATGACCAAGCCTTAACTGTGTTGGAAGCTCTCGGTAAGAAAGTGACCTATGAGCAGCTTCTTGAGGCCTTGGAGGCGAGATATGGTGACGCTCACCTGGAACACGTCTTTCGCGCGCAGCTTAAAGATCGCGTGCAACGCAGCAACGAAAACCTGCAGCAGTGGGCCCTTGAGGTGGAGAAGATGGTTCGTAAAGCATACCAGTCTGTACCTGCGCTCATTGGAGGGAACCTGGTGCAAACATTCATCGACGGCATCCGCGACCTGGAAGTCAGAGCTGCTGTGAGGCTCGGGCACCACGAGACGCTTAAGGACGCCTTGGCCCATGCACTGGAGGTAGAAGCCGTGCGGCAGGATCATCGTTCCCATCGCGTCAGGGAGGTTGCAGCAACTACAGTTCGCGACCGCAACAAAGGATACAGCCCTAGGTGCTATGGCTGTGGGGAAAAGGGCCATCTTCGATCCAGCTGCCCTAAGCGAACCGTGGAAAGGAGAGTCGATCGGCCTCGAGAGGATAGTGCAGCTAACGGCACCGCCTGACGGCGACAGGATCATCGTTCACCTCACGCTAGGGAGGTTACAGCAGTTACGGTTCGCGACCACAATAAAAGATACAGCCCTAGGTGCTATGGCTGTGGGGAATGGGGCCATCTTCGGTCCAGCTGCCCTAAGCACACCCTAGGAAGGGAAGCTGAACGGTCTCAGAGAAGAAGTGCGGCTAACAGCACCGCCCAGCAGCAACAGGAATACGACTTTACTATCAGACACTGCAGCGGGAAATCTCATGGCAACGCAGATGCATTGTCAAGAAGACCTTGTCCCGAAGATTTCAACCACTGTAGTAGGCAAGAGAGTAAGGAAGTGGTATCCGTGAGGATGCTCAGGGCAGACCACCTCAGCAACGGGTGGAAGGACAGCCTACGACATGCACAGCAGGAAGATCCGGACATCAAGCCGATTCTGGGATGGATGAAGGCCCGTGCTACCAAGCCTAAGTGGAGGGACGTCTCAGCGATGATTTCAACCACGAAAAGCTATTGGGCCCAATGGGACAGCTTGCTGCTTCAGGATGGAGTCCTGTGCCGTAAATGGGACAATGGTCGAGGAGACAGCTGTCGTTTGCAAATGGTTGTCCCTAAAGCTAAAGTGCCGAATGTTTTACAGCTGTGCCATAATTGTCGTTCAAGAGTCCATCTGGGAGTTAAACGAACTCTACTGAAGGTCCGAGAACAGTTTTACTGGGTCCATTATCGTGACGATGTGGAGGATTGGTGTCGTACATGTACAAGTTGTGCGGATGTGAGGGGACCTCAGACACGGAGTAGAGGAGCATCGAAATTGTGCAATGTTGGTGCACCACGGGATAGGACAGCCCTTGACATTGCGGAGCCGTTACAGAAAGGCGCAAGAGGGACTCCTAAGATTGTCCATGTGGATCGCTTGGCGCGTTACTATGGGACCAATAATGCTCGGGACGAGCATGTCTTAGGAGGGGGCAGTGTTACGCGCTCCAGTCGACGACACAACTAGCGCCATCTAGTGTCAGGAACGAGAGCGAGGGGAGCGTTGCAGTTTATGACATCTCAAATCTTTCGACCGACAGCGCCACCCGAAGAACTAGAAAATCTATACTCGAACTCTCGGTACCGTGCGCATGTTTACTTGAACATTCCGGATATTTTGCTAATTTAAATAAATAAGTGGCGCAAGATGCGATCGAGACAGAGTTGAACTCGGCGACACAAGCGAAGCTTCGGAGCGGAATTAAGTGAATTAGTGTGTTTAATTATTAGTGTTTTAAACTTTAATTTGTGTAAAGTAAATTAAAGTGTAAATTTAGGTAATTCTATCGGCATTGAAATAATATTAGTTTTAACGGAATTTATCGCGTATATTTAACTTTTTTACCCGACGTTTCGAGAGCTTTACAGCACCCATGGTCACGGGAAGGACTGAGATGTTCAACGTCCAGCTGTCATAGTTAACCGCGGTTACCATAGATTAAAATTTTAACTTTTGTTCCGATCTACACAGTATGAGCTTATGGTATCATGGAGTCTTGCAGTTGTATGCTTGGGTTGGGATTTAATTTTATTTATTATAGGATCCCAAGCAGATGGTAGCACCCAGCCATCTTCTCTATTGAAATTAGGATGTTTTTTGATTTCAATAGCCTCGCGAATCATCCTTGGAAGGAATCGGTGTTCTTTAGCGAGGATTTGTGGTCTATCAAATCTGATGTAGTGACGGGGGCGATCTTGTACATGTTCACAGACTGCAGACTTTCCGGAGCGTCGATTCTTCACATCAGCTATATGTTCTTTGACGCGGGTTTTAATTGATCTTTTAGTTTGTCCTATGTAGGAGAGACCACATTCACAATCAAGCTTGTACACTCCTGCATTTTGCAGAGGGACGTTACACTTGACTGATGGTAAAAACTGACCAATCTTCTTCGGCGGCTTGAAGTATGTTTTGATGGAAGCGCGCTTCAAGATGTAGCCAATCTTGTCAGTGACTCCTCTAACATATGGCAGTACAGCAGGTACACGCTCGACTGTGTCCGGCTTCACTCGTTCTCTGTGACGTAGGCGTGGGACCCGAAAATTGTTGTCATGCAAAACTTGCTTGACATGTTGGAGCTCGGCAGCAGCAGCTCTCCATATTCTTCGTGCTAAATCTCTTCACTCTTTCAAAATTCTTGTTAAATCGTATTATTTAGAACGCTATTAGATAAATTACTTTAACTTTCTCTTACTCTTTTCACTTAATCTATTATATGATATTTTATATATAACTTTCACTCACTTTTATTTGTATGTATTATATATAGGAATACTCCTCGTTTGTTATTCTCGTTTTGTATTTAGTACAACAACCAGTCGATTCTAATTTAAACTGAATGAGTTTTACTTTTAATTCTGATTTAGCTGATTTAGATATAATGATTATGTAAGAATATCCATTACCCTATTTCATCATATGGTTGTCGTAAGAATACTTATTAAAATTTATGTAAATATTATTAATAGAGTTATGACATGTGAATATTATTAGAACTAGTTTTTGCCCCTTCCGCAGTCGACTAGACTGAGACGCGGTTTGCGGCGTCCTAAATATCTCAATGTAGAATAGATTTGATGATAATATGAACTGATTCAGACGAGTAGATTTTGAGAAATATCAAAAATAAAAAATTGAAAAACTGTTTTTTTGGAATAACTTTTAAACGGCTTTACCCATCAATATCCCTGCAAATATCTCCCACCCACCCGATCCTAATAGAAGCCAGATATTTGAATATTAGAGACAGGTATTTCAATTTTATTTTTATGTATAGATTATTATGCAAGGTTATATTATGGCAGAAGGGAGAGACGTTCTCAACGTCGAAAGCACGTACGTTATATTAAGCACGAATAGGTCAGCAAGCCGGTTCAGGACTAAGCTCTCATCGATTACAAGTGCGATTTTTCTCGTACTTTCAGGTCCGGAGGTGTGAATTGGGCTAATGCTAGTGCCGTGGATGTGCAGACTGTACGGAATGCTTTAATCAAGTGGGTCTCGAATATATGCAGAGCGTGTTGAAGATCCGCACGGCCTTTTTTACGTGTTTTACATGTTTACTGAAATTAAATTTCCCATCGAGAATTACTTCCAGAAGTTTCATCTCAGGAACAAAGCAAAGTCTGTGTTCGTCGATGTTAAAATTAAGTTTTTATATATCACTGGTTCTGGAAAGCCGTCTGAACTGGGAAGAACCCGTAAGAAATCCAGCGGAATTATTTTGTAAGCATATATTAACTTAATATAATTTTGTAAAACTTTTTATATGAAATTTAATCGAACCAGCATAGTGCTGCAATCCCTCTACATATAAACTTTACTTTTTATAACTATTCTGAAATTCATACTCATCTGTGCGAGCTGTAGGCCTAAAGACCTAAAAGGGGGCCAAGAAGAAATGTTTGCAATTTCTCTTCACGTATTAAGATATAGGTGACTATGACAGTAGCATAATATGCGGCAGAAGTGCGTACGCTAAAGCTGCAGATATTTATTTTTTTATAAATTATATGGACTTTACCCAATTCTAAGTTTAACCAACCGCATTTGGATGCACCCAATAATAGACGGAGGTGGCAAGTATTCTTTTGTAACGAGTCTCGTATGTGTCTATATAGTGCTGATGGTCGCAAAAAAGTATATCGTAGACCGGGAGGATAATATGAGAATGTTCTATATCTGAAAGGGTAAGCTTTGGAGGTGGTTCAGTTTTGTTCCAGGGAGGTATAAGATTAGCAGCCCTTACAGAGCTGGTTATTGTAGATAGAGAAACTGTGAATACTCAGTTTTTAAAAAAAATTTAAGTAGTGCAAGATAATGCGCGCTCCCACACCACGATGTGCGTTACAACTAACTTGTGAGAAGTGGTGATACGGGTTTTGGAGTGGTCAGCACAAATTCCAAGTCTTAATCCTATAGAAAATTTATGGGGCGAGCTAAAACAGCGTGATCCAGCTCAGGAGAATATGCGACAGCCGAAAGGGGTTTTATTGCAGGAATGGAAAAACATAGCCAAATCTGCCATTAAAAAAAAGACAGTATGTGTTATCAAAGCCAGAGGAGGCAGCCCCTCAGACTATAGAAAGATTGACATCATAGAAAATATTGTTCTATCAGTTGGTGTGAATTTTTCGTAATTTTTGTTTTTTCTTGGTTATTGCTAAAAATAAAGTTGGTTAATTTAAAAATACATTATTTAACTTTAGAATTAACACATAATCAATAGAAAAATATTAAAAAGTTTTTTTTTATAGGATAGGATGACAAACGAGCACACAGTCCACCCGACGGTAAGTGGTTGCTGTGGCCCATAAACATCTACATCTATCCTCGATTACGAATCAAAATACAGATGCGTTGTCACCCGTGAGGACTAAGATGGCATGCCTCGTTTCCAGTAAAAAGGGTCTCCGGTTCTCCACACTCACCATACGAAATACAGCAGCATTAAGCTACTATTTCACGCTGGTATTCTGTGAGAGCGTGGTCCTTCCCCGGTCGAGCCGACCCATTCGTGCTACAACTATACTACTAATATAACTGCAGCATGGCTCTACCACGTATAAAATTTTGAAATACAGTCACGACAAACGGTTTGATAGGTGTCCTAATTTTATTGCCCACTGCTTTATATTATACCTAATAAAATATTTGTACCTAATGGCTCATCTCTACATAGTGTTACGAGCTTGAGGTTCGTGACAATAAAAATTGCCGATAGAATTAATGATTTCTTATATTTACGCGAACACTACACATTGAAATAATACTAGTTTTAACGGAATTTATCGCGTATATTTAACGTTTTTACCCGACGTTTCGAGAGCTTTACAGCACCCATGGTCACGGGAAAAACTGACATGTTCAACGTCCAGCTGTCATAGTTAACCGCGGTTACCATAGATTAAAATTTTAACTTTTGTTCCGATCTACACAGTATGAGCTTATGGTATCATGGAGTCTTGCAGTTGTATGCTTGGGTTGGGATTTAATTTTATTTATTATAGGATCCCAAGCAGATGGTAGCACCCAGCCATCTTCTCTATTGAAATTAGGATGTTTTTTGATTTCAATAGCCTCGCGAATCATCCTTGGAAGGAATCGGTGTTCTTTAGCGAGGATTTGTGGTCTATCAAATCTGATGTAGTGACGGGGGCGATCTTGTACATGTTCACAGACTGCAGACTTTCCGGAGCGTCGATTCTTCACATCAGCTATATGTTCTTTGACGCGGGTTTTAATTGATCTTTTAGTTTGTCCTATGTAGGAGAGACCACATTCACAATCAAGCTTGTACACTCCTGCATTTTGCAGAGGGACGTTACACTTGACTGATGGTAAAAACTGACCAATCTTCTTCGGCGGCTTGAAGTATGTTTTGATGGAAGCGCGCTTCAAGATGTAGCCAATCTTGTCAGTGACTCCTCTAACATATGGCAGTACAGCAGGTACACGCTCGACTGTGTCCGGCTTCACTCGTTCTCTGTGACGTAGGCGTGGGACCCGAAAATTGTTGTCATGCAAAACTTGCTTGACATGTTGGAGCTCGGCAGCAGCAGCTCTCCATATTCTTCGTGCTAAATCTCTTCACTCTTTCAAAATTCTTGTTAAATCGTATTATTTAGAACGCTATTAGATAAATTACTTTAACTTTCTCTTACTCTTTTCACTTAATCTATTATATGATATTTTATATATAACTTTCACTCACTTTTATTTGTATGTATTATATATAGGAATACTCCTCGTTTGTTATTCTCGTTTTGTATTTAGTACAACAACCAGTCGATTCTAATTTAAACTGAATGAGTTTTACTTTTAATTCTGATTTAGCTGATTTAGATATAATGATTATGTAAGAATATCCATTACCCTATTTCATCATATGGTTGTCGTAAGAATACTTATTAAAATTTATGTAAATATTATTAATAGAGTTATGACATGTGAATATTATTAGAACTAGTTTTTGCCCCTTCCGCAGTCGACTAGACTGAGACGCGGTTTGCGGCGTCCTAAATATCTCAATGTAGAATAGATTTGATGATAATATGAACTGATTCAGACGAGTAGATTTTGAGAAATATCAAAAATAAAAAATTGAAAAACTGTTTTTTTGGAATAACTTTTAAACGGCTTTACCCATCAATATCCCTGCAAATATCTCCCACCCACCCGATCCTAATAGAAGCCAGATATTTGAATATTAGAGACAGGTATTTCAATTTTATTTTTATGTATAGATTATTATGCAAGGTTATATTATGGCAGAAGGGAGAGACGTTCTCAACGTCGAAAGCACGTACGTTATATTAAGCACGAATAGGTCAGCAAGCCGGTTCAGGACTAAGCTCTCATCGATTACAAGTGCGATTTTTCTCGTACTTTCAGGTCCGGAGGTGTGAATTGGGCTAATGCTAGTGCCGTGGATGTGCAGACTGTACGGAATGCTTTAATCAAGTGGGTCTCGAATATATGCAGAGCGTGTTGAAGATCCGCACGGCCTTTTTTACGTGTTTTACATGTTTACTGAAATTAAATTTCCCATCGAGAATTACTTCCAGAAGTTTCATCTCAGGAACAAAGCAAAGTCTGTGTTCGTCGATGTTAAAATTAAGTTTTTATATATCACTGGTTCTGGAAAGCCGTCTGAACTGGGAAGAACCCGTAAGAAATCCAGCGGAATTATTTTGTAAGCATATATTAACTTAATATAATTTTGTAAAACTTTTTATATGAAATTTAATCGAACCAGCATAGTGCTGCAATCCCTCTACATATAAACTTTACTTTTTATAACTATTCTGAAATTCATACTCATCTGTGCGAGCTGTAGGCCTAAAGACCTAAAAGGGGGCCAAGAAGAAATGTTTGCAATTTCTCTTCACGTATTAAGATATAGGTGACTATGACAGTAGCATAATATGCGGCAGAAGTGCGTACGCTAAAGCTGCAGATATTTATTTTTTTATAAATTATATGGACTTTACCCAATTCTAAGTTTAACCAACCGCATTTGGATGCACCCAATAATAGACGGAGGTGGCAAGTATTCTTTTGTAACGAGTCTCGTATGTGTCTATATAGTGCTGATGGTCGCAAAAAAGTATATCGTAGACCGGGAGGATAATATGAGAATGTTCTATATCTGAAAGGGTAAGCTTTGGAGGTGGTTCAGTTTTGTTCCAGGGAGGTATAAGATTAGCAGCCCTTACAGAGCTGGTTATTGTAGATAGAGAAACTGTGAATACTCAGTTTTTAAAAAAAATTTAAGTAGTGCAAGATAATGCGCGCTCCCACACCACGATGTGCGTTACAACTAACTTGTGAGAAGTGGTGATACGGGTTTTGGAGTGGTCAGCACAAATTCCAAGTCTTAATCCTATAGAAAATTTATGGGGCGAGCTAAAACAGCGTGATCCAGCTCAGGAGAATATGCGACAGCCGAAAGGGGTTTTATTGCAGGAATGGAAAAACATAGCCAAATCTGCCATTAAAAAAAAGACAGTATGTGTTATCAAAGCCAGAGGAGGCAGCCCCTCAGACTATAGAAAGATTGACATCATAGAAAATATTGTTCTATCAGTTGGTGTGAATTTTTCGTAATTTTTGTTTTTTCTTGGTTATTGCTAAAAATAAAGTTGGTTAATTTAAAAATACATTATTTAACTTTAGAATTAACACATAATCAATAGAAAAATATTAAAAAGTTTTTTTTTATAGGATAGGATGACAAACGAGCACACAGTCCACCCGACGGTAAGTGGTTGCTGTGGCCCATAAACATCTACATCTATCCTCGATTACGAATCAAAATACAGATGCGTTGTCACCCGTGAGGACTAAGATGGCATGCCTCGTTTCCAGTAAAAAGGGTCTCCGGTTCTCCACACTCACCATACGAAATACAGCAGCATTAAGCTACTATTTCACGCTGGTATTCTGTGAGAGCGTGGTCCTTCCCCGGTCGAGCCGACCCATTCGTGCTACAACTATACTACTAATATAACTGCAGCATGGCTCTACCACGTATAAAATTTTGAAATACAGTCACGACAAACGGTTTGATAGGTGTCCTAATTTTATTGCCCACTGCTTTATATTATACCTAATAAAATATTTGTACCTAATGGCTCATCTCTACATAGTGTTACGAGCTTGAGGTTCGTGACAATAAAAATTGCCGATAGAATTAATGATTTCTTATATTTACGCGAACACTACACATTGAAATAATACTAGTTTTAACGGAATTTATCGCGTATATTTAACGTTTTTACCCGACGTTTCGAGAGCTTTACAGCACCCATGGTCACGGGAAAAACTGACATGTTCAACGTCCAGCTGTCATAGTTAACCGCGGTTACCATAGATTAAAATTTTAACTTTTGTTCCGATCTACACAGTATGAGCTTATGGTATCATGGAGTCTTGCAGTTGTATGCTTGGGTTGGGATTTAATTTTATTTATTATAGGATCCCAAGCAGATGGTAGCACCCAGCCATCTTCTCTATTGAAATTAGGATGTTTTTTGACTTCAATAGCCTCGCGAATCATCCTTGGAAGGAATCGGTGTTCTTTAGCGAGGATTTGTGGTCTATTAAATCTGATGTAGTGACGGGGGCGATCTTGTACATGTTCACAGACTGCAGACTTCCCGGAGCGTCAATTCTTCACATCAGCTATATGTTCTTTGACGCGGGTTTTGATTGATCTTTTAGTTTGTTCTATGTAGGAGAGACCACATTCACAATCAAGCTTGTACACTCCTGCATCTTGCAGAGGGACGTTACACTTGACTGATGGTAAAAACTGACCAATCTTCTTCGGCGGCTTGAAGTATGTTTTGATGGAAGCGCGCTTCAAGATGTAGCCAATCTTGTCAGTGACTCCTCTAACATATGGCAGTACAGCAGGTACACGCTCGACTGTGTCCGGCTTCACTCGTTCTCTGTGACGTAGGCGTGGGACCCGAAAATTGTTGTCATGCAAAACTTGCTTGACATGTTGGAGCTCGGCAGCAGCAGCTCTCCATATTCTTCGTGCTAAATCTCTTCACTCTTTCAAAATTCTTGTTAAATCGTATTATTTAGAACGCTATTAGATAAATTACTTTAACTTTCTCTTACTCTTTTCACTTAATCTATTATATGATATTTTATATATAACTTTCACTCACTTTTATTTGTATGTATTATTGTATTTTTTTATTATTATTTTGTATGCCCCCCTCTATTTGTAACTTTTGTTTGCATCATTCCTCTACGCAAAGGTTGTCTGGAAGAAATCACTTTCAGTGATAAGACCGCCTATTGTACATACTTTAATTAGTTTTAACTATATTGATGTTTCTGTATTGTGGTGTACAAAAAAGAATAAATAAATAAATAATAAAGA
Source organism: Parnassius smintheus behrii (assembly GCA_036936625.1). NCBI lineage: Eukaryota > Metazoa > Arthropoda > Insecta > Lepidoptera > Papilionidae > Parnassius > Parnassius smintheus. Next base: position 4,700,478 of record JAUPFT010000006.1, read on the forward strand.
AATAAATAGTTAACTCATTACATCAAAAAGGATAGGGGCTGAAATTTTGAAGTTATTAAAAAAAACACTTTTTTATTCTTTGATAACGATAACTTTCGAACAGATCAACCGACTTTGATGGGATTGGCTGCAATGGACGAGGTATTTTAAGAACCGTAGTAAAATTCATTATAAAAACACGGTTAGACTACAAATTTAAAAGTTACATGAAAAATTATTACGTGACACCTTTTTCGTAATTTCGTCGTCGATTTTTCTTCAACGTATTCCATTTTCTGTTTACATAATAATAACTGATTTATAATTTCTTAAAATCTCCTTTTTTGTGAATTTTTTACTATTTTTCACAATAATCGAATCAGTAGAAAAAACTGCAATTTTACCGAAAAATTATGTTACTTTTAAATTTATAAAGTAGATAGTACTAGAGAGTTATATCTACTTTATAAGTTTAATAATAAAATAATAAGTAATAAAAATATAATAATAAAAATATAATAAAAATAATAAAATTGTGAGCTATATCCTCCATTATATCACAATGTTCATAAACAAACCCGGGCTTTTTTTTATAGGGTGACAAACGAGCACACAGTCCACCTGATGGTAAGTGGTTACAGTGGCCCATAGACATCTACATCTATCCTCGATTACGAATCAAAATGCAGATGCGTTGTCACCCGTGAGGACTAAGATGGAATGCCTCGTTTCCAGTAAAAAGGGTCTCCGGTTCTCTACACTCAGCAGCATTAAGCTACTATTTCACGCTGGTATTCTGTGAGAGCGTGGTCCTTCCCCGGTCGAGCCGACCCATTCGTGCTACAACTATACTACTAATATAACTGCAGCATGGCTCTACAACGTATAACACGTATAACGGGTTACATTAAAGCCCCAAGAATGTCGGTTACATATTCCGGAAGCCTAGGTCTTGTAGGAAATATACTTAGAATTGGGACTCCAGGGTCCAGTTCCAGTCATAATAAAAAGAGCAGGTATTTGAAACATAAATAAAAACTTTAAATAACCACAATATCAATGAACCAAAAGCTTCACGTTTGAGACAGCGACTGGCTGACAAAAATTTAGGTTTGTTTCTTATACTCGTATATTAAACCAAAGTTATAGGAATGTAATACTCGTAACAACTTATTAATGAGATAACATTTGCATTGTTTTCGAATTTTAAATGTTATTTTTTTAAGTTTATAGGCTAAGCTTAATGTTAGTCCAATACAACTATAAATTCGGAATCAAAGATTTTGCAGAGCATATACTCGTACTTAGCAAAGTTTTTCGTAAGTAAAGTCTGAGCAAAGTCAAAGTAAGGTCTACAGATCTCAGTCTTAAACTAAGTACAGCGAGAAATCTTTACTCGTCGTCAGAAAAAAAATTCTCAGGGATGAAAACTATTTAGATAAACTAGGAAAATTAATAGATAAAGATGATGGATGAGGGAATTGGATCCGTTATCGTGAAACAAATTGGATAATATTATTTAAATTACCTTTACAGCCTATCAAAAGTATATTACTGAATGCCTTCCGCGTAGATTGTCCCAGAGATTGCTTCATTCGCATTGTTGCCATGCTTGGCAGGCGCGTTTTTAATCGCAGTTTTTTTTTATTTTTAGTTGTTATTAGGAAGAGGACGCTATCAGGTATATACGAGTCATCGTATAATATATCGTATATACTTTTTGTATGCTGTTTGTTTCCCTCTGTCTCTTCTTACGACAACTATGGTACCATGGAGGTTAAATAACAGGAGAAAGATCGCTGTAGAAAATATGGACATAAGTGAGGCGCTACGATCGCTAAGTTGTTTCAATAAAAACGGGCTATTGTGCGCTAGTTTGAAATGATTATAGTATCATAAAAAAAGGAAAATAGCGGAATTATTATTATTTATTATTATAATTATTTACTGATTAATAAATTATAAATTATGTTGCTAATAATTTTAATTATTATTAACATTTTATATTAATTCACATATAAATTAATAATTATTATAGATTTATTATTATTTTTAACAATACTACACAATTTCATAATGTTTCTTTTCGTCAATAATCAAAAAGTTACTACACAGATACTAGGTACTTACTTAAATTCTACAAATTTTCAGGGACAGGCGGGATATGCTTTAGCACGTAGCGGTCGTTCCTGTCCTCTTACCTTCATGCATGGGACGATAAATGGTAGTAGATATTCTTACACCGTCACTTCATGGTCAGACGGTGTTCATATTGTATACTAGAACTATTTGCTTAAAGTATAAAAAAGCGTTAGTGTGGCGTACCAACGAATTGTTTATCTACTCTCCTAATTAATTATTATTTAGAAATTAACGTATTCATAACAATACAAGGATTGAGAAAAAAGATTTATGAGAACTGGCAATCTAAATAAATTTTGCAACTGATTAGATTATTACAATTTTCCAGTGCCTGAATATGTCTGTAGTCCCACGGAGAAAAAATTCGAATTTTAACAGTGGTAAATTAAGGAACGAAGTTTTTAATGTCTTTATGTGAATAAAGACTCTATTCTAGTAGTGATCCTGAGCTTGTACTATTTCCAAGTCTTTATCTCTTCTATACACTATATTATCTTATCTCCAACTTCAGAAACTAATAAGTGGAAATAATTTTATTCTTTATATTTATTTTAAGTTAGCTTCACCTTTTATTATTATTATTTAATTTTTATCACATCCTAACAAAATTATGGAAGTAAACCTTCGCATACATATTTATGTTTGTAATATATCCGTAATAATTGAATTACAAATATAAACCGTTTTACCAAATCTACTGCAAAAATAACACATTGCGTGCGTAGAATGAGAAAGATTTTTGTATTTAAGTGTCTGAAAATTCGAGAGCCGAGTTGAAAAGCCCGACGAGTCCCGACAAATATATTATTAAGTTTTTTAGGAAACCTCAAGCCCTGGAGAGTTATTTTAATGTGCAACTTTTAGGTGTGAAACAAAGATTATTATGACGCACTTAAATAAGATTAAACTTAGAAGCTGTTTTCGAGGAACTAAAAGGAAAAAGATAATTTTTTCATACTTGCTTCTGAAGTCGGTGGTAAGACATTTATGGCAGAATGAAGAAGTTTTTGAAAAGACTAGAATATTGTGACAAACAACTAGAATATTGTGACGTCTAAATAATTTTACATTAATAATTTAATTTTTCACGTTTAGATAGACTGGTTTTCCAAATTTATATGAGACCACTTAAAATGGATAATGATGAACAGAATTACTGTTACTGTTGTATATTTGTGTTAGAATTTCTATTTTATTAACAAAATTATATACATGAATTTTATCACATTTATTTTACTTATTTTCACATATTTTTAATTCCCGACTTTTAGGGTGCCTTACAGCACCTGCGGTCACGCGGGGAACTGAGATGTTAGACGTCCTAATGTCATAGTTAGCCCGGCTACCTTTAGTTTATACGTGAGGCTATTGAAGTTAAAAAACATACTAATTTCAATAGAGAAGGTGGGTACTACTACCAGCTTTTGACCCTATAATCAATAAAATTAAAACTAAACCCAAGCGTACCACTGCAAGACTTCAAGACATAGTCAGTTCATTTTGCAGAGATCGGACCATAAACAATAATTAAAAACAGAATGTGCTCCAGGTTTAACAGTAACATCAGGACGTCAGTCATCTCAGTCCTCCGTGACCATAGGTGCTGGAAAGCACCCGAAACGTCGGGAATTAAAAATAATTAAAGATTAAACGCTATAAAATCCGTAAAAGTAGTTTTAATTAATAAAAATTAATGTTATAGTACATGTATTTTAGAAAGCTTTAATGCAGATTGATAAGTTAGTTTTAGTTAACAGTACAGCACCATTATAAATATTTCAGCTTAGAGATTGACATTACAATATATGGGTCACAGTGATTCTTTGATTATTGTGTCTTATTTGAAGTGAGTTTTAATGAATAATAAAAACAATTACTCACATGATGATGCCATGATGATACAACTGAGGCGAGAGAACTAAATTCTTGAATGCTGTGTTTTCTTGCACGTGCAACAGATCTAATCTAACACAGCCATAGCAAACATTATTATGACCAAGCTGTTTTTCCCTTGAATTTGTTGCAAGGCATCTTGATAGCGTATCATAGCAGGCACCGCAGACGCAGCTATGAGGTGACAATTGTTAAGTAAAAACAAAGTACTCATTAATCTAAGATTCTAAGCCGTTGAATTAAGATTCTAGGGTAAATAAATAATTTCTCAATCTGATTCTTCTCGTAAATTTTGTAGGTAATTAAGTAATAGTCAATAAATATTTTAAGTAATAGTAATTAAGTAATAGTCAATAAACTAGTGCTTACTTCAAAAGTTAATCACTCCGATAAAGAACAGCCGTATAAAGAGGTAATGATAAAATGAAAATTGAGCAGGCGGCATTTATATTACATGCCGCTTGATGCGTTCTCTAACAGTGGATACCACAGTTACATACGCTTGTAAAAGGTCCATTTTTCTTATTAAACTTATGTGTAACACCGCTTGTAATTAGTGGAGCACTTGTGTGGGGCTGCGGCACTTATTAAATAAAAATACGATAAAACACAAATACGAAGGAAAAGCGTATGTGGCGCCGCTGTCGTCGCGCCGCAAGCGAAACACATCGAAGCCCGAATCACGCTATCAAAATTCTGAATCATAGACAGTACATACAGAACATCTCCGAACTATTACTTGAAGTGTTGGCCGCTCCCCGGGCAGTACACCTTGCCCGGCGGGAGATCTCCCCTTTTCCTACCACGGCCACAGTGGTGACTAACCGATGTGATATGGACACGCAACCAACAACCTTCGGAAACTTCAAGCTTCATCATCGTCATAAAATACCCCACCCATTCGCTCCCGAGCAGATATCGTCTGCAGTCTTCATATCCTGTAAGCCAGCTTCTAGCTTTACAAGGTTCTTCGCAACACTGGAATAATAATGCTTCCTGTTCCTTCAAGCTACTCTCTGCGCTACACAGTGTTCGGCACGGCTCTGAGCTTTACTGCTTGCCTCTGATTCACGACACTCTTGCAGATTACTTGGCTTCTTCTCGACTCACCGCTGACTACAAGGCAATCTCCTGGCACTTGCACCATTCGTCGGCAACGAGGCTGCACTATCGACCTCCGGTCTGAGCCGGAGTGTTCTCTCTGAGCCGCTCCCCGGGCAGAACACCTTGCCTGGCGGGAGATCTCCCCTTTTCCTACCACGGCCACACGTACATATACCGAGAAACGGCGTGTAAGTAGGTAAACGTGAATCAGATCAAGTCTGACATTGACACTTTCATTGTTTTGATGATTGACGGACGGATTCAGTGTTGTAAGTACTAAAATAAAATAACCGTCCATTAAGACTTTCTGTTTAGACTTTAACCCGTTTCTCATGAAAAAATAAATTTCAAGAAATTGTGTGAAATGCCGTGTTTACCACTTGTTGTCTATGTACTATGACTGAATCTAATTAAAACTATTTATTATAAGAATATTAAATTAACTCAATATTGGTGCCTTGCTTGCTAAGTTATCAAAAGAAGCCAAAATGACTTATGGCATACATAATAAATTATAGAAAATAATTTTCGTATAATAATTAGGGATAGTAGATTCTCACGAAAATCTCGGTTTTCCAAATCGTGTCAGTTCATTCGACACTGCAGCGCTCAGCGTGTGCAGCTATGACGTCAATCACAGCGGTGGCTTTGAGTGTCCAATGACTCAGGAAGCCTTAAATTACAGCGCTACCTTGAAGTCATGTTTCGTTGTACTTGAAGAGAACTTAAACATGGTGATGATGTTGATGCAAGGTCTGATGTTGGTGGCGAATCAAACCGTTCGGTAATCCGATAGAGCAAGGGATGTGATGCGGGCTCAAACTCGAAAGTAGAGGCTTATCTTCGACCATGTGGGAGCCGTAGGAGATTCTTGATGATGCGGTGCGGGCTAACGCTTAGTAGCAGAGTCTTATCGTCGAACACAAGTGCGACTGTGCGGGCTTAGGGACATGTACCCAAGACTTACCGTCGACAGCTAGCACTTTACCCAAGGAAGGAATATCTATACTTATAATAAATCTGTAGAGAGGTCAATTCTGTACATGAGTATGATATATATTTACAATATAACTATCAGGGGGTGATTAGTGATCGATACTGATGCCAAAAATGCAAACGTTAAAAGTTTTGTCTGTCTGTTTGTATGTTCGTTATAGAAACAAAAACTACTCGACGAATTTTAACGAAACATGGTACAATCATTCTTTATACACCTGGGCAGGTTATAGTATACTTTTCATCACGCTATAATCAATAGGAGCAGAGCAGTGAAGGGAAATGTTGCGGAAAAGGATGAAATTACTCCATTTTTTAAGCTTCCGTCGCGTGTGAGCCTTAATGGTTAAAGCTACACAGAAATCATGTATAACGGAAATTGAAATAATACTAGTTTTTACGAAATTTATCGCGTATATTTAACTTTTTAAATACCCGACGTTTCGAACGCTTTACAGCACTCATGGTCACGGGCGGAAGTGAGATGTTCAACGTCCATATGTCATAGTTAACCGCGGTTACCATAGATTAAAATTTAACTTTTGTTCCGATCTATGCAGCATGAACTTATGGTATCTTGAAGTCTTGCAGTTGTATGCTTGGGTTGGGATTTAATTTTATTTATTATAGGATCCCAAGCAGATGGTAGCACCCAGCCATCTTCTCTATTGAAATTAGGATGTTTTTTGATTTCAATAGCCTCGCGAATCATCTTTGGAAGGAATCGGTGTTCTTTAGCGAGCGTCTGCGGTCTATTAAATCTGATGTAGTGACGGGGCCGATCCTGTACGTGTTCACAGACTGCAGACTTCCCGGAGCGTCGATTCTTCACATCAGCTATATTCTCTTTAACGCGGGTTTTTATTGATCTTTTAGTTTGTCCTATGTAGGAGAGACCACATTCACAATCAAGCTTGTACACTCGTGCATCTTGCAGAGGGACATTACACTTGACTGATGGTAAAAACTGACCAATCTTCTTCAGCGGCTTGAAGTATGTTTTGATGGAAGCGCGCTTTAAGATGTAGCCAATCTTTTCAGTGACTCCTCTAACATATGGCAGTACAGCAGGTACACGCTCGACTGTGACCGGCTTCACTCGTTCACTATGACGTAGGCGCGGGACTCGAAGCTTGTTGTCATGCAAAACTTGCTTGACATGGTGGAGCTCTGCAGCCAGGTGTTTACTGTCACAGATCCCTCGTGCTCTCTGAAACAAAGATTTACCCACGGTAGCTAACTGTGAAGGATGGTGGTGAGAATCACCGTTTAAATATCTATCTGTATAGGTCTTTTTTCTATACACAGTATGGCTCAAGGTGTTATCAGGATTCCGAATTACTAACACATCTAGAAAAGCTAAGGAATTGTTTGCCTCTAACTCCATTGTGAACTGAATTTTAGAATTTATATAGATTGCATTTTTTGAATTTGCAGGGTGTTATTGCAAAGTTGAGGCCTTTTGATAAAACCAAATTACCGTACGAAGAAATTATCTGTAGTGTCGAGGACTGTTTATTTAAAAACAATATGCGGAAAGAATATTTGGAGGCGATACGTCAAGACATTTCGTCTATGTTACGTCGATGTTAAGTGCCTAAACCGAATCTTCCCAAAGACGAATTTATAGCGTTAAAGAACCTACGCAATAAACCAGAACTTGCGATTGTCTGCGCAGATAAGGGAAATGCCACGATAGTCATGGATACGTCAGATTATAATTCTAAAATACAAGAATTTTTGTCGGATGTAAGTACATATAAAAAGATTAAAAACGACCCAACAAATAGCACACTAAAACGTAAAATGGATAATACCTACGTGCGCCAAATCACCAAAATTGTATGGGTTACCAAAAATACACAAGCCCAATGCTCCATTACGTGCCATAGTGAGCCAAATCGATTCACCAACTTACAGATTGGCTCAACATTTAGAGAAAATACTCTCACCACTCAGGGGGCATACAAGAGCACACATAAAGGATTCCTACCATTTTGTCAGCGAGATCAAAGACCTACATCTGGCAGACAATGAAACTATGGTCAGTTTTGATGTGCATTCATTGTTTACATGCTTAACTGTTGAAGACTGCATCTCAATTGTAACTAGAAGGCTGGAAAAAAACAACATGCCCGTAGAATATGCAGTATTACTCAGACACTGCCTTACATCTGGCTACCTATTGTGGAAGGAGGAGTTCTACAAGCAAGTAGATGGTGTGGCGATGGGCTCACCTGTATCTCCCATTGTCGCCGACATATTCATGGAAGACTTTGAGGAGAAAGCCCTGCTTAGTTCTCCCATAAATCCACGATTCTACAAGCGGTACGTAGACGACACTTTCACAATTCTACCTTTAGATAAAGTAACAGCATTATTAGACCATCTTAACTCTATAAATTCTAAAATCCAGTTCACAATGGAGTTAGAGGCAAACAATTCCTTAGCTTTTCTAGATGTGTTAGTAATTCGGAATCCTGATAACACCTTGAGCCATACTGTGTATAGAAAAAAGATAGATAGATAGATACAGATAGATATTTAAACGGTGATTCTCACCACCATCCTTCACAGTTAGCTACCGTGGGTAAATCTTTGTTTCAGAGAGCACGAGGGATCTGTGACAGTAAACACCTGGCTGCAGAGCTCCACCATGTCAAGCAAGTTTTGCATGACAACAAGCTTCGAGTCCCGCGCCTACGTCACAGTGAACGAGTGAAGCCGGCCACAGTCGAGCGTGTACCTGCTGTACTGCCATATGTTAGAGGAGTCACTGACAAGATTGGCTAGATCTTGAAGCGTGCTTCCATCAAAACATACTTCAAGCCGCTGAAGAAGATTGGTCAGTTTTTACCATCAGTCAAATGTAATGTCCCTCTGCAAGATGCACGAGTGTACATGCTTGATTGTGAATGTGGTCTCTCCTACATAGGACAAACTAAAAGATCAATGAAAACCCGCGTTAAAGAAAATATAGCTGATGTGAAGAATCGACGCTCCGGGAAGTTTGCAGTCTGTGAACACGTACAGGATCGCCCCCGTCACTACATCAGATTTAATAGACCGCAGATGCTCGCTAAAGAACACCGATTCCTTTTAAGGATGATTCGCGAGGCTATTGAAATCAAAAAATATCCTAATATCAATAGAGAAGATGGCTGGGTGCTACCATCTGCTTGGGATCCTATAATAAATAAAATTAAATCCCAACCCAAGCATACAACTGCAAGACTTCAAGATACCATAAGTTCATACTGCATAGATCGGAACAAAAGTTAAATTTTAATCTATGGTAACCGCGGTTAACTATGACATATGGAGGTTGAACATCTCAGTCCCGCCCGTGACCATGAGTGCTGTAAAGCGTTCGAAACGTCGAGTATTTAAAAAGTTAAATATACGCGATAAATTCCGTAAAAACTAGTTTTATTTCAATGTGTAGTGTTCGCGTAAATATAAGAAATTATTATATAACGGAAATGTTCTCCTTAGGTTTAGGTTTAAAGAATTTATTCTCACAAAAAGATTACATAATCCACTTACATGAGAACAATAATATAAACTTAATCTAGGTAACGGTCACCGTATTCACAGTTCCATCGAACACTCTCCGAAATTACAAGTCAGTAGCTTTCAAGAATGTAGTTGTGCAATTGAGACTTGAACTTGTTAAAGGAATCTATATTTTTAATATGAGAAGGTAGGCTGTTATAAAAGTGTGCTCCCTCAAAGGTAATATTTTTTTTCCCTAATTTGGTACGTGTCTTTGGCAATACGAGCAAGCTAGGTCGACGAAGACTGCGTTTGGATATTTGTGACTTTTTGGTAAAGGACAAACTAGTTTGGATGTTTTTACTCATGATCTTCCTAATTAGAATGCAAGTGCTATATATATAAAGTTGTCGGATGTTCATTATTTTTGTGTCATCAAAAATTTTACGAGTCGATGTTAAGTATGGGTAGGAGAAAAGTATTTTTATTGCTTTATTTTGAGCTCTTTGTAGTTCCTGCAATTTCGTTTTGGCGGCACTGCCCCATATTTCTATTAAATATAATATATGAGATTTGATAAGTGAATTGTAAATATTGAAACGTAGTTTCCTAGGTATACATTGATTTATGTTACAGAGTGAACCCGTTAGCGACGATAATTTGCTTTTTATATATTCTATCTGTTTGTTTTTATATATTCTATCTGTTTGTAAAAATTAAAATTATTTAAAAAATATCCTACGACAATATATGTCTATCATATATGGTTGACTCACAATAACACGTGTAACTCCCGGTAACTTAGCAGTTCGGAGCTTTCTGATTATATTTGTCTAGTCTTACATTTATAACACTCTCACTCATCCCTAATTAATAAAAGTTAACTTTATTATCTATTCAATAACAAAGAGTCATAGAAATCGGTATAGAAACACAAAGGTTATACATGAAATACGCTAATAAGCCATCGCGCGTGAATACTGAATCATGCTTTAAGGATTATTTTTGTGTAACGGACGCCGCGCTCGCGCGGCTCGCGGCGGAAGGTATAAAAAGGCGGGGGATCCGAGTGCGAGTAGCTTCATACAATATATTTGGGTGTTGATGCGAAAAGACGTTCAGAGTGTGAACCGTGCTTATCAGCGCGACTTTTATTCCACTCTTACGTTTAATAATTTATTTTTAGATTTCTTTGGTTGTTATTTTATATAATAGGTATTAGTTATTTTGGTAGTGTTTAAATATTTCTTAGTATTAGCTTAAGGGCCCCTTTTCCCGAAAGTTTAGGCATTTTACGCACTGAGACGGCTCGCGCCCGCGTTGCACAGGAGCCGGCGCGACATGAACTTCGGTGACCTATGGAGGCGGGCGAGCACGCCACAGTATAAATAAATCAGTAGTTCGATTTTGTTAGCTATCCTAGGAATGTTGTTGATAAATAAATTAATCCTATACTATTAAGACGAGCTCTTAGCACGATTTCAAATTCGTTTTTCACCCGCGTGTCCCGCAGTGGGCGAAGCGCAACCGGCTGTCGGAGAGCGCCGCGTGAACACAGTATGCGCAAAGCAAGCAGACAATTCACCTCCGAACAAAAACTTTTCCGTGAGGTTTACTGTTCTCAACACTACTAGGTATTATAGTAATCATATTTTGAGAATCTACTCACTAATATCAAAACTGTTTACAATATCGGTAGTCTGGACATCATACTACATTTTAATTATCAATATTTTTTTAAAGTCAGTGTTATGATATGAGCAGGTACTTAGTCAACTATTTACATACATAAACATTTAAAACGCCACCTCACAAATTCTGAAAAAACCAAGTTTCGTTTGCAAAATAGCTAAAATAAGAGAAAAAGAATAGTTTCAAGTCCGGAGGTAAGGGCTCGTCATACCTAACAAAACGACCCCAAACTCGGCACACCTAGTAGTACTCGGCGACCCGTTCCAATGCCGATTACCAAAGTACACCTTCAGGTCACTCCGTCAAGTCCGGAGGTAAGGGCTCGTCATACCTAACAAAACGACCCCAAACTCGGCACACCTAGTAGTACTCGGCGACCCGTTCCAATGCCGATTACCAAAGTACACCTTCAGGTCACTCCGTCAAGTCCGGAGGTAAGGGCTCGTCATACCTAACAAAACGACCCCAAACTCTGCACACCTAGTAGTACTCGGCGACCCGTTCCAATGCCGATTACCAAAGTACACCTTCAGGTCACTCCATCAAGTCCGGAGGTAAGGGCTTGTCATACCTAACAAAACGACCCCAAACTCGGCACACCTAGTAGTACTCGGCGACCTGTTCCAATACCGATAACCAAAGTACACCTTCAGGTCACTCCATCAAGTCCGGAGGTAAGGGCTCGTCATACCTAACAAAACGAACCCAAACTCGGCACACCTAGTAGTATTCGGCGACCCGTTCCAATGCCGATTACCAAAGTACACCTTCAGGTCACTCCATCAAGTCCGGAGGTAAGGGCTCGTCATACCTAACAAAACGACCCCAAACTCGGCACACCTAGTAGTACTCGGCGACCTGTTCCAATACCGATTACCAAAGTACACCTTCAGGTCACTCCGTCAAGTCCGGAGGTAAGGGCTCGTCATACCTAATAAAACGAGCCCAAAGTCGGCACACCTAGTAGTACTCGGCGACCTGTTCCAATGCCGATTACCAAAGTACACCTTCAGGTCACTCCATCAAGTCCGGAGGTAAGGGCTCGTCATACCTAACAAAACGACCCCAAACTCGGCACACCTAGTAGTACTCGGCGACCCGTTCCAATGTCGATTACCAAAGTACACCTTCAGGTCACTCCGTCAAGTCCGGAGGTAAGGGCTCGTCATACCTAACAAAACGACCCCAAACTCTGCACACCTAGTAGTACTCGGCGACCCGTTCCAATGCCGATTACCAAAGTACACCTTCAGGTCACTCCATCAAGTCCGGAGGTAAGGGCTCGTCATACCTAACAAAACGACCCCAAACTCGGCACACCTAGTAGTACTCAGCGATCTGTTCCAATACCGATTACAAAAGTACACCTTCAGGTCACTCCATCAAGTCCGGAGGTAAGGGCTCGTCATACCTAACAAAACGAACCCTAACTCGGCACACCCAGTAGTACTCGGCGACCCGTTCCAATGCCGATTACCAAAGTATACCTTCAGGTCACTCCATCAAGTCCGGAGGTAAGGGCTCGTTATACCTAACAAAACGACCCCAAACTCGGCACACCTAGTGGTACTCGGCGACCTGTTCCCATACCGATTACCAAAGTACACCTTCAGGTCACTCCGTCAAGTCCGGAGGTAAGGGCTCGTCATACCTAATAAAACGAGCCCAAAGTCGGCACACCTAGTAGTACTCGGCGACCTGTTCCAATGCCGATTACCAAAGTACACCTTCAGGTCACTCCGTCAAGTCCGGAGGTAAGAGCTCGTCATACCTAACAAAACGAGCCCAAACTCGGCTCACCTAGTAGTACTCGGCGACCTGTTCCAATACCGATTACCAAAGTACACCTTCAGGTCACTCCGTCAAGTCCGGAGGTAAGGGCTCGTCGTACCTAATCAAACGAGCCCAAACTCGGCACACCTAGTAGTACTCGGCGACCTGTTCCAATGCCGGTTACCAAAGTACACCTTCAGATCACTCCGTCAAGTCCGGAGGTAAGAGCTCGTCATACTTAACAAAACGAGCCCAAACTCGGCCCACCTAGTAGTACTCGGCGACCTGTTCCAATACCGATTACCAAAGTACACCTTCAGGTCACTCCATCAAGTCCGGAGGTAAGGGCTTGTCATACCTAACAAAACGAGCCCAAACTCGGCACACCTAGTAATACCTACTCGGCGACCTGCTCCAATACCGATTACTAAAGTACACCTTCAGGTCACTCCGTCAAGTCCGGAGGTAAGGGCTCGTCATACCTAATAAAACGAGCCCAAAGTCGGCACACCTAGTTCTACTACTCCAGGTGTTCCAGTATTAGTTACTGAAGTTCACTTTCAGGTCACTCCATCTAGTCCGGAGGTAAGGTCTTATCATAACTGACAAAATCAGCCCAAAGTCCACAGCTAACTTCTCAGTGCCAGCAGAGGGCTCCCAGGGCAAAGCAGTCTCTAGAGTAGGTATTCGTACCTCGTAACTAAGTCTTATTACTCTATGTATCTAAGTATATTTTTGTGGTGTAAGACATCAAAAACAAATTTGATCTTTCAAATTATTAAAATAATTTTATTTGACTACGATTCCCGCAGCCAACCGTGCGTACACTTGTGTGCGTGACTTATGTCAAAAAACTAATTTCTATTATATTACATATAATACAAGTTTTTATGCTAGTAGGTAGGTACTACTACGCGAGCGGCGACGACAACGTAGTCGCGAGCAAAATTAGCACAAGTCCTCCCTCGATGACTTCCGGCTGGACACTGGCGGCACTGGCGTGGTGCGCGCGAGTCGCTTTTTACGTATTTTATTTTATATAGAAAAAAATAAGTGCCAAATTATAAATCTATCCAATAATATACCTGTCAAACCTGATTAGTAAATGAAATGTAAAATTTTCGTAAATATAGCGTTCCCCTAATTCTCATAAAACTGAAAATGCTTTCAAAATCGATGTTACTTGTGATTTTTTTTTATCGAGTTAAATGTTTAATATTGTGTTTTTATCCAAAAAAGTCACTAGATCAAACGTTTATCTGTACTATATATTTTTTTAGGATTTTAAATATGATGATTTCTTTGAAAACCACACGATTTAGAAACATAAATTTGGGAAAAGGGGCCCTTAATTATAAATTAAACTTTTTTATTTAGCTGTAGTTCTAAATACCTAGGTATCAAATAGGTTATTTCATTCTATTAGACGTAGTTTAGGTACCTACTTATATATTGTTAAGAATTTAATTTTGGATTTAAGGATTTATTTAGGATCCGTTTTATTATTTAAGTAGGCATTTAGATTTTTTTAAGTGTATGGTAGCCATAGTTAGTCCTCTAACGTAGATTATTTTGTTAGGTAACTGAATGCCGTCGATTAAAAATAAAACGGTTTACGGTGACATAACAATTATATTAAATAGGGACAATTCTTGGCTATGCGAAAGATCCATTTTAACTCCTCGCAATGACCAGGCATCTGAGATTAATTACAAAATACTGTCGAATATACAGGGCGAAAGCAAAGTTTATAGTTCAATAAATAGAATGGTCGATGAACAAGATGCCACTAATTACCCGATAGAATTTTTAAATTCTATAAATATGCCCGGACTTCCTTGTCATGAAATTTGTTTAAAAAATTGGCATTCCAATTATTCTGCTCCAAAATTTACGACCACCACAACTTTGCAATGGAACTCGGCTAAAAGTAACCCAGTTGCAACAAAATATAATCTCAAATTTTGACAGGTTGCGGTGCAGGAGAAACCGTCTTTGTTCCCAGAATTCCCATAATACCAAATAATTTTCCATTCCAATTTAAAAGTACGCAATTCCCAGTATCCAGTATGTTATGCAATGACAATTAATAAGGCTCAAGGCAGACTTTTCATGTTGCTGGAGTAGATCTCTGTGTCAGTTGTTTCTCGTATGGTCAGTTGTACGTCGCTCTTTCCCGGGTTAGCAGTTCTAGAAATCTTTATGTTCATGTGCCGGATGGGTCAACTTTCAACATAGTTTACCCGAAAGCTTTGCGCTGAAGTATTTTTGTTCTATAGGTACTTAAGCCTCACGTGAACGTGATCTATACCATATTACCAATATATTAACTTAATAACATACAAGGAGTTACACTCCATCCAAAGCTCAGCGACACTATAACATCTCTAGGAATGACGTCTTAGCAAAAGTTGTTTAGTCTGATGGGCATTTCCTGTTGACTTACAAAAATAAAAGATCTAGTACGTCTCGAATCGTCGCGCGAAACACCTTGTTTTCCCGTCCCCGGGCTCTTAGAATTCAACATCAGACTTTTCAGATCTTCGATTTTGACGACCTCGTTGTCGCTGGTATAGGCAACAGGATCCGCGTACGAAGTCGCGGGCAGAAGCTAGTTATAAACTATAATAAAGTTGTGTACCAAACAAAATTTACAGTTTGGCTGCCTAAATTATATGAAAAATCACTTTTATATACCATACATAATGCTTACATTAGCATTTACTGCATTGTACATCGGTTCATGACATTACCATCACATGGGCTGTGTGCTCATTTGTCAACTTTAATCTATAGTTTTTTTTTATTAAAATACATTTTATAAATATGACCTGAAGATTTCTGCCAAGAATTTAATTTCAGTGCCTGAAGTAAGGTGACTACGCAGGCGAGGTAATTTTACTCCTTGGTTCAACTCTTTTTCGTCTACGGTGCCGAAGGTTCTTATATGGGTGGGTACCGTCCGCTTGACTTCTTATACACGGAGGAATGAATGAAACCCCTTGATTCTTAGTTTGAAGCTGGTTACGAGTATTTATGAGCATTATAAACGTCTTACTATCAGGAGGACTCTAAGTTCTGCATCTTAGGACTAACTTTATGTGAAAATTATCTGAAAGCACTTAACTCAAGTTTCATAGACTGGATATGAAAACAGTAATGCTATTGCGAGGGAGTATTATGCGCTCACCAGTATACCTATACAACATGAATTATGAAAAATTCTTCGCGAAGGAGGCTCATGTACTGCACTACAACGTTCCGGGCTTGTAACAAAAATTCAGAAACAAATAAACAGCTAAACAATAAATTAACATAAATGGGAGTGGCTATGTCGTGTAGTGACAGCCTAAAGTAATCTATTAACCCATGTCATCCTATGTATTACGTAAAAGGCGACAGCGGAAAACTGAAATTGAGTATGAGCACCGGTATCTCCCTGAAAAAATATGATAATAATGAAAAAAACTTTCTTTAATTCACTAGATAATGTGCCTGTAGATTTGTTTATATCATGAAGATCACAGCGTTTTTGTTGTAGTACCGTTCGTAATAATTTTTTACTTGCCTGATTTAAGATTTAAGCGCTTGTCATTTTTGGTTGATATTGTTGCGCGCCTAAGTTGATGTCTGGTACCTGGCAGAAGCGCCATCTAGAGTCGGGGAACAGAGCAAAGAGCGCTTCTTAGAAAATGCCAATCTTGCTTTTTTCACCAACAGCGCCATCTAGTATCGAACATAAGAATTAAGCTTTCTAGAAGGGTCCATTATCGAACTTCTGCGCCTGGTCGGTCAGCACCCGTATTTGCTGGAATATTCCGGATGTTTCGGTGGCAGAGCCCTATATAAAACCGTTGATAGCCGCGATCGTGGCAATACTGAATTTGGCGATACAAGCGAAGCTTCGAAGCGAAATAAAGTGAAGTGAAAGTTAATTATTAGTGTCTTTTAAGTTTTAATTGGTGTTCGGTAATTAAAGTGTTAATTTTGGTAATTCAAGCGGCAGTTTTTGCTGTCACGAACCCTAAGCTCATAACAATATTTTGGAACACGTAAGAATGAGACTCTATTCTCGCCGACAAAATGGTAGGAATCCTTTATGTGTGCTCTTATATTATGTACCCTAAGTGTTGAGCCAATCTGTAAAAATATGTCTGTCGAGTATATAAAAAAGTGAATATACGCGATAAAATCCATAAAAACTCTGCTTCTTCCTTTCATCTGGTGAGTGCAAATGACCAGAGTCCCTCCTTCACCTTAACATGGTTACGGAGTTAAATAGAGTACTATCCCAGGAGGATACCAGCACCCGCGGTGACGAGGAATCCCTTGCTGAGCATCCACGCTCAAAAAACCCCACTGTTCTTGAACGTGAGTGCTCAGGCTGCCCCACGTATCTGGGAAGGGAGGCGGAATTTTGCTCAAGACTAAAACTGATCGGTGCAAACGGAGCAATAAAACAAAGTTGCCTCCTGTCACGCTATTCGTGAACTTCTGCTACATCACGGGACTTAATTCAAACGTTAACGCCGTCCACTACTATTTGGAAACGCGCAAACCGGCTATGCTCTCTCTAACTAAGACACAGGTGTCTTCTCCAGCTAGAAAGTGTCATTCTGTCTCTCCTACCCTGGATACAAATGAGAACCCTCCTCTATGCTCCGGCTGAAGTTTACGTGTATATCAGAGGGTACAACTGTTTTAACGCCTCAACAGTCTTGAAGGTACGGACTTGTAGCCAGTGACCACGAGTACTTCTATAGGTCCTATAGTGGTAATGCCGACACAGATCGACTGATTGACTACGTTAAAATGGCTACAAGCGCCGTGATACAACAGGTGCCATCCACAGCGATCGTGATGCTGGGATTTTAACGCCCCATGTCTGAATGTCTTAGTTCCTGTTTAACCGATCATGCGAGTAGATCTCTTTATGATTTTGTTACCTCGCCTACGTGGATCCCAAATATGGAATATCTTGTACCTTCCCTGTTGGACCTTTTACTGACCTTTCATCCGAATGCATGTCAGGTCTCGGTCGATGCACCATTTGGCTCCTGGAACATTGACTAATCAGGAGTATGGTACCATTCACGCTCCCATCGCGGTTGCTTTCTTACCATTCACGTTCCCATCGCGGTTGCTTTCTGAAGATGCCGCCATGCTTGGTACTGTAGGTCATCTGATTGCGACGAGATGTGATGTTTTTTTTGCACCCTACTGTTTGATTCAGCGTTATTGCTGCTTCTGTCGCGGATGTGGTGCTACAGGTAACGAATCTTCTTATTCCCTCGTATGTGGTACCTATCGAAGGCAGAACCCATTCATGATTTGGTCGCTTCTGCAAAATTGCTTTACGTCAAGAAAGACAGCTTTAATGCACCCGATCCCCAAAAAAGATGACCGCTCAGATTCGTCCAACTACAGGCCTCTCGTAATCACCAGCGCCAAAATAATGGAAACAATTGTTAACTGCCAGCTCATGAGGTCCCTTGAGGTTCACCAGCTGATTAGTGACTACCAGTACGGGTTTCGCTAAGGTCAATCAGCTGACGATCTTCTGGGTTACCTAACTCATAAATGGGCAGAGACTGTAGAGTACAAGGCGTTTGCCGTTAATTTGGACATTGCGAAGGCCTTCAATCGGGCTTGGCAAAAAGCGCTTCTTACGAGGCATTCTTCCTATGGGCTTACCATGAAATTGTGCAATTGATCCCTAAATTTCTTGCATATTGGAGCATCAAGATCGTAAGAGATGGTGCATGTTCCCATTACTAGCCCATTAACGCTTGTGTCACAAAGCTGCGTACTATCACCAACTGCGTGTCAGTGATATGTTACAAACCGGTAACGTTCTATGCTATGCGGACGACAGTACTGGTGATACTTTATACACCGGCCATGTCAATATTTCTCAGAAAAATCTCGCCGAGTACAGGGACATACTATTTTTCTGAACTTTATGCTTTGTTGAACAAAATCTTGGACTGGGTGCGACTAAATCTAGTTAAGTCCAATTCCCAAACGAGATGAGTTTGTGCGTTTATTATGGTTGTAGCTAAAAAGAACCCCTTCGTTGTATCTTCTGTTTCAAGGCTTCGTTGTTTTAAACAGTATAGGAAAATAACCATTAACATAAATAATTTAACAGAAATTTGAGTATCAACACCCTGTATACACAATATAATAACGCTTTTAGACATCACATTAGTACGTCGACATATCGAGAGAAATACAGTTTCGTGATAACTTGAAAGAGAAGGCCATATTGTCCTCTAAAAAGCTTAACGTGTTCAGTAGAACAGGACGGTATTTCATATTAGCCTCCTGCTCACTATGTATTAGGCACTCTTATTTACCGGAAGAGCTAATGAGAACGGTCGTAGTTCCGAATTTGAAAAATATAACCGGAGATGTTTCGGATAATATGAGCAACTCTCAGCCCAGCAACTATACTTGAGTGTGTTTGAAAGACAGTAAAAAGGGTTAAAAGATGAACAATTTGGTTTTTAATCAATCAAATCTATCAGCTGCGTGTGCAATACTGTTGCTGAAGCACAATGTGGGTTATTACACAGTAAGGAATACGCCAGTGTACGTGGCCTTCCTGAATCTTTCAAAGGCTTTCGATCTCGTCAGGCATGACATTCTGTGTGATAAATTGCGAACGGCTGGTCTACCCGTCTCGTACATTAGTATTTTTAGCTATTGGTACTTTTAGTGCACTGTACGATTACAGGTTAAAATGCGATGTGAGACAAGGGCGTTAACCTCTATATATACATGAACTGCCCATGTCGGCTGCTCTATTAATGGCCTCTGCATGAACAACATCATTTACGACTGACACTGAGACGACTTTTGTTCATATGTGAGGTGTATGCAGAAGCCCACGGTTTAAAATATAATGTTGTGAAGAGTAAGCTCAGGGTGTTTAAAGTGGGTACGAAGAAACCTAATTTCGCACCACCTGTAACTTTATGGGGTGTTGCACTTATACTAGTAACTGAATTTAGGTACCTAGGCCATGTTGTTACGGGACATTTAAAAGATGGTAAAGACATTGAAAGAGAAAGAAGGGCGCTGGCTGCCCGCTGCAATATTGCCGCCGGTTCTCACGCTGTACAGCCGAGATAAAACTTGTTTTATTTAAGGCTTATTGCCAATCCCTCTATACGTGCGCCTTATGGGTCAGATATACGCGGTGGGAATACAACAGCCTTTGTACACAATATAATAACGCTTTTAGATCGTTGCTAGGGCTCCCACGTTATTGTAGTGCATCAGGTATGTTTGTTGATATACGCGTAGATAATTTTACAAAACTTATTCGCAAAAGAACAGCATTATTGATGCACAGGCTTCGTGGGAGACCCAATAGTATTCTGAACATAATTAGTGAGAAACTCGAGTGAGCTTTTTTGAGGCACTGAGTTCATGTCCATGTAGCCATTACTTCGGACAGGCAACCCAGGTGTATTAACTAATGTTATTTAATTTAATACTTACTTTTACTAACATATATTTAAGTCCCTTTCTTTGTATTTTTAACAAATTAATTATTAATTATTATTATTATGGTAAGTTTTGGTAGTGGTTCTGTTAATATATATTAGGTCGGGTATGGTGTATGTAACGGTTACATCGGTTCATGTTATTTTATTATTATTGGGTTATTAATAGAGTAGTCACACTGGTTGGGCTGTATAAATATATAAAGGAAAAATAAATTTACTTAAGTATATATTTAATATATTAACATAAATAAATAAATAATACATAAATAAATAAAAGCCCAATCAGATGGAAGCCCTCGGTAGGGGAGACCAAACGGCCAAGGGTTAGGGGGAAAGGGAAAGAAACCGGCGGACGATGCGGGCAGTATCAAGGAGCACCGCCTTCTGCATTTGAGCCCGGAGCGGTCCGTCACGGAGTCCCAGTCGCCTTAGATGACCAGAGAGGCTAACTGGGATTAGCCCATTCGCAGAGACGACTACAGGAATAATTTCGATCGGCAGACCACACCACATGTCGGTCACCTCGTGAGCCAGGTCGAGATATTTTGATTGCTTATCTGTTTCGGCTTTCACGAGGTTCTCGTCATACGGGATGGTAATATCGACCAAAAATATCCTTGACTGTGCCCGGTCCATCAGCACAATATCAGGCTTATTCGCAAGAATAGTCCTGTCTGTGATGATGACCTGGTCCCAGCAGAGCCTGGCGCGGTCATTTTCAAGCACGGTTTCCGGCAAGTACTTGTAATACGGCAATTTCCGGTCCACGAGACCGTATTTCAGAGCGAGCTCCTGGTGTAGAATCCTGGCTACTAGGTTGTGCCTGTGCAAGTACTCAGAGTTAGAAAGCGCCGAACAACCGGAGATGACATGTCTAAGTGACTCACCGGGATGGCGACAAGCTCGACAGACGTCGACGGTGCCATCCTTTAGGATGTATCTCCGAGAGTTGTTGGTCTTAATAACCTGATCCTGTATTGCACAGACAAAACCCTCGGTTTCCCCGAAGAGGTCACCGAAACGTAGCCAGTTGAGGGAGGCGACTGTATTTACGAAGGGCTCATGAAGAGCCTTATAGTAGCTCCCGTGAAGCTTTTTCTCCTTCCATACGGTCTCCCGGTCGGAAATACTAAGCACTTCTGGGTCCTGCCATTGCTCATGGGCTAAGGATAGAGGGGTAAGCCCTTTATCACTAGAAATGACGTCATTGTAGAATGGATCATCCGATCTCGCCAGGAAGTAATCACGGAGGCTGCACACTTCGCGATTATGTATGGTGAGCGCGCTCAGAAAACCACGCCCACCGTGCTTTCGCGGCAAGTACAGCCTCATTACCGACGATCTCGGATGATGCATCCTATGGGACGTCATGGTAGTGCGGACTTTTCTATCCAGGGCGTTAAGTTCGGTCTTATTATTATTATAATTTCAATGTTATTATAAATACATTTGAAATAATTAATTTTTGTAACAATTTGTAATTTTAATATTAGAATTCAATTGAATGAATGTAATTTTACCATATAATCTATGTTGATTGAAATAAATAAATAAATAAAAATATATAAAGATTTGGGCTGTAATAAGTACGAAATAGCATTTATTAGGCATATAAAATCATAACTGCCTTGTAAAAGTCCACTGCTGAACCTTTTCTGTGAATACCCTCAGAAATTTGCCATATAGCAGTCAGGTTTAGCTCTCACGTTGGCAACCACAGATTTTGTGTTAAGAATATTATTACATTTAACTAAAAGGGAAAAAGCATAATCGGCTTATATTTGAGATTTATTCGCAGAGATTTATTGAAAGAGAGTATCTTAAATGTAATATAAGATTGGTTTTCTTTCGTCGTTGATATCTAGAGAATTACAAGGGCATTTGTTCCCATATCACGAAGTATTAAGCACTGGATTTTTCTCTTTTGGATCTTTTTTTATTTTGTAGGTAAAATTGCATACCTAGAGTGCTTTACTACGCAGAATATATGAATAAAAACATAAACCGTTTTCTCTAAATGCAATATGAGTGTCTTCGAGGCAAGAGCGAATAGGCTTTTTTTAAGGCAAAAAACCTTTTTTTTACTATCTAGGGCTTCAATACCATTCACCAGGTGACATTGTAATCCAGCACTGGCTTGCATATTTTTTTAAACTTTACTTTTTACTTTTTTTTGAGTGGTTTGTTCACATTTTTCTACTCAACCGTGGAACTTTGTAAGAAAATGTTTTTCGGTTTCGGTGGTTAGTGCTTGTTTAAAGTGAATAATTGATATGTGACCTTTTCACCAGAGCTCAGCCGACATTTGTTTCACAGTGAGTTATTCCTAAGGATGTTAATGTTTTTAAGGTTTTTAATTGAAACTCGTATTTGGCTGAATTTTGGATGATTATATCTTTCGAAACTTTAGGATATCAAAGTAAAATAATAAAAATCTTCTCTCCAAAGCTAATTCCCACAATTTATTGCAAGTGTCTGAACTATACAGTGTAAAAATGCTTAAATTAATTAAGAAAATAGCCATTTTTTATACTTTACATTTGTCACAACCAATAAATTATCATACTTATTCATTATATTTCAGCAAATAGTAATTAAGTGAATATTGTGTACATATACACATACATACATAAACTCTCACGCATGTCACCCAGAGGGGTAGGCAGAGACTACATACTTCCATTTGGCACGATCCTGACACACCTCTCTTGCCTCCTTCACATCCATACATCTACGCATACATGCCCGTCGGTTAAGGGTACTCCTAATTTGGCCCGTTTTCAATAAATCGCCAATTTGGTCGACACATTTTCGCCTAGGACGTCCCTTTCCGACTCTGCCATTCACTTCCGCACCATAAATTTTCTTTGTCACTCTTTTCTCATTCATTCTTTCCACATGACCAAACTACCGAAGCATTCCTTTCTTAATCCTGGTCACCACATCATCTTGCAAATCACACTCTTCTCTTATTACACAATTTTTTACCCTGTCATTCAGATTCAGTCCTAACATACTACTTAACGACCGCATTTCTACTGCGTTTATTCTACTCTCGTGCTTCTTCTGCCACACCCAACTTTCACTACCATACGTTAAAGTATGGACCAACACAGCATTGTGAATTGCCATACGTGCCTTTTTCGACACATTTTGACTCTTCACAATAGAGTGCAAGGCCCCATTTACTCTATTTTCCGCATTCACTCGTCGTTCTATATCCTTATCATATCTCCCATCCCTGCTAAATACGCAGTCCAAATATACAAACTCATCTACTTGCTCGATCAACTCCCTTCTATTCTTATTTCACAATTCGTTTTACTTTCTTCTCTTTCAAAAACCATAACCTTCGTCTTACTTGCGTTCACTTTCATACCACTTTCTTTTAATGATCCGTTCATTAATGTAACCATCATTTGCAACTCGGCCGCCGACGACGCAAGAATAACTTGATCATCGGCGTACAAAAGGCATTTGACGGTTAACTCACCCATTCTTAATCCGCATTCTTCAACTTTCAAATTTTGCAAACAACTGTCCATAAATAGATTGAACAGCCACGGGAAAGTCACACAGCTCTGTCTGACACCTTTATGGATGTCAAACCAGTCCGAGTAGACCCTGTTGATCCTAACACAAGCACTAGAGTCCCTATACAGGGACTCCAATGCCTGTATCAAGCCAGCGCCCAACCCAAATGAGTTCAGTGTTTGCCACATCAAATCCCTATCCACTCTGTCATAGGCCTTTTCCAAGTCCATGAACGTACAAAGAACCTTTTGGTTTTTGGCCAGAAACTTCTCCGCGATCATGCGCATGGAAAAGACTTGATCTGTACATCCCATTCCCTTTCTAAATCCCGCTTGCACATCCCAAATTTTTCCATCAGTTTCTTTCATGACCCTTTCAATCAGTATCTTAGCATACATTTTTCCCACAATGCTAAGAAGGCTGATGCCACGGTAGTTTTTACAGTCCCGCTGCGACCCTCTTCCTTTATGTACTGGGATTATCACGGCTTTGCACCAGTCTACCGGTACCCGCTTCAGTTCCCAGCATAAATTAAACAAGGTGTGCAGCAGGCCTGCCACCACTTCCTCTCCAGCCCTTAGCATTTCGAGTGAAACTCTATCATATCCGGCAGCCTTACCTGCTTTCATGCTTTTCATTGCTTTCATTATTTCATCTATACTTATCTCGCTACCTTTTTCCTCTTCTTTCAGAGTTTCCACTTCATTTAGTTCACCCGTTGTCTCCTCACTCATAAACACGTTTTCAAAATATTCCTTCCAACTCTTTAAACTCAAAACTTCATCATTCAGAATATAGCCATTCTCGTCTCTTTTAGCATTCATCATAGGCTGTTTTGAATGTCCCCTGGCAGTTCTTACAAGTTTCCAGAACATTTTAATATTTGCCTGGAAGTTATCCGATATTCTTCTATCATTCTTATCCGTTCTTCCTTTCTTTTTCCTTTCAACAATTTCTTTTACTCTCTTATTTAGACGTCTAAATTCTGCCTTTTTTCTTTCAATCTCATCATTCATACCAGAAGAATTACCAGCTTTGGTTGCTAGTAAATCTAACCATGTTTTCTTTTTTGATTCAACTTCCACCCGTACCTCATCCTCCCACCATAACATATTACTTTTCCTTTCATTATTTCTCTTACGAGCACCACATACTTCGGTAGCTGCATCCACTAAACCTTTCTTTACATTTTGCCATATATTCTCCAAGTTTAACTCCTTCATACATAAATCATCAAAACCACTTATATTTTCTTTCAGTCTACATTTGAACTTGTTTTTATCACTTTCATATTGTAACCTTTCTGTTCTAATACGCTGTAACGCAGTGATAGACACGAACGATCGATGGCGCCAACGCCTGAATAGACCATTAATTCGGCATAAAACTAAATAATGATCCGTTCCTACGTTAGAACCCCGGTAAAGCCTCGTATCTACCACTGCGCTTCTCAATGTTTCATCCACAATTATGAAATCTATCATGCTTCTATCGTCACCTCTTTCCCAAGTATACATGTGAATCCTCTTGTGGCGAAAGCAAGTGTTCGTCACAAAAAGATTCTTTTCCATACATACGGTGAGACGACTGTCACCATTCTCATTTATACTTTCATCTCGAAACGTTCCTAATATCCTTTCATAACCAAGCCTAATGATTTCTTATATTTACGCGAACACTACACATTGAAATAATACTAGTTTTAACGGAATTTATCGCGTATATTTAACTTTTTTACCCGACGTTTCGAGAGCTTTACAGCACCCATGGTCACGGGAAGGACTGAGATGTTCAACGTCCAGCTGTCATAGTTAACCGCGGTTACCATAGATTAAAATTTCTCTCAATCTCATCTCACTCACAAAACGGTACGAATCCTTTGTATGTGCTCTGGTATGTCCTCTCAGTGGTAATAGTATTTTTGCTAAGTATTGCGCCAGCTTATAAGTTGGTGAATCGATCTGGCTCACTATGGGACGTAGTGGAGCGTTTGGTTTGTGTATCTTCGGTAACCCATACAACCTCGGTGGTTTTTCACATGATGGTATTAGCGAATTCACGTCGAGATTTAATTTTTCGGAGTATTTCTTTATTAAATCGCTAGGTGTTTTAAGCGTGTTAGTTGTAGGGTCTGTTTTGACCTTTTTATATGTACTTTCGTCCGATAAAAGTTGTTGTATTTTAAAATTATATTCAGACGCGTCCACTACTACCGTAGCACTTCCTTTATCCGCGCGAAGAATCCTGAGTTCTGGTCTATTCCGTAAGTTATTTAGCGCTGTAAATTCGTCTTTGGGAAGGTTTGGTTTCGGCACTGAACTACGACGTAACAAGGTTGAAATATCTTAACGTAGGTCCTCCAAATCTTCCTTACCGATATTATTCTTAAACAGACAATCCTCAACACTGCAGATAATTTCTTCATACGGGATTTTTCGAAATTTGGATGTTTTTTAATTTCAATAGCCTCGCGTATCATCCTTGGTAATTATCGGTGTTCTTTTGCGAGAATTCGTGGTTTATCAAATCTAATGTAAATGTGGGGACGATCTTGAACATGTTCGCAGACTGTAGACTTCCCGGAGCGTCGGTGCTTCACATCAGTTATATGTTCCTTCGCGCGGGTTTTTATAGATCTCTTTGTTTGACCTATGTAAGAGAGACCACATTCACAATCTAGCTTGTACACACCTGCATCTTGTAGAGGAATATTACATTTGATGGATGGTATAAATTGACTAATCTTCTTCAGCGGCTTGTAGCATGTCTTAATGGACGCTCGCTTGGGGGAGCCCAAGTAATGCCACAAAGCACGGTCCTGAGCCACCTGCATCCATCGCCTTCCTGCATATCTTACCAGGTCGTCACTCCATCTAGTGGGGGGTCGCCCTACACTACGCCTACCGGTACGAGGCTGCCACTCGAGAACCTTTCTTCCCCATTGGTTATCGGTTCTTAGAGCTATATGGCCGGCCCATTACCACTTCAGCTTACTAATCCGTTGGGATATGTTGGTCACTCTAGTTTTACTACAGATATCCTCATTTCTGCGTCTATCACGCAGAGAAACTCCGAGCATAGCCTTTTCCATAGCTCGCTGAGCGACCTTGAGCGTCCTCATAGGGCCAGCAGTGAAGGACCACGTCTCAGATCCGTAAGTTATAACTGGCAACACGCACCAGTTGTACACTTTAGTTTTCGGAGATTGAGGTATACCTGACGAGAAGATGTGTCGTAATTTCGCGAACGCTGCCCAGCCGAGTTGAATCCGTCGATTGACCTCTCGGTCGAAGTTGAACTTACCTAGACTATGTATTTGTCCCAGGTAAACGTATTCGTCAACAACTTCGAGCTTAGTGCTCCTAACAACTACCGGCATAGGTGTGACATGGACATTAAACATGATCTTTGTTTTGTCCATGTTCATCTTAAGACCTATCCATTGGGAGACACCATTGAGGTCATTGAGCATAGTGCTTAGGTCCTCCAGCGATTCTGCCATAAGGACTATATCGTCGGCAAATCTGCCCTTCTTATGAAGAGTGCAATAACTTTCACGATAATCGCAGTTAAAGATTTAATTCTTGTTTTGTCTGTATCTTCTTAACTATGATAGCTATTTACTTGAAACTTTTACTATACGACAGATAAAATGATGCAGAATTCTAATATTATATTTGTACATACTATTCTGCAGACTTTAAAAACACAATAGTGTATTTATCTGTAGGACTGCTAATTGTTTTGATAGAGCGTGACTAATCATAACCGCAATAAGTAGACTACTTATTGCAGTTATCGTTAGTAAACTGACAAATTGCTCTTTTGAGTAGCATAAAATGTATGTCCATTCCATTCCGTTCCATTTTTTCCAATCATTAGTGCAAAAAATGTCTTAGTTATTGCGGCTTTAGTTAGTAAAGTATTTTAATCAGACACAATGCAACGGTAGTTGATTGCAAGAATATTATAAGTTTATACGAAAAATGATTAAAACATAATTACTATGTATGATAATGTTTATTAATTAAATTAACTGTGGAGAAAAATGTTACAAAAATATCACTTTACCACCTAAAAATAGAAACTAAATCCCTTTAGGCCACTTTAAGTGTTTTATTTCACGAAAATTATGTAATCACTTTAGGCATGATTAAGGAACTTTGCAAATGCACATATTAAAAGCAAGATAAGTAACTTTAAAAAATCAACTAATCGTTTAGACAATTTTTATTTTTTCCTAGGATAGAAAAAAATGTTAAACTTAATTTACTAAGGCAGATTATGAGATCAATCTTTAAGTCAATCTTAATTCATATAAAGTAACTTAAATTTCAACGTAAAGAAAACATTGGAATCTGAGTAAAATGTATGTTTGACAAGACATGTCTGAGTTTAATGTAATCGAGGATAGATGTAGATGTCTATAGGCCACAGCAACCACTTACCATCAGGTGGACTGTGTGCTCGTTTGTCACATTTCTCCTATAAAAAATCATCTTCGTCGGGCAATCGAAGGATTTCAAGTCATTTTAAAGAATTACGTGTAACAAACTGTTCCCTTTGTTGAGTTTTAGGAACCAGAATATTAAGATCAATATCTCGAACTACATTAAAATTACTAAATTCATTTCGGAAATCAAAAACGTCTCTTGGCACCTCTTTACAACTCATAGCCGCAATAACTCGAAGACAAATTGTGATTTAGTATTTATAGCCATTCAAATCTTGTCTGTTTTTCCTTCAAATAATTGCAATCACTTTACTTTTTATTATTAGAATTAGTCAGCTTAAAATTTTAAGTAAAAAGATTCCTTAACATATCCGCAATAAATTTTACTTATTGCGCTTATGACTAGTAAATGTGTCCTAAATTGAAAAAAATGCGCTAGTCATAAGTGCAATAATTGGACTTATTGCGGTAATCTATAGAAATATCTCAAAATATTATAGCTTACCTTACCATGGTGATGCTCTTTACACCGGCCGAGCCAATATTTCTCGGGAAAACGTCTCCGAGTGCCGGGACAAACTTGTGTCTGAAGTCGAGTCTTTGCTGAACAGAGTCTCGGATTGGGGACGACTAAATCTAGTCCAGTTTAACCCCCAGAAGACACAAGTTTGCGCGTTAACCGCTAAAAGGAACCCCTTTGTCGTATCCCCTCAGTTTCAAGGCACTCCCCTTGTTGCCTCAGCCAGTATCGGAATCCTCGGCGTCGACATATCGAGTGACGTGCAGTTTCGTGGTCACTTGGAAGGGAAGGCCAAATTGGCCTCTAAAAAGCTTGGCGTGCTCAGCAGTGCGGGACAGTATTTAATGCCGGCACACCGCCTGCAACTTTATAAGGCGCAGGTTCGGCCGCACATGGAATACTGTTCCCATCTCTGGGTTGGGGCTCCCCAGTACCAGCTCCTTCCACTTGACCGCATCCAGCGCAGAGCGGCTCGAATCGTCGACGACCGAGTGCTTTCCGATCGGCTCGATTCACTGGCGTTGCGAAGAGATGTTGCATCTCTTTGCGTATTTTATCGCATCTATCACGGGGAGTGCTCTGAGGAATTGTTCGGATTAATCCCAGCCGCCAAATTTCGTGAACGCACGACACGGCAAACGTCCCGATACCATCCACACCATCTGGATGCTTGGCGGTCCACCACTGTACGTTTCACAAGGAGTTTTCTTCCACGTACAACCTCTCTGTGGAATAGTTTATCATCGGCGATTTTTCCGGACCGATACGACCTGGGGACCGTCAAGAAAAGAGCTTACTCCTTTCTAAAGGGCCGGCAACGCACCCGCAATACTCCTGGTGTTGCGGTTGATCATGGGCGGCGGTAGTCACTTAACATCAGGTGAGCCGCATGCTCGTTTGGCCAATCTTCTATAAAAAAAAAAAAACCATAACTCAAGTTATTTCGTTCATGATATGCAACTTACAAAGGGTATTATTAGATGTTGCAGTTATGCTTTACAAAATATCCGAATCTATCGTTAATACAAAAAATACGTCTAAGAAGAAAATATAGAGCTCATTTTCCTGATTACAAATATGTACTTAAGTCAAAAGGCCCAAAAACTTGAGTTATTGCACTTATCATAAGGACGGCAGAACTGGTGAGTGGTTTACTCGCCATTGATGTTAATACCATATCCTTTCTAGTCCAGTAGCTTGAAAACGTCTTCCAATGCAGCGTAAAGAGTATCGGGGATATAACGTCACCCTGTCTTACACCTCTCGGCAGTTGGATAGGTTTCGAACTCTGGTTCTGTACTCGAATAGCCATCGTAGCCCTACTGTAGAAACACTTCAGCACTTCGATATACCGACAGTCAACTTGGCACCGCTTAAGGGAC
Organism: Parnassius smintheus behrii; assembly: GCA_036936625.1. Taxonomy (NCBI): domain Eukaryota; kingdom Metazoa; phylum Arthropoda; class Insecta; order Lepidoptera; family Papilionidae; genus Parnassius; species Parnassius smintheus. Next base: position 4,730,958 of record JAUPFT010000006.1, read on the forward strand.
TGTAGCAACGCCCAAATTTCGACGGTATCAAAGGCTTTCTCATAGTCCACATACGCCAGGCAAAGTGGCAGATTTTACTCTTCGGACTTCTGTGCAATCTGCCGCAGGTTATGTATGCACCTAGAGTTTCTCTATCCTAATCCTGTATTGTGGCCACGTTGCAGAGGTACCATGGCGTGGATAATATAGTTGACCAACCCGCAGTTGTCACCCAACTATTTTGACTGCTACTCAGAAGCGCTCTATGCCGCCTCTGTACTTAAATTTATTACTCAGTCCATATTGAATCGTTAACACCAGGCTGATCTACGAGCAATGATATCTAGGCGAGCATCCCTGAATTCACAAAAACGTCAGAGAAAAAGAATGCGGTGGGCTAGGCTCTGGCAAAATGAAGAAAATTGGAGGAAAATATTTGGCAAAACTGTCTCGTCATTGACGAATCGCAAATCAGTTTTCATCCAAACAACCGACGTGACCGTGGCTGGAGAAGACCTGGAGACATAATGATTTCTTAAATTTACGCGAACACTACACATTGAATAAAACTAAAGTTACGGATTCTATCGCGTTTCATTAACTACTTCTACTTATTTTTACTTTTTTTTAATTCCCGATGTTTCAGTCTGCCCCAGGACCACAGGTGCTGTATAGCATCCGCAACGTCGGGAATTAAAAATAAGTAAAAGTAGTAAATAAACTCGATAGAATCCGTAAATTTAGTTTTATTTTATTTTTATTTTATAAGTACAGAAACTGTTGTTTAATTTGTGGCGGCGCTGTCATCGCGCCGCAAGCGAAACACACCGAAGCCTAAATCACGCTATCCAAAATTCCGAATCATAAAACAGTATATATAGAACATCTCCGAACTATTACACGGAGTGTTGGCCGCTCCCCGAGCAGAACACCCTGCCCGGCGGGAGACCTCCCCTTTTCCTTCCAGCGCCAAAATTTTAAGACAGTTCTAATAAAAATAAAAATTATTCAAGACCTGGAGAATAAAATACAAAGAACTGCGACTTAAACGGTTCAGAAAGGCGGGAAATCGGTGTCCTTTTGGGGTGGAATGTTGACTGGAGCTACCATACTTTGGAATCCGTATCGAAGCTCCATGACGGAAGATAGGTACAAAACCGTCACTATTGATGGAATTATTAGACCACTCCGAGTTAATCAAGGACAATAATTAATACTGATCGATGATAATGCGCTGGCACATTGAGCTCAGGATCGTCTACAAGATGAAGGAGTGTACAATCTTGATTGTGAATGGGGACAAACTAAAAGATCAATAAATACCCGCATTGAAGATTATATAGTTGATTTAAAGAATCAATGCTCCGGGAAGTCTGCAGTCTGAGAACACGTACAGGATTAACCTCATCACTACATTAGATTTGATAGACCGCTAATCTTCGCTAAAGAACACCGATTCCTTCCAAGATTGATTAGCGAGGCTATTGAAATCAAAACACACCCTATCAGGTGACGACAACGATGAGGATGACGATGAAGATGACGATGATGATGATGATGACGATGACAATGACGACAACAATGACGATGACGATGACGATGACGATAACGATGACAATGACAATATCGATGACGATGACGACAACGATGAGGATGGCGATGACGATGACGAAAATAATGACGCCCTGGCCTGCAAATAGTCCGGATCTCAATGCCATTGAACACATGTGGGATTAACTGAAACGCAGTGTTCGAAGCACAAACCAACCCGTGCACAATGAAAGACAGCTAATAAACATTCTGAAATCAAGCTGGGAACAAATTCCTCAAGAAACAGTGGTACACCTGGTGGAAAGTGTGCATTAGAAAACGAGGATGGAACACCGGATATTGAGGAAAACCATAACACAACCAACATTAATTGTTTTTTTTTACTAATTTTTTATCTCGCTGTTTCCTTTTCAAAAAAATAAATTTTCAGAAAAAGTGGTGTAGTTTTTTTGTTGCCGTCATTATTTTATGCTGTTTACAATAAAAATCAATTAATTTATGCAATCTAATCATTAATCAACCCTTCAACCTCAAGAATTCGTGAGAATACTGTAAAAACTTGGTGGCCCTTATTTTGTTTTGACTAGTATATATAGTGGTCAAAGTTCTAAAATTCTTGACGGCTCCTTGGCGCAGTGGATTAGCATAAAGATGAAGAGAAGATAAATTAAAAATTTTAACGATTTTTGGTAAGAAGAAATATTATGCATATATTTAAAACTTCATTCAATTAAAATTCATCAGAGTTGACTATATCTATTTGAAGCCAAAAAGAGTCAATTTGGCATGTTCAAATATAGCCGCCTTGACTCTACCCCAATTGGCCAATTACAAATATTTAATTTTAATTTAAAAGCTCTAACCACGTCACGTAGCAGGACAATGTTATATATTATTTTACGACTCCGGCACGGAAAAGATGTTTTTTAGTGTTTGCAAAATTTTCAAAACACACACACACACACACACACACACACACACACACACACACACACACACACACACACACAAACTCACACAAAAATTTGTTTAGGTATAAAATAATTAAATTCTTATACTAACAGTCACGAGAATAAAAATGCCTGAAGTTTCCATATTTATCATAACATTACAGTAACCATAAACATTATTATCTTTACACATCCCTTCAGAAATATACTGTTGAATGTAGACCTTCCTCAAGTAATGCTACAAAACCAGAACGTTTCTTCTCTTCGAGCTATGTGACCGCAACCACAAATAAATGAAAATTTTAAAAGAAAATTATCTAATGTTATTATTATTTCAGTTGTGCTTTATTTCACCTGCACTCTGTCAGAGCAGCCGGTGTAGTCAATAACTTTCGACGCGAACAAAATTTCATGGACGTTTAACTGCCTTTAAAACAAGGGCTTTGTCTGAAATTGTAATATTTTTTTTCGTATATTTCAAAGATATTAACACACAAGGATTTTTTCCTGTGTCGTGGGGGCAGTTTATATTATATTGAATTTAAGCCTGCGGCTATTGGCGCTTTGAAACTACGGAAATTTCATATAATATGTTATTTATAACACAGCTATATTACTGTAACATGAATGGCTTGACTGCGAAAAAATCACGTTCTTATAGAATATCAGCGTAAAATAGCAGCTTAATGCTACTGTGTTTCGTATGGTAAGTGTGGAGAACCGGATACCCATTTCACTGGAAATGAGGAATTCAATCTTAGTCGGCAGGAAGAAAGCACATCTGCATTTTAATTTTTAAACGACAATAGATTAAGAAATCGAATTGTCATAATATCTACTGATCATCAGGTGGACTGTGTAGTTGTTTTTCACCCTTACTCTAGAAGAAATAGGTTTAATCGTACTGAGTCTGCCAGTATATTAACTGATTTAGTTTTGTAGCATTACATTGTATAGACGTCTCTTATAATCAATTATTATATATATTAATTAAGTTTTAGTTTAAGAGACCATAACTGTGACACATTTTACGACGTGAAATATAAAGCGCGTTCTGGTTATAATAGTAAGTTCGAACTAAAGTTTGGTTATTGGTTAATAAAATAAAGATCTTAGACACTATCTCTGTGTACTATTGAATATCCACTGCCCTATATGATCGCAAAGGATGTCGCCAGAGGGAAATTGAAACCGAAAGAAACTTTAGAATCCCAATAATAGCTTAAAATAATAAAAACATGTGGCTGCCAACACACCTACCAAAAAACTACACTATTGTAAAAACTGTGTCTCTTACTGTCTTAATCAATCCCTTGGATATGAAACAGTCTATGGAGGATGCATAATATATTCAGCGAAACTCTTATTTGGCCAGTAATTAATTAATGTATGAACATATTTTAGAGTCTTCCGACGACTTCTGATTTAAATAAGTCATCCAATACGGTAGAAAGGCGAACTTTTTTTTTTAAAGAAGAGACCGCCCATTTTTAATTAAATTCATATGTATGTACGTTAAAATAAATTACCTTGCCATATATTAATTTTATAATTATAAATAACAACAATAAGTTCCTAACAAGTATAAAAACTTCTCCTAATGCTTTATCTGCAAACACTTCTAATGTATTCAATTCATTAATTATGACGATGCGCACTAGATAAACACTTCTAATGTATTCAATTCATTAATTATGACGATGCGCACTAGATAAACACTAATCTTATATGAGACAAGATTAGACTAGACCAGAATAATACCTATAGGGTATGTTATTAAGAGGTTATTAAAAAACTAAACAACTAACACCTCATTCTTCATTTATAAGATAATTGGAGAATTGGTAAAAAATTGTCCGAGTCGAGGAGGGAGTTCGTGTATAAAAGAAAATTTTTCTAAGTTATGGAGGGTGTTCATGTATAAATGGCTTGTATGGATCAGCTGCCAGAGACGCATACCTAAGGTCGTACATATATATTACGGTGTGGTCAGATCCCCGACTGCTTGAAGTACTGTAGCACAATGACTAGTCCTATATTAGGGTTAGGGTTATATTATGATAGTAAGCTCTATTATACTAAAGCATTATTATATGTTATGTATGTATATACATTTGTATACCTATGTATTACAATGCGCGGCTGTGCCCACGCGCCCTCTGTTAATAAACGAGTGCATAGCAAGCTACCGTTTAACTCGCTCCCAGACCGTATACATAACATTGGCGACGAGTACCCGCGTAAAAAGTAATTACAAATGGCTAATTCACATTTTGGAATATTGTCCAGTTTTAACTACGATATACAGGAGTGGAAAACTTATAAAAGCCGAATAAATCAGTGGTTCTTGGCAAATGAAATTAATAATACGACGGATCCGAGCGGGAAAAAGAGAAGAGCAATTTTGCTAAGTGCACTCTCGGAGGGTACCTATAGGCTTGCTGAGAATTTAGCCTTACCCAAGGATGTGCAGGAGATGCCCTACGAAGACATCCTACGAATCCTCGACATCCATTTTAACCCGAAGATTGTCGGTTTCACGGAACGACACAACTTCTATGCAGCATCGCAGCAACCCGGTGAAACACATTCACAGTGGGCCGCGAGACTGCGCAGTCTTACGTCACGCTGCGCTTTCCATGATATCGAAGAGGCCCTACGAGATCGGTTCATTATGGGAATGATGCCTAGTCTTGAGAAAGAGAAACTTTACGCCCAAGATATTACCAATCTAACTCTCACGAAAGCTGTAGAATTTGCTGAATCAGCTGCAATCGCCAGTGGCTACTGGCGCTTTGTACAAGATTCGACCAAGAGATAAAGGTGCAAGAAGTGTAAAAAGTGATCTTTCGGTAAAACAAAAGTGTAAAGTGTGTGGTTATACGAACCACAAGGCTTCGGAGTGCCGGTATGCGGATTTCGTATGTAGGAAGTGTAACGTCGTAGGCCATCTACGTAGAATGTGTACTTCAAATAAAGTTAACTACGTAGATAATGGAGCCGGAGACGAAGACATCGGTAAGGATGGCAAGGTATTTAAAATTCGTTCCTTGCAGGGTGAACCGATGGTCGAGACCGTGTTTATTCGTGGAACGACGTTTAAGTTTGAAATAGATAGCGGTTCCGCCGTAACTGTGATACCGGAAAAATTATATAAATCTCATTTTAAAGATATTCCATTGATCGTTCCGCATAAAAAGTTGATGAGCTACACGGGTGATAGCATAACATGTGTAGGCACAATTCGGTTGCCCGTGTACTATACTAACCGCTCACACACGCTCGACGTGTACGTCGTCCGGGACGGCGGGCCGCCGCTCCTCGGTAGGGACTTTATATCTACATTCCAACTAGAGTTATCATCAGTTTTATCAACGGTGAATTACTGTCAGGGTACCCTTCCCTCCGTAGAAGAACTGCAATGTCAATTTCCAGTTCTTTTTTTCGGATAAATTAAGTCGTTTTACTAAATATAAGGTGCACTTACAGTTAAAAGATAACGCAAAACCAGTTTTCTTTAAAGCGAGACCGATTGCATTTGCCCTAAAGAATAAGATAAACAGTGAACTAGATAGAATGGTTGAGTTAGGGGTATTATAACCGGTTGACCACACAGACTACGCGTCCCCTATAGTCCCTGTTTTAAAAAGAAATGGCACTATTCGTTTGTGTGCTATAATTTTTTATTTTATATTTTATTACTCGGTTAGTATTAATAGGCAATTAATTATCGACCAGTATCCTCTGCCAACTGCCAAGGAATTATTTGCAAAGCTTTATGGTGGAAAAAAATTCACCAAATTAGACTTATCTATGGCTTATAACCAATTTGAGCTGGATGACGAGTCACAAAGGTACACTGTAATTAATACTCATCGTGGATTATACAAGTATACTAGGCTAGTCTTTGGGCTTGCTCCAGCGCCAGCAATTTTTCAGCGCGATGGAGGGCTTAGTTGGTGGACAGGAGGGCGTGCTATGTTTGTTGGATGACGTGCTCATTACGGGGCGTGACGACGCCGAACACGCTGCACGCCTTCGGGCGGTGTTGCAGACATTACAAGAAGCAGGATTGACCTTGCAAAGGGAGAAGTGCGAGTTCTATAAAGATGAGGTTAACTACTTGGGTTATGTTATCAATAAAAATGGGTTGAAAAAGTCTCCAGATAAAATTAAAGCAATAGTAGACTCCTCTGCACCATCAAATATAAGCCAACTGCAATCGTTTTTGGGTCTAGTAAATTATTATAGAAACTTTGTACCAAGTGCAGCGTCTGTTTTAAGCCCACTTTATAATCTGCTAAAAAAGGGGGTAAAATGGTCGTGGGGTCTAGATCATCAAGAGGCATTCACTAAAATAAAACTGGTATTAGCTTCAGACCAGGTACTCGCCCACTTCAACCCCGAAGCAAGGCTAATCCCAACTGTAGACGCGTCTCCGGTTGGTTTGGGTGCGATACTGTCGCAAGTAGGTTCCGACGGGCAAGAAAGACCGATTTCGTTTGCATCGCGAACCCTAAATACCGCAGAGAAACGATATTCACAAGTACAGAAAGAAGCGACCGCAATTATATTTGGAGTTCGGCGCTTCCATCAGTATTGGTACGGTAGAACAAATCCGTTCGTATTAAGAACAGATCATAAGCCACTAATTTCGATATTCGGACCGTACAAAGGCATTCCGGAAGTATCGGCGAATCGACTACAGAGGTACGCAATGTTTCTAAGCGCGTATAACTATACGATCGAGTATATACGAAGCGCTGATAACAGCGCCGACTATTTGTCTCGCTCAAGTATTTCGAAAGCGAGGCGCGCGCCCACAGGCGCACTCGATAAGTGCACTGCGGACGACTTGACTTCGAGCGACCGCGCGGCTTATGTGTGTTTTGTGGTCGACAAGAGTTTACCGATTACGGTTTCGGAACTACGAGATGAAACAAAAAGGGACAAAATTTTATCTAAAGTAACCGAATATGTTAAACACGGTTGGCCTAAGAAAATAACTGATTTGTACCTTAAGCCTTATTTTTCATGTAGAACGCAATTCTCGGTTGAAAATGGATGCTTAATGAGAGGTCATAAGGTCGTGATTCCCGAGACGTTGCGTAAAAGGGTGTTAGCTGAGTTACACAAAACACATCTGGGTATCGTAAAAACCAAGGCCGAAGTTCGATCCAGATTTTGGTTTGCGGGTGTGGATGAGGCCGTAGAACTTATGATAGGGACATGTGAGGTATGCATCAACCTGCGGCCATCCCCTCCGCGCGCACCGCCGGCCCCCTGGCCTCGGGCACACCGCCCTTTCACCCGCGTAAATATGGATTTCCTGGGTCCCATAGCCGGTCGAATGTATCTAGTGGTCATTGATTCGTACTCTAAATGGCCGGAGATATACGATACAGCTAGTTCTACTTCCTCCGATACAGTCATTGAAAAGATGTACGAATTCATGTCTAGGTTCGGCATACCGCAAACGATTGTAAGTGACAATGGAACAGCGTTTACTTCACAAGAATTTAAACGTTTCTGTGAAATAAACGGGATATCACACGTTACGTCCCCACCGTATCACCCGGCAAGTAACGGTCAAGCCGAAAGTTATGTAAAAATAGTCAAAAAGGGTATAAAATCAAGTATTATGTCTAGCAGCAACACAAATCAATCAAAAAACAATTTATTAAAGTTTTTGTTTGATTACCGGAATTCAAAGCACTCGACCACCGGCATGTCACCCGCCGAGTTGATTTTCGGGCGAAAGCTAAACTCGCGCTTAGACAGAATGGTACCTACGACATCGCTGTCTACGTCTGCGGCTTCATCCGATTTAATAAACGCGCAAAAATGTTAACAGAAGGAAGAACCAGTACGTATTAAACAAATGCTACCTGGAACTTTCGTTTTATATAAAAAATATGTAAATAACAAGTTTAACTGGTGTAAGGGAACGATAAAAAAAAGAATTGGCAAAGTTATCTACTTAGTAAAAGATTGGGACACGCAAATATGTTATCGAAAGCATAAAAATCAATTAATTTTATATAAAGCTCAAAGTAATAACTGTAACGCATGGGACGTAGACGCTTACGAGAAAGGGAACAATTGCGACACCGGAAACGCTTTTACACCACCGCCATCGCTGCCGACATCACCACCACCATCACCATCATCATCGTCACCACTTCATCCGGCGTCTACCAAAGACCCCGGCCTAGTTACCACGGCAGAACGAGAAGGTTTGCCACGTCGTGGGAAAGTGATGAAGTAGAGAACCCTGTGCCGCCTCGGTCGGAGGAGGACGACGAGTCCCACGAAGCAGAAGCAGATTTTAATGATGGTCGAATCGAAGCCACTAGAAATAGACTGCAACCCCGTCCCAAGGTTGATTATAAGCGTTTCTTTTAGGTTATAGTTCTCGTCTTTTATTATAATTTATTTTATTCTTGTATTCTAAAATAGGGTGGGGAATTGTTATGTATGTATATACATTTGTATACCTATGTATTACAATGCGTGGCTGTGCCCACGCGCCCTCTGTTAATAAACGAGTGCATAGCAAGCTACCGGCCGTTTAACTCGCTCCCAGACCGTATACATAACATTATAGAAAGTCTCCATGATGCATAAGCATTATGATACTAGAGTTATGGGTTGAAGTCCCATATATTAAAGACATAACAGTAAGGTCTATGATACAAAAGCAATATAAAAGTTCTCTATGATGAATTCGCATTACAATAGTAGGGTTGTGGGTTGAAGTCCTGTATATTGATGACTTATGATAGTGAGTTCTATGATACAAAAGCAATACTATAGAAGGAATGACTCTCTATAATGAATTAGCTTTACAATAGTAGAGTTGTAGGTTAAATTCCTTTATATTAAAACATAATAGTAAGGTCAATGATACAAAAGCATTATTATAGAAGGTCTCCTTGATGCACAAGCAGTATATGGGGTGGTCGGGTGATCGACTGCTCTTAGTACTGTAGCAAAATGACTAGTCCTATATTAGGGACTGGAAATGGATTATTATAGTGGCGTATATGCTGCTTTACGAGCAATTGGTTCGCGGTAAGCTTGGACTCGCTAACTGATGTGTCCTAGACATATCATCTTAGTGCCGGTGGTAAGCGGGCTTGTTGTTTCCCGTTTGTCCAACGTTTGTGGGCTGCGTCGCAGCGCATAGCGATGCGTCGTCGATCTTTCGGATCGGGATGAGTGTGTTTGGTAGCACTTTTAAGTGTAACAAGCATACTCAACTTCATGTCTTAGTGCAACAGCGCTATGATTCGTGGAGTTTTGTTCACCAGCGTCTTATTAACGTGCTACTATGATACGTTGGTGTTAGTTTTTAGTTAACAACAATACAAATTTTATTACCATAGTCGATAGGGATCATGTGGGTGTGTTGTGAGGGAGTGTATGATTGTTGCATTGATGCTTGTTATGATTGCTACGAAGTCGTATGCTATGATTGTAAAATTTTTATAATGTCGTATGTTCGAAATTGCTGAAAGAATTTCGACAGCTATATAATATATATTATATCTTTATATTCGTCTTAAAAACAGACCTTAGGTAGCTGTGTGAAAAAAACACCAAAATAGCGGATTGTTGGCGTAAAATACTTTACCATTTTTGACGTGAAATACGTTAATAAAAAAAATTAACCATACCTATCGAGTAGGGTATCAAAATAAAGTAAATTGGAACCTACGCTATTACAATACGAGTATTTATATTTGTCACTAAGTGAAGTACTACCGAACTTTAACAAGAAAGTTCAGTTAATTGGAAGATACTTATTCTTAGACTGAACGAATCACTTATGACTAAAGACGATTGATGTTTTCTAAAAATACAATATGATGAAAAGTAGTAGTCAAAGTAAAAGGACTCACTTGACCTTACTAAATACTTCAGTGTAAGGCTTACTGCGTGTCTTAATACATATTAAGTGCATTCTTAAATAAATTAATAGGTGGTACTCACACTCGATTTTTAGTAACAAAATACTCTGACTTCTAGGTTTATTTATATTTTGATTCTCTAAGAATTTAAACACTATTTTCTGTCATTGTTCAATATTAGTATTAGTTAGTGTTTTTAGGTATGAAATATGTCAGTATCAAAATTATCATTTATGTAAGTCAATGTTTTTTCGAATTTCATACCTAAGTAAACAAAACAGCAGCACTATGCTGTAAATTTTTGCTTATATTATCTGTGATCTCGGTCTATTACTGTTTAAACCTACCATTACCGCTGTAATTTAATAAGGCTGTGTAACGTACAAGTTTTACACGTATTAAACGTCTTACACGAACATCTCCAACGCTCCGCAATTACATTGTGTATATTTCATAACATTTAATGTACATTATTTAAAAACTATAGACTCGGCTGGTTTCTATTAATTACACAAAGAGGCTATCTTTAACGTAACGAAAGCTTTAATTCCTTCAGACATTTTGTAGTACCATTATGGCTTTCAGTATCGTAGTTTTGGGGCCCAATATTTATTATAGGAAGTAATATTGCCCGTTTATAATAGAAGTTTGAAAATTAAAGTTCTTTAACAAAAGTTAGCACCAACTTCATCAGATTTGCTATGTGATTATCTAATATTATAGTAAGGGCTCAACACAATCCATCTGATGATAAATGGATACAGTTGCCTTCGATGAAGAATCAAATTCCGGATGAGTTCTTGAAGGCTAAAATAGAAGTCTCGGTACCAGTCAGAAGGGCATCCGATTCTCACCATTTCTTAATCAAGACATTCTCTCAGTTTCAAGATTAAGTTTCAGACGAGAAATTATGCAATTTTACTTTACAGGCTTTATATTCCTTAGATTCTCACTTCCACAGAGTCGGCTTAATTTGAATGTCAACAAAGAGAAATCTTCAAAATTATTCCGTGAAAAAAATTTCCCTTGCTTGTTATTTGTGACTAGTCAGCCCTAATTTCGCTTCAGAAAAATAAACATAATTAAAGGAGACGGGCGAAAGTTCATAGAAATCTGGGCTTGATGTTACAGTAACGACTCCTTTAAAAAAAACTCAAATGTTAACGACTGCTTCATGGTAGAAAAAATTAGATGTTATTGGTTTGTACAAAAACAATGTTATTGCTTACGTTATGCTTACAGTGTAATTCTTACACCAAGCTTTCACATTACGTTTTAAGAAAATATTTATTAGACTTTATTGTAAACTAGCCTTTACCATAATTTTATGTATTGTAGGACATCCACACATAAATGATTCGGACGCCGCCACTAAATTCTAGAGGTTTGAAATAATTATAAAAAAGCAGAGATAGTATGAATTAAAAACACTATCTCTTTTAATGATTTATTAATCGTCCACTTCATTATAAACAAATAAAATATCGTCCTAAAATGGTGCATGCTGTATTAAATTCTCTTGATGTCCTGCCCAGCTTAGGTGCCATATTATGGACATTACATGACAACAGCAACCTAGAGTAGTTTTTCCTACCAAGTAATTAAAATAATACTGTTTGATGGCCTCTCTACCATTTAGAGAACTGTCAACTAAAATATATGTAAAATATGTTTTGAGCTTAAATATGTCTCGATTTTATTTGACCTCTTAATAGCTAGCTAGAATGGTTGGATATTGACAGTTCTCTTATTAGGTTGCTGACCGCTACTCGACACACTTCTATTTCATATCTCCCATCTTGTCGTATGTGTTCTCCATAATGGGACCTAGCCTACTTAATTTGATAAATATCTAAAGATATTTTTATTAAATCATTATGTGTGAGCTGGGGAAATCCTTTAAGTTATCGTTTTTCATATGTATTATTCTACAATCAGAAAAGAAACCGTCAGGGACCTTTATACGTAGCAAGAGTCGTTAAAGACGAGAATATTATTACAGCACACAAAAACAACAGAAAATATTCACTACCAAAGTAAGCTCAGAGCCAAACAAACGTAACAAATGATTTGATTGACGTTGACATTTTCGTTTTGTGGCTTGTATAAAATATTGTTAATCGATTGTGAAATCGATGTATTAATCTATTCAGTCAATTTATTTTTACGACTTTTTTGAAACCTTGAAGTGTCACGAGGAAATCATTATTTAAATAATAAGTTTCTTAAACTTTCCCTAAGGAGAAAACACTGATTCACTTTTTATTCTTTTTTCTATTTTTGTATTAACACTTAGAGTGCACGCGTGGGCTACATATGTAACCCAGCGTGTAATATTGTCGTATATCATTTTAACTTGCCGCACTATAGCGCAATCGTCTAGGTATATTCCTCAAGTATTACCAACCGCTACCGCCAGCAGCGTGCCGACTCCCGTGGCTCAAGGATGTCCGCAAAAATCGTCCTTGAAGTTGGTGGGCTACGCCTGTAGCCCGCGCGAGAATTGGAGGAAAATAAGTGTTTAGTGTGCAAGTGGTGAAATTGAGGTAAATATGAAACATTTCTTGCAGTATTACTACAAAATGAACAGTTAATTAATTTTTAAGTGTTTGTTGTTGGTATTTGTAGATTTTTCATGTAGCTTTATACTGTTTTGTTCACTTTTTAGGTGACGAGTAACTCGATCAGATTGTGCGACTAAATACAAAGATGGCTGCTGGAGGATAATGAATACGACGACATTTGGAGCGGGTATTGTTATTGTCTACCCTCTACATCATATTCTCTAAACCATTTCCCATTATCTGGGGTCGGCGCAGTAAACCTTCTTGTTCCATTCCTCTCTATCAGCCGTCATTTCCATACTTACTCCTTTCATTCTCATATCACTCTTCACACAATCGATCCATCTTTTATTCGGCCTTCCTCTGCCCGTGTGTCCCTCCACATTCATATTCAACACTCGTTTTGTGACATGACTTTCATTCCTCCGCATCACATGCCCAAACCATGCCAATCTGCTTCCTCTCACCTTTTCTACCACTGGCGCTACTTTCAGGCTTCCTCTTATATACTCATTCCTTATCTTATCCATCCTTGTCACACCACACATCCATCGTAACATTCTCATTTCATTCGCATGCAGTCTATTTTCATCCTTTTTCTTGACGGCCCAGCATTCACTTCCATACATGACGACAGGTCGGATGATCGATTTGTAAATTTTCCCCTTCAGCCTTATTGGCATTCGGGGATCGCACGTTGTGGCTGTGACCTGTCGCCATTTCATCCACCCTGCGTTAATTCTATGCTGCACAACTCTATCTATTCCGCCGTCGCCTTGAATGAGGGAACCGAGGTACTTGAAATCTGAGCAGGTAGGCAGTATAGCGCCATCCAACGACATGGGTACAGGACTGGAAAGACCGCCGAAATCACAGCACAGATATTCGGTTTTGGATCTGCTGATCTTCAAGCCAACACTTTCCAGCCTCTGTTGCCACCCCGTCAGTCTGCTCTGTACCTCGATGCCTTCTTCCCCGACAAGCACGATGTCATCGGCAAAGAGCATGCACCAGGGTGCCTCATCCTACAGGTTCGACGTCAAAGCGTCCATAATCAGTAGGAAGAGGTAAGGGCTCAATGCCGACCCTTGGTGCAGCCCTACCGCCACATCGATACTGCCCGTAGTTCCCGCGGCAGATCGTACACATGTACGGGATGCTCTGTACATAGCACGGACTAACCTCACATACTTCCCAGGCATACCTTTCATGTTTAACGCCCACCACAAAACCTCACGGGGAACCCGATCGTACGCCTTTTCAAGGTCGACAAAAACCATGTGCAGATTTTTATGCACGCGCTTGTACTTTTCGCACAATTGGCGTAATGCGAAAATGGCATCTGTCGTACCCCGACCGGGCATGAATCCGAACTGGTTTTGTGTTATCTCACACTCTTCTCTCATTCTTCTCTCTATTATTCTTTCCCAGATTTTCATCGTATGTGACATGAGTTTTATTCCCCGGTAACTGCTGCAGTTTTGAACGTCTCCTTTGTTTTTAAAAATGGGGACCAGTATACTACTGCACCATTACTCAGGTATTTGTTCTTCCTGCAACAATTTACCGAAAAATAAACTCAACCACTTCCATCCATCCGCACTCAGCAACTTCCACACTTCTACTGGTATTCCATCTGGGCCGACTGCCTTCCCATTCTTCATATTCCTAACAGCCATTTTTACTTCTTCCACACTAATTTCTCTCACTAAGCCCATATTCACTGGTGGGTTTTCAAGCATACCATTCCATTCATTCTCCTCATTCATCAATTTCTCAAAATACTCCTTCCATCGCTTCTTTATACTTTCATCGTCAGTCAAAATCCTTCCAGAATCATCTTTTATACATTTCACATGTGAAACATCTCTTCCATTCCTTTCTCTCGCTCTTGCAATATGAAAAAGTCGTTTTTGACCTTCGGGGCTTTCAAGGGACCGATATAATTTATCTTGCGCCTCTGCCCTACAAATAGCAACTTCCTTCTTCGCTCTCTTCTTACATTCTGTATACGCCCCTCTCTTACTTTCTTTTATGGATTCATTCTGGTCTTCTACGCTCTGCCATTCTTTAAAGGCATTTTTCTTTTCTCTCAAAACTTCTCTAATACTTTCACTCCACCACCACCCATCCTTATCTATCATACGCTTCCCTTTTGTTTCGCCTAACACCTTCCTTGCCACACTTCGGATACAATCAGCCATTTCCTTCCAGCACTCATTCACACTCATTCCTTCCATATCACCCATCTCTATCATCTTGTTTACAACTAGCTCTCTAAATTCACTTGCATACTCCTCCTTATGCAACAAATGTCACTTTATTTTGGGTGGGGGACGATCCTTATGTTTGTTGAGGCGAACAGTTAAGCAGATGTCAGCCAGCAGAATTCGGTGATGGGATACTAAGTCTTCACCTGGAAGCACTTTGCAGTTTTTTACACTCTTGATTTGGTTCCGTCTTAACAGAAGATAGTCGATCTGTGTCGCGTGGTGGCCACTTTTATAAGTAACAAGATGCTGATCTCGTTTTTGGAACCACGTGTTTACTACAGCCAGGTCGAAAGCACATGCTGCTTGCAGAAGAACTTCCCCCTCACGGTTGCGCACTCCGTACCCCCATCCACCGTGTACTCTTTCATACCCGTCATTCACTCTCCCTACATGTCCATTAAAATCCTCCCATATAAACATCCTCACTCTCAGGTATTCCCATCATCATACAATCAAATTCCTCCCAAAACTTCTCTTTCACACTCTCTTCACAGCCTGTTTGCGGAGCATACACACTTACAACATTCACTACTTTGTTTTCAATCATTAATTTAACAACTCTCATTTACTCTTTTCACATCTGTCACTCGTTCTTTCATTCCACTATCTAACACAACTCCTACTCCATTTCGCTTCCCGTCACTTCCACAGTAATAAAACTTGTAACCTTCCCCAATCTCTCTTGCTTTATTGCCCTTCTATATTGTTTCCTGCAAACAGGCAACATTCACTCTTCGTCGTTTCAAAACATCTGCTAACTCTCTTCCTCTTCCAGTCATCGTACCTATATTCCAGCTTGCAAACCTCACTCTGACGTTCTTCTCTCTACGGGCTCGCCTCTTACGTCGCACCCGCTCCGTAAGGTGCGACAACCCTTGCCCACTTCCCACAGGAGCCGGGTGCTGCCCCTGCGCGTCGCCTGCGGGGTACGCCCTAGCCCTGTCATATATCCCACAACTCGTAATATTCATAAGTTTACTGTATGGGATTTGGCAAAAGTTTTACAGTCGGCCGCCTGCCTGACACCAACCCTCTTTGGGTATGCTATTGTTGGTAGAGGAAACTACCATTTTGGGAAAAGGAAAAAGAAGGTTGGGGGTAGGAGCGTAGGTGTAAGGATACTGTTATCTCGGCAGGAAAGGTATGAGAATAACAGTAGCTCGGGGAGCCGGGGTCGCGTACCCGTATTCCATAACAGGATCACCGGAAAGGTAGACCAGCATGAAAACCCCCTGACGTTTGAAAACCCCCTGACGTTTGTCTTTGTCTACCCTCTACAATGATGACAAAATTGATGCTGCCACTGGCGATGCTAGAAAACCTGAAATCATCACATTTTATAATCACGTAAATACGGCGCTGATATTTTTGATAAAGTGTGTAGACAATATGACGTTTCTCGCAACGGTAACCGATGGCTTCTCACGATATTATACATTTTTTTTAAACATGGCGGACATAAATAGTTTGGTGATATATCAGATGAACAACCATCAAATGGAATTAATCCGTCGTCAATACCTCCTAGATGTTGAATTTGATCTTGCACGACCCTCTATTGAGCGTCGTATATCCCAACAAAATATACCCAGAGGTATTAAACTGAAAGGCAGACTACTTCTAAGATTGGCAGAACAACCCCTACAACAAAATATGCCTTTGGATCGATGTGCTTTTTACAGCAGGGCTCGTGACCGTAGCACGCGCTAACAATGCAGCAAATGTATGAGGCGTATTTGTGACGAACATCAGGCAGTCGTGTGTCCTGAATGTAAGCCAATAGACTGATTTTTTACCCGTTACTTTGATTATAGACTCAATTAGGCCAAATAAATGCCTTAAGTTATAAATATTATGTTCTTAAATGAAAATAAGACTTAGAGATATCAATCCTTCCAAATATTGGTAGATTTCTAAGAGGTTTACGTTTAAGTTTCAAATTATATTAAGGAATCAAAATTTTGTTGATTTTATAAACCATTTTGATAAAAATAAAGATGTTTAGTAAATATATGCTGTGTTTTACTCATTGTTTTGTCTTATTCATGAAATAATTGATTCGCAACTGGTCTACACATGTAGCCAAGGAGTATTTAAGGGCGCGTGCACTCTAGTATTAAAATCGATTAACTAACCTATTTCATCCAGCACCATTGTTTAAAAACGAAAATAACGGAAGTCAGTATTATTTTTATTAAATATTTAATTTATTTTCCATGATAAAACTGCTTAATATTTCATTATCAACTACAAAAAAACTGTAAAAAAATATTGATAAATATTTCACTTGTGTAACGTTAGGCCCAAATTCACCCGTCTCCTTTTTTGACTGTTTTCACTTTGTGATGACTCGTACATTTATTGCGCGAAATATATTGTGAGTCGCTGTAACATAGTGACCATATCAATATTTCAAATCTTTTATGTTTTAAATAAATAGATTGACTTTGGCCATCGTCTTAAAACACAATGTATCTATTGATTGAAACATATTATATTAAATTAGATTGCTTAGTGCGATTGTCAAGTCAATCTATTTAGTTTAAAACATAAAACATTTTTAATATTTATATGGTCACTATATGATTTTGTAAGATTAGCTAATTACATAATAACTTAAAAAAGAAGTAACCTTACGTAGGGACTGAATAAATTAACCAACTTGGTATTCCATGGATCTCCCAATTTTTTACGGTTGAAAAACTGAGTTGTGAAAATTAGTTTTTTTATACAAGTTATGTTTTTGATGGCATCTCATTTATTTTTGTAGATAATCCTACTTTTTTCTTTACCGTTATCTTCTACCTCTTGAATACCAACAACGTACCTATCTACACCTATTATTCCATTATATTATACGTATACCGGTACATTAATTCATTCGCTGCGAATGTTACTTTGTAATCCTATATATTTATATGGGATTACAAAGTTACTTATGCAGTCTGTGTATTTAGAAAACTGGACCAAAATTGCAAAATATTTTAGTTTTTCCTTCATTTATACACTAAACACTAGTTGGATTTTTAATTTGATGCTTCTATGTCTGCTAGAAGTGTTTTAGAGTTTTTATGATCGGTCAGTCAGTGAGTGAGTGAAAAAATTAAGAAACTTTGACTAGTTATAACTCATAAACTACTGGTTCAAATTGAATTAAATTTGAAATATATCGTGCTTATGCCTGCTTGGTAACTGAAAATCAGGCTTCTAGTTTTATCTACAACGAAGTTATAGTAGGTCAAAAATGGCCTGAACTGCTTCGAAAAAAGGGTATTACGGCCATGCCGCTTTTTTGCACGACTTGGTGAGGGCACTACCGTGCCCCCAGAGAATTTCTCTTTTGGCTAGGGAAGAGAAATGGCTTGATCCCCAGACAGAGTTATGCAAGTACGGGCATAAAGGCTGTTGCTGACTTTGCACCCAGTGTGTGGACTACTTCACGACACTTTATTAGCAAATGTAATTAGGTCTGCACGAAACATGTATTATAATAAGTTTTTTTATTTGCATAATTGGAGTACATGAGTTTCTGTCCGGACATTTCATAAGTTTTTAAAAAAAGCCTCCACCGTTCTTGATAACTGGGCTATATGAGTATAGGCTGTTGCATCTTGTCGTTACTGTTACAGCCTCTCAAAAGTTCTCTGCTGAACAGAGGTCTTCCCTTTAAATTGACTCATATGGGGAATATTTGCCAGAGTTGCCACATATAGTAAGGCAGTTTTTTCTAGTTGTTAGTAGGAAAAGGCTGCTGCTTGCTTCATGGTTTGTTTCTCTCTGTCATGTCTTACGACACCCACGGGATGAAATGATACCCAAATCCAACCAAAACGTCGACAAGCGACTGAATGTTGTTTGTTGCTATTCATCGTTTTTAAAGAGTGTTTGTAAAGTAAGTTACAGCTTATATACGTCCCAATCCTGAGCACAAATCTTTCATTTTACGAAGATTTTAGGGCAAGGAAATGTCGACTGCGCTGCTCTAATGCCCACAAAATATATTTTGAAATACAGGTTTCCTCACTATGTTTTCCTTCACCGCTGAGCATGTGGCAAACTTAGCAATTTACAACTTTGTTGATAATAGTATGCGCTTGCGAACAATTTCTTGTAGCAACCACGGTTGAGAACTGTGTATTAGTTTACAGTAAAACTATAATAAGTTATTCTTCTACATCGATTTACTGAGAGCAAACCATGGGTTTCACTTATCTACCGCTAAAGTGAAACCCATGGTTTAGTACGGTTAGTATGCAGTAAATAAAAATGTATTTTATACAATATAAAATCGTTAAAAAAATGTAATAAATTAGTTTATTATAAATTAAAAAGTTCATTTCCTTATTTTATTCTTAATTAATTAAAGGGTAACTTCCCACGGTATGTGAACAATACGCTACGTAAACGATACCGCAGAGAGATAATAACAGGAACAACCACGTACCAAATCAAGGCCCTTCCATCAGCGCGCGTCTGTCAGTCCAAGATTCAAAGCCATTTTCTTATTACAAAATGCCCAGTGAAATAAAACATACCGCTGCAACTGATCTATCTCTATCTAACTCTTATGGTGTTATTTAGTTACAATGATTATATTATTATGTCTTTAAATAATGAAAGAATGAAGAGAAAGGAACCACTCCAGTGGATATCTTGATATTCCATTACGTTGTTTTATTTGTTTTGACGTTTGTCTGGTTTTGACTGGCTCATCCATGCTTACCTAGCACATCTTTAAAGTAACCGACCTAGGACGTGCAATTATTATATATGACTGCAATCTAGACCCTTTAACCGATTTTTAGAAATGAATCCTTCTTTAGAATAGTTGTGATTTGAATAAAACTCTACATATGTAAGGAAAAAGCGACACTAAAAAGAGATACCTTAATCGGATTAAGCTATGGATATAGAATATAATGTATAGTTTTTATTATACCGGTCCCCTATTTTTTATATGGTGCTTTATAAGCAGTTTTAACTGTTTAAATAAGCAAGTAAAAAAATTAAATAAATAAAATTAACCATAATGAATAGAATTACTTTAAACAATCCATTAATATCTATTCATGGTCATAAGTTACAGATTTATTAAAGTAAGTCATGTTTAAATCATCTAGCTTCCATTTTACGTGCCACCATAGGAGTCAATCAATTTTTGTGCGATGAAATGACTTTAACTATTGAACATTGGAACAAATTTTAAATAAGGATTTTAAAACAAATAATTACAAATTCCTGTATGCCTTTTTGTGACATCCCAAATAAAATTATAGTTACTAAATTTTGTCCAAATAGTACAATAATAATTTTTGTTGGTAGAAAAAGCAGTGTAAACAACAAACAATTATGAAGATATACTGAACAAGTTAATAAAAGTAAACAAAATTGCATTGTTTACATTGCCTTATATACAGGGGTTGCCATAAGAAAATAATCTCAGACAATTTAAATTTACAAATAGATAATTTAATACGTAATCCTATACTATTAAGCGAGCAATTCTTGTGTATATATATATATATATACAAGAATTGCTCGTTTCGTTCATAAAATTTAGTGTCCAGGGAGTTTCGGGGATAATAAATCGATCTAGCTAGGATTTATTTTTAGAAAATGTCACTTTTGGCTGTGTTTTTAGGCAATGAAAAACTGCTACAATATCGTTAGAATGAGAAGGTAAATTTTGACGGATTGTTAGTGATTATAAATAACTTAATTGGTATAATGGTTGGTGACAGAATCGTAAAACCCCGGTTCGAGCCCAGACCGACCGACCGACTTTTTGTAATTTTTTTTTTCACGTTCCTATCTTTTTTGAGAAAATCTATTTTTTCGAGCCCTTTTTTTAGTATTTTTTAAAAACACGAAAATTTAAATTACAACAATTGCACTCATGATTTTTTATTCAAATAACCAGTTCCGTTTTTTCTGTTATGTCGCTAAGATCAAAAAATATTATTTATATTTCATCAGTATGTAATTTGTATCTAAATATAATTTCCAAAACACACGATTTAAAAAAAAAATCGAGCGAAAAGTACCGATCTTAATTACCTATCCAAATCCTATGGTAGAAACTAAGACGGGAAAGTAGCTTAAGACCAGAGTTGGTTTCACTGCTGGAATATTGGTACGGTAACCAGAATAACACAGTTAGATGGGGTAACGCCTTAAGTGACCCCTATAAACTAGAATGCGGAGTGAGGCAGGGAGGACTGACGTCACCCAGGCTGTTTAATCTTTATAATAACAGACTGATTGAGAGGCTCAGCAGAGCGGGTGTCGGTTACTCAATAGACGGTGTGTCGATGAATAACTTTAGTTACGCAGATGACATGGTTCTGTTGAGCCCCTCAGTCAGCGAGCTTCGTAAACTATTGAGAATTTGTGAAGTATATGCCGAGGAGACTGGACTCAGCTACAACTCAAAAGGAGTGAATTTATTATCTTCAGAGGTAAAAACAAAGCACTTGACTTCAAACCACGTATCCAGCAATGTGGCACGGTACTGAGACAAGTGGCTGAGTTTAGGTACCTCGGACATATTGTAAATGAACGCCTGGATGACGACAGCGACATTGAAAGAGAGCGCCGAGCGCTGTCGGTCCGGGGCAATATGTTGGCTCTCAGATTTGCACGTAGTACGACACAAGTCAAGTTAACTTTGTTCAAGGCGTATTGTCAATCCTTTTACACATGCAGTCTGTGGACTAACTATACGCAACGAGCCTACAGTGCCCTGCGTGTTCAGTACAACAATGTGCTGTAGGTGATGTTGAGGAGGCCTCGACACTGCAGTGCGTTGGAAATGTTTGCGGATACTCGTGTGGTCGATTTCTACTCAATTATGCGCAATCGTGCTACGTCCATGATGAGCAGGCTATTGAGGAGCTCCAACACCCTTTTCAGCACATTGGCTGTGAAACTGGATAGCCCTCTCTGGAGAACTTGGAATGGTGCACACACTAGCACCAGGAGAACCCCACCTGGATTTCGCTATGTGAGGCTGGGTTTGGGTTAAGTTACTAATATAAGATAAGTACCATTGTTACCAACATTTTAATATTAATTTCTATTTTATTTTATACTTACATTCAGTTAAGGTTTATTTTACTGTTTACTGTTTAACAATCTATGACTATTGTTTGTCAAAATAAAGGATTTTATTATTATTATTGTTATAGCAGCCCGGTGAGTCTTTAAAAAAGCTAATTAATGCCGCCAGAAGTATAAATACTTTATGTAGCATTTATTTACTACTTAAAAATACAATTTTAATTTTAAATGCACTACAAAACAGCTCAAAGCTGTACAGCTCTGTTGTAGTTTGCTGCACTAAAATGAAAGGGTTTTTGATATGTCATTATTTAACTGTTATACACTGCAAAGCGTCACAATGGTTTTGAAATGCAAAAGCGTCAAGATGCCCGGTGAACTTACATAAGAGTTTATGTGGACCTTAAGTTATACATACGTTTACTATTCGTTTGTTAAAATGATTTTTGTGATACTTGGTACTACTCTAAGCCATCGCTTAACTACAACCCCAATACGACACGTGTTTTGCCTCTTCGGGTGAAATTGACTTTGCCGGTAAGTGCTAAATTACACCTTTAGTAATTCTTAAGAATTAAAAGGTTTCACTCGGCTTAAACGAGACAGTTATACCACCATCATTTAGTAGCCTCAAAATCATTCTGGCATATCCCTTGGCCGAACTTTACTATACTCATTGGACGAAATGGGCTGATAAATTCTATTAAGCCGCCCATTACACGGAATATCTGTTATTATATTAATGAATATCTGTTAATATATTATATTTATATAATATTTCATATTGGCCCGATACTTTGCTACAATTCTCCACTCACTGCTGCGTTAGTCGAAATGTAATTTTTTTAACAACTTACGAGAAATAGGAAGACGAATTTGTGTACATTTATTTGATAAAATTCAACAATCTATCGATTTAAATTATGCATTTACATTTATTAGTGTTTATAAGTATCACAGATATTATTTTTCGGAATGATGGATAGTGTGCTCTAGGGAGATATGTTTAAGCGATAAATTGTAGACTATAGTTTTTTTTTCTCTCCGCGTATATTACGCGATACCAGTAAAATTTCGGATTGGTGACGTCAGTTAAATATAATATTACTTGTGTGTGACTTCCGTAAAATATTTCCTGAAATCTGAAGAACAAGGCCAGTTTCCAAAAAATATGTTTAGAGGAATTGTACTATTGATTGGGCTCCCCAAGGCAAAATATTCTGAAAATAAATTTAACTCTGTCTTAAGTTTGGTTTAAATTTCATTCTTTTCCACAAAGTTTTTCAAAAGAATATAGTCTCGAATAATACTTAAATCGTTTTATCACCCGCTGGTTGCAAAAACTAGACAGCTAGCGAAGCAATTACGAAACTTTTAATATACTCGTTGAGTAAAGTATTTCAATTATACTTTTATCGGACTCCATAATAATTAATAAAAGAAAAAGCACGAATTCTTTAATAGTAAATTTCCTTAGTATAATTTTATTCTTCTTTATTTATAACTTTCTCCTACTTCTGGATTTGATATTGGAAACAGAATTTCTATTAGGGAGCAAAATAACAGGCATCTGTTCAGCTTAGAGGTTAAATCCGAGAGAGCGAGCAATATAGCAATCATGGAGGTTTTTGACAATTGCGGTAATGCGATACTTAAATCTAACTACCCTAAAATACACATATACTACATCATCAATTTAAGGAACACGCTCTATGTTCAACCGTGAACTTATGACTGGCTGTAATGATTGTGATGATAATGATTAACTCATCGCAGTCTCATATTAAAGAGGACGAGAGGGTAACAATAACCAACAGTTTAGAGTAGATGATGACACTATGCTGTCTAGTGTCGCTAAAGATTAGAATAAGAATAAGACAGTGTTACATTGGTAACGCATATACTGGTGACTTGTGCCATCAGTATATGCCATATATTTTGAGACATGACATGGGAGAGGTGACTGAAGTAGAAAAAATCTATTAATTTTGGTGAAATAGATTGGTTTTTAAATAAACTTACAGAGCCACACTCAGAGGTCATTAAATATCTTCATTCCTATAACACCATTCAGCTATACAAAACGTAAAAAGTGTTATATATAAATCAATGTATAACACCAATTCCTCATCTTTGAATACTCATGATATTTGTGTATCAGGAACAGGATATTTCTCAATATGGCTATACTTGTAGGACAAATACCTATCAAAATAAAATAAGATAATAGAAAAAACTTGACTGTGAGGTAGCGGCGTGGAAGTGAAAGTATGCGGCGACAGAGCGAAACAAATCCCGGCAATTTGCAGTAGCATCTTCCTGAAAACAGCTGAAAAAAATTTGACTGTGAGGTAGCGGCGTGGAAGTGAAAGTATGCGGCGACAGAGCGAAACAAATCCCGGCAATTTGCAGTACTATCTTCCTGAAAACAGCTGAAAAAAATATCAAACTGCAGTTGCCAATCCGCTTGCTAAGCGTGGTAACCATGACAATTATCCACTTTATGGGGCAGTCTATGTTTAGCAGAGGACTTTTGGTGGTCTGTAAGTCTCATGGTAATGCCGTCCGTTTTCGTTAGATAAAATACACAAAATACTGATAATGATTTTGTTAGCTGGTCTATCCAAAACGCTGCAAATAATAATATGTAATAAAATGCTTACAAATACGTACTGACAGTAATTATTGTGTTATTCACGTCATTTAACCAAGATAATACATTATATATATATATATATATATATATATATATATATATATATATATATATATATATATATATATATATGTGGGATTTTGGAAGAACTCTTAACACAATCGAGAATAATCAATATATTGTTTTAATTTTACTTTTAACACCTTTTTTAGTTTAAGTCACGCACGCTTCCCTTCCTCGTTGCAAAAAACAGCAAAAAGGGCCACCTTCCCTTCCTCCCCCTCTCTCTCTCACCTCACGTCCTCCTTCTCACACACTTACGTTCCGTTTCCACTCCATTAACTTACGTTCCATTCCTACATTTCGGTCATCCTGCATCTCATATCTGCCCCAGATATGCTCTTCTCCCTCTTTCATCATTCATTCATCTTACACGATGTAAGACATTTAACATTAATATCTCTAGTGTCTAGAATCTTAACATTACAAAATAAACTTTAACCATTGCCATGTTTATTTTTTGTTGGAGTAAACAGTTAAACTATGCATATCCTGCATTATACATTAGAATAAGTAAACATTACATCTTTCATGGCACTTTAAAAAAAATTAAACAATTACTGACACTAGTCAACAATGTAGATAGACTCTTTGCATTTCTACAACTTACTAAACACATCCAATACAAGTATGAGATAATATGACATAAGTAACAGCATAAAAAAAAGCTCGCACACTTGCTGAAAGTTACGAAAACTTATTTGCATCTTTACCAAAACAAAAAGAAATTATACATCTTAGACTTAATATAACACTATAGTGCTCTGCGAGATCTGTTTATCTTTGACAATACAAAAAGAAATTACATAATAGTCTGAACCTTAAGATATTACATTATTACAGCTTTATGAGGTCTCATAATACTACACTGAGGGTTCCACCTTAAAAATAATAAGTATCAAGTTTACCTAGTATTAATAATTCAGTCTCAAACTTTCACACCTTGAAACAACCAAAAAAATTATGAACAAATATTATTACCCAATATCTGTTTTACTCGCAGTCATCTTCTTCAGGCCATCTCTTCATTAAATCTGCAGATGTCGCTGTACTGTTCGGCCCCTCTGTGCCTTGATACAACTTCACAACATCGTATCGGTCGTTGCGTTTCACCTTAACTACCTTATAGGGTCCGAAGAATTTCGCTTTCAGCTTGAGCCCTGGCCCAAACTGTGTCCTTTTAATTACGACGAGATCTCCCACCTCATACTGAGAGCTCTGCTTCCTTTTCTTATTGTAGGTATTTCTATTTTCTTCCTGTATCTTTTGAATTTGGTCTCTGGCCTTCTGCCTTAAACTTTCTCTGCTTTCACTGTATTGCGCTATAGTTTCCTGGACTAGCAAATTTAATATCTCTACATCCTCCTTGCAGTTCATCTTGGTTCCAATGAGCAGTTGGAACGGTGTGGTGTCTATGCTTCTCTGGTAAGTACTGTTGATTGCTCTTTGCACACGTCCAACATGTTTATACCATAGCGACTGGTCTTCGATGCAAAGTTTCGTCAGCATGGGTATTATTATCCGATGAACCCGCTCTACTTGGCCATTTCCTCTTGGTATGCCGGTTGTAATGGTGACATGCTGTATACCTTCATCTTCGCAGTACTTCTTAAATGCTCCACTGGTAAAAGCTGTGCCTCTGTCTGTTATGTTACGTACAGGGTTTCCAAACGTCTCTTGGTGCAACTGTAGCTTACTTATTACTTCTGCACTAGTTGTTGTTTTTGTGGGGTACAGCCACACAAATTTAGTAAATCCGTCAACTACTGTGAGTATGTGATTGTACATTTTTCGCGTCTCAGCTAGCGGTCCGACGTGGTCCAGATGCAAAGTATGCAGTGGAGTCCCTTCTTTTCCAATAGGGTTTAAATATCCCTCCTGTTTGCCTTCTTTCCGGGTTGCTAGCAGACACAGTATGCAACTGGTAATCACTTCTTCGATTTTTCTGTCCATATTCTTTATAAAATAGTCTTTGCTTATTGCTTCTTTCATTTTCTTCATAGCAAAGTGACCATTGCTATGTACTTGCTTGATTACTTCTTTTTCCATTAGCTTGGGGACCACCAGTTGTCTCAGATCACCTTTGTAAAGCACTCCTTGTTCCACATAATAGTCATTATACTGGCCATCTGTCAAAATCAGCTGTTTTATCGCCTTGAGGTTTTCATCTCTTTCTTGCGCCTGGCTAATCTTCTCGTGCAATGTTACCACTGCAGCTACATATGGGATTCTGCTGAGCGCATCTGCGTGTGGCATCCTGCATCCCGCTCGATGTTCGATATCATAGTCATACTCGCTGAGAAGTAATACCCACCTGGCCACCTTTGGTGTTAGCTCCTTCTTCTTCAAGGTAAGCTCAAATGCCTCACAGTCTGTGACAATCTTAAAGTACCTGCCAAAGAGGTAGTGGTGAAACTTTTTCACACCTTCTATTACGGCGAGTGCCTCAAGCTCATAGCTTGAATAACAACTTTCAATGTCATTCGTCCTTCTACTCCTGTAATATACAGGGTGCATTTCTCCTTTTGCATTTTTCTGCATGAGAATAGAGGCTAGAGCTATGCTAGATGCATCTAAATGAAGTTCTGTGTGCAGCTTCTGGTCAAAAATCATCAGTACTGGTTCACTCGTTAGCTTCTGCTTCAAAATGTTGAACGCTTGTCGTTCTTCAGGCCCGAAAACAAACTTCACAACTTTCCTCATCAAATCTGTTAGCGGCCTTGCTATCTGTGCATAGCCTCTTATGTACTTTCTAAAATAGGAAGTCAGCCCGACAAAACTTTGGATCTGTTTGACATTCACAGGCTCGGGGTATTGTACGACTGCTTCAATCTTATCCGGACTGGGTTGTACCTGCCCGTCTTTGACCAGATGTCCCAAGTATTTAATCTCGTGGTGTATCAGCCTCGCCTTCTTCCAGTTGATTTCAAGTCCATGCTCAGCAGCCACCTCCAGCACTCGTCTTAATTTCTGTACAGCATCTTCCTCCGTCTGCGCTGGAATAACAATATCGTCTATGAATATCATCATAACACCTTCTTGTATCAAGTCCCTAAATATGATGGTGATGAACCTCATGAAGTACTTCGGCGATACGGAGAGACCAAATGGTGCTCTAAGAAATTCCCACTGCCCATGATGCGTGACAAACGATGTGAAGGGTATGGACTCCTTGCTCATTCTTAAATGGAAGAAACCATTTTTAAGATCTAGGACACTGAACACCTTAGCATCTTTCAACTTATCAATTAAGTCCTCGATCAATGGTAAGGGAAATTCATCCTTAACCATCTTCTTATTCAACTGCCTATAGTCAATGCATACTCTAGTTGAACCATCTTTTTTCTTTACAAGGACTACAGGGCTAGTATATTCAGAGAAACTCACCTGAACAATTCCTTTGCGTAACCACTCGTCTACCTGATCCTCCACTATCTTCTGTTCCATCAAGGCAAGTCTTCTTGGGCGCTGCGCCACTGGGATGTCATCTTTAAGTATAATCTTGAGTTAGATAGGCGCCTCTTTCGTCTGGACCGGGTTGTACTGCGTCACGAGCTGCTCCACCTCTGCCTTAATGCCATCGTCGTGGATGTGACCTGCAATATCAACCTCACTCACACAACAATTCACTCTCGTCAACCATTCCTCACCTTTAGGTAACAACAATACGGAACCCTCACGTATAACCATGACATCATTTTTTAGAAATTCCTGACCTAAAATCATTTTATAGGGCATACAGTCTTTAGGTACGATGTGAAAAATAACCCCGTCGTAATATCTTCCGTCGATCGAAACACTTTCGTAAAACTTTCCACACGATTTTATTTTTGACAGTCCGAGTCCCGCTAAAATCGTGTTATCTGCGCACTTGTCCACGTTCAGTTCATTATACACGTCACTTGCCATCAGATTAATTTGACTGCCCGTATCGATTAACGCGTCCATGTCCATTCCGCACAACTTAATTAATTTAACCGGCGTATTTTGTTGCTTTTCGTGTTTGTTTACATCTCGCCAGTCGTCGTTCTCATTCGCCATATAGCAGCTGTCATGGCGGCCCGCAGTGCCCGCTCTTCTATTGGCCGAAAGTCCGAACATGGCCGATTGTCGTTGCGCTTCCGCCGTACTCTGCTTTACCGACATTTGTTGTCTCCCTTTCTCTACCGGGCCGCTTACGCGATACTCGCGAAACTGCTTAACCGACGATTCGCCCATGTTTGCAACGCCGCTGCTCTGCTCGTTCGTGCACTGTGTACCAATATGGCCGAATTTATTACACCGGAAGCATTTCGTTCCATTCGTACACGCTGTTGAAATATGACTTGGATCGCCGCACTTATAACATCTTTTATTATTATTAGGTTGCTGCCGACTTACTGAACCCGACGATGAAGTCGATAGATATGATATGGATGACTTTCCTTGTTTTTCAGGAACGATCTTCGTCTTCATTTTTTCATAACAAACGAGTTTTTCTTTTAACACTGAATATGATGTAATTCCATACAACATCATCTTGTTTATTTCTTGATCTACGATGCCGTCCACGATGTACTGGATCGAGACGTAGTCTGGGAATTTAGCTCTTTTGCCCAGTTCCTTCATAATCAGCATATACTGATAACAAGTTTCGTCCCGCTGTTTCTTGCGCGACGCCATTAACTCGTGCATCTCTTTTGCGTTAAGTGAGTCAGGGAATTCTTTCTGTAGTGCTGTTTTGAGCTCTTCGAACGTCTTATAAACTTTTTCTGATCGTAGCCACAGTTCAGCCGTGCCTGTCAAGGATCTTCTCGCTACTATTAATGTTTGCTGATTTGTCCAGCTAAAAACCTCCTTATTGTCTTCGATGTCCTGAGCCCACTTTGTTGACGAATAAGTCTTATCATCACCGCTAAACTTCACGATGCTGTCCACCATGCTTGAAAAGCCTTCCGCCGCCATTTTTACGTCTTGTGAATCTTTTACAGCCTTTTCTTGCAGCGCGTCTTGAGCTGTAGTCTTCTTAACTTTGTTAACGTCGTTATTTTCTCCCATCGCAGAACCACCTTCTTATTTTAATGTGCTGCACCGTCGCTGCCTTGCGCTGGTCCCGGTGCAAGCCGTGACCACGTGCCGTCGTAACTTGAAATCCCACTTATTTTGAGACAATCCCACTTCTGACACCAAAATTGTGTGGGATTTTGGAAGAACTCTTAATACAATCGAGAATAATCAATATATTGTTTTAATTTCACTTTTAACACCTTTTTTAGTTTAAGTCACGCACGCTTCCCTTCCTCGTTCCAAAAAACAGCAAAAAAGGCCACCTTCCTCCCCCTCTCTCTCTCACCTCACGTCCTCCTTCTCGCACACTTACGTTCCGTTTCCACTCCATTAACTTACGTTCCATTCCTACATTTATATATATATATATATATATATATATACATATATATATATATATATATATATATATATATATATATATATATATATATATATATATATATATATATATATATTATTTTATAATAAATACAACTAAGAATATATTGATTTAGGAGGCTTCACAAATCTGACTCACACAGAACAGTTCTTGCCTAGTATGGGGTCAACAGTTAATTTAAGTAATAAAGTGAGCCGTAAAAACATTGTAAAAAATATAAAGTAAATTTATTGCATTCATACAAATATGTACACCTTGTTTAATTTATGTTGGGTATTAAAACGGGTACCGGATGACTGGTGTAAAGCAGTTATAGTACCAATATATAAAGGAAAAGGGTCACAGCATGACTGCAAAAACTACCGCGGTATCAGCTTGCTTAGTATTGTGGGTAAACTGTATGCTAAGGTGTTAATTGAAAGAGTTATGAAAGAAACTGATGGCAGATGTGAACGGCCGAGTCGGGAAGGGATTCCCTAGGAAAAAGTTTATCGACCAAATTGGCGATATTTTGAAAACGGGCCACGTTAGAAGTACCCTTAACCGACGAGCATGTATGCGTAGATATATGGATGTAAAGGAGGCGAAAGAGGTATGTCAGGATCGTGCCAAATGGAAGTCCGTAGTCTCTGCCTACCCCTCTGGGTGACAAGCGTGAGTGTTTATGTATGTCATACAAATATAATACATATTTACACCATTTAGCAGACTTTGTGTTTTATAGAATCTCCAATTTCTTCATTAACACGTAAAAGTTGGACGTAGATCGTAGCGTCTCCTACTAAAGAAATAATATATAATATATATTAATATATAATAAAGAAAAAATATATATGTATATATATGTGTGTGTGTATGTTTATGTATATACGTATGTACATGTGTATCGTATTTTTTTAATGTATTAGTTATTTATATGTTATTTTATTGCATGTATTGATATTATATTAGATATATTTATATTGCACCACCTACCTAGTACTCACCGTTTTATTCCTTTACACCTTTAGTTGCCTGGAAGAGATCGCTATGTAGCGATAAGGCCGCCAAATTGTACATGTAATCTGCTCTCTGTTATGTTCTTTGTAAATTTGTTTGTGGTGTGCAATAAAGTATATTCATTCATTCATTCATTCTAAAGGGCAATTTACCTTAATGGCCAAGCTTAGTGGATATGCGTTTGCAGTACCAGATGTCATGAATCTTTTCAATGGTCTGGAAATTTTCATTTAGGCGTAAATAAGATTATTTTACCGCCATCTGTCGGAAGCCATAAGAGATATCTGTCAACTTACATTGTCGCCTGTTATAACATAAATGGAATGAATGGGTGTTATTGATTCTCTTATTTTAACACGATAGTTTAATTTTAAAATAAAATGCTTGAAAACTCATTCATTTGTAAGTAGTGTGCTATAATTAAAGTCGTGGATTGCCTAATAATTTTTACATTGTTCCCACACGGTGGGTTTCCAACCGCAAATTTTTGTAATTTTCATTTTTTATCAGTAAAATGCTGACGTTGCAGTTTTCCTCCGTCGCCTCTTACTACACCCAAGGGATCATATAAGGTATAGATATTTATTAACCCTAAGAAAATGTTTAATATAGATATTAATTAAACATTTTCCTAGGGTCGTTGACATCAAATATTTCTACAACTACTTAAATATAAAGGGCAACCAGCTTCTGCTAACAAGTGACATTAATCATTAATTTGCAACCTACACTCAGTCTAACCTAGCCTCGTTACATACCCGTAACTTAGTTTTCAGGGTAAGGTATCAGTGCAAAACGAGGTGCTAAATGGCAGGCGATTGAAATGTATGACAAATTCATTAAATCAAAATTTAAACCAAAATTACATTGCAAAAATCCATCACAATAAAGGTTTTAGAAATTAATTGGGTATTATCCGCTTAATAAAATAAAACTAAGTGTCTTACCTTATTTGAAGAGCTCTTGCCGTCCTCCCTCAATTCGTGCACTATCCCCTCACCACTAATCCCAGCATCACTATTCCTACCACTTTACTAGGAAAGACACACCACCGTCGATAATACGACCCGTATTTAATCTCTATGTGTCAGGTAAAATAAACTTTGCGATGGCTGAGAATTGAGTGGTTCTTCAAACTAGATAATACACATCATTTTATTTCATTACGCTGATCTTAGCTAACTAATTTAAAACATATTTAATATGACAAATTTGCGTTACTTGCTTGGCATTTGGCATACTCGATGTACACAATGTATTACCATATTTTTATGAGCGACCCCAAAATGATTGCAAAAACCTGCTATTACGACCCACCTAATGCTCTTCACTGAGGTTTTAGGCTTACACTTAGTGTGCTTGGCGTTCGGATTGCTTGACAAACACATTTATATATTACAGTATCCTAAGTAGGGCATAATGCGTTATGTGTGTTGTTAATGACGGAATTAAAATGTATTAAATGAACTTAACTGCTGGCCGTCAAGACACATAGCGTGCGATGGAAAAGGCTATGGTCAGAGTTTCCGCAGGAGAGTAAGAGTTCATACATGAAGAACACGCTGCAACTATATTATAGTTGCATTACGAATCACGGCTCAAACGGAAAGGACCACGCTCTCACACAATTCCAGCGTAAAATAGCTGCTTCTTCATCCATGAGTCAAGCTACTTTTGCTTAGTTCTCGTCCACTTGTAGTTAGGTTTCAAAATTTTCAGTAAAATCTTATGGCGTTAGGATTGCCATTTCTGTCACCTCTTCCCAAGCTTTGGATAGGAAATTAACTGCATGCAGCATATTAATTTAAGTTTTACATTCTGATTCTATTACCTCCATTTACAGACTTAATGCTGTTTTATTTTGTAAATTACGTGTATAGAACCGGGAACCGTTTTGACTGGATATGAGGCATTCCATCGCAATACTTGGTGGTGACAACGTGTTCTGAATTTTTCATTTTCATCGAGGACAGATGTCGACGTATACTAGCCCCAACATCCACTTAGCGTCAGGTTGACTTTATGCTCGTTTTTAACATTTATGCGTTGAGCATTAGCGCTGCAACCATTTATTAGATGCCTTTACCACAATAATAGTGAGTAGTGGCCGTTTAAAGTGCTTTCCGCATGCCTAGCTATATGATTTCTTCTAAAGGCTTAGCCTTGGGGGTTACTGAAATCATATTGTAAGCCAATTATACAAAGTAACAAAGGATTTTTAACAAAAGCGATCAATTACTCCCTTTGTTTACGTCGAGCCATTGTTTCAATTTACGTATGTGATAGGTTAGCAGAGAACATAATGAGATAAAGATTAAAATTTAAAGAGTACATGAATGATAATAATCCCTGGAAATGAGGTGATCGCTACCATGTTGCTTCTAAATATTTTCATACTTTATTGTTTAACATTATCATTGTGCCCGTAATTGCCAGCAGATTGACTAAATGTGTATATTTGATATTTGTGTTTTAAATATTAATGTGTAGTTGAAAGTAAAACACTGCTAGCTTAATATACAAACCTAAAAGTTTTACGAATTAGGCTCGAAATTCAACCACAAGTTATTATAATTTTGGGAATCAGCGGCGTTTTACGTTTCGAATACGCACATATGTGTGTCTGAAAACGCAAATGGAAATTTGCGTTCGATACAATCGTCAGATTGCTTTGATGAGATTGTATCGAGCAATTTAATTGTTTGGAAAATAGCATTGAATTTTCGTAATTCAGGTTAAATTATGATGTTTTTTAAGTGACGTGGTAAATTTTTATGCAATGGCTTTCTTTTTTATTGCGTAACGAAAGAATTAGGAGTCAACTATTTGTTTGTCGATTGCCCTTTAGCTTGTAAAACAATGTATGTCCTCCATACTGCAATTCGGTTACAACGGTCTGTCAATAAGGACTTATCAGCGCAGGACAGTATTGCAGTACATTCACGCAGGTGTATTCTCCAATCTCCAATTCTCGTAGTGCGATAAGTTGACTACTATTTAATAAATAATAATAATAAATAAATTTTAATTTCGTTTTAAGAAGTACATGCCTTAAGAACTAGTAGATTGGAACCTCCATTTAAGCAAAAAAAAAATGCCTGTGTTTGGAGGGTCCGCCCTTCCATTACTACATTCATGTTACATGGCAGTATGGGTAAACATATTCTATATCATATATTAAAATTATCTATATATTACTTATATTCTAAAATTAGGACAATCAAACGATAGGAACTAGTCTACTTATAAATACTGTAGATATGTGAGTGAAAGTTTATTTATTTAGGTATACGTATGTGTGTATGTGTGTGTGTGTGTGTGTGTGTGTGTGTGTGTGTGTGTGTGTGTGTGTGTGTGTGTGTGTGTGTGTGTGTGTGTGTGTGTTTGTGTCTGTGCTTGCATGAGTTAGAATGAGTGTGTGTGATTAGAGTGTCTGAATCTGTACAAATCATATAACACAATCCAGAAGCTTCTCAGTTTCGTCATATGTCTTAAGTTGAATCCATTTCAACAAAAGCTTTTTACACTTATGATATGTTTTGTCGTATATATATACTTCTTTGTTTATTTTATTATAAAGAAAGGCAGAACGCGATATGTATTGTCTGCTTGCAAATGTGGTTTTAGTTCTGTACGTCTGGGCAACCATGTTTCTACGACGTTTATTTAAATGGCGTGGATCATAAAATAATGATTTGTGTGTTCTGAGGGTTGTCCAGAATATATACAACTTCCTGACAGAGAGTAAACCACTGGTACGATATAGAAGATCAGTAGAAAAACGCCCCTTCTTAAAGTACATAACTTTAATAAGAGAACGCTGCGCCCTCTCTAACTCCAGAAATTGAGTTTTTGCTGCACCACCCCAGACAGGAATACAATAGGCCATGACGGATTGAGCAAGAGCAATGTAAATTTGGTTGAGGAGATAATTTGGTGACTCCCCATCTGATTTGCCCAGCATTACATGTCTAAGGGTTTTGAAGATCCATGTTAGTTTCCTCGTTCTGTTGATGACATGATCAAGGTGTAAGTACCAGGATAGTCTTTGGTCTACAATTACCCCTAGATATTTTGTCTGAGCTACCTTATCGATTCTAGGGCAGTTACAGGTGTTTTTATTAGTGTCCATTGTACATTCATGAATTTTTAGGCTGAAGTCGGCCTGAGGTTGCGAGTTGTTGTTAATACTAAAACAGATAAAGTTTGTTTTAAAAGTATTTAGCGTCAAAAGGTTGTGTTTCAGCCACAGAGCGATTCGCAACAGGCCTGCCTCAGCACTAGTTTTGACTTCCTCCCAAGAATCACCGGCAAAGACTACGGCCGTATCATCAGCGTATGACAGGACTCTGGCGTTATGGATCTTTATATTACATAGGTCGTTGATATAGATAAGAAAGAGCGTAGGTCCTAAAACGCTGCCCTGCGGTACGCCACACGTCACATTAACAGCTTCACTAGTGCAGCCAGGTAGTCTTACTCTTTGTCTCCTGTCCGATAAGTAACTCTCAAAAAGGGCAAGCGGAGTCCCTCTTACTCCCATAGATTCAAGTTTATGGACAAGGATAGGGATGGACACAGTATCAAAAGCTTTTTTCAGATCGAGGAAAACCGACAGACATGTTTTAGTTTTGTCAAGTTGCCTAGTTACAAAAGAGCTTAACTCCATGATTGCATCTTCTGTCGATTTTCCCCGCCTGAATCCAAATTGTGAAGATGATAAATTATTAAATTTATTTAAGTAATTTAGTAGTCTAGTGTTAAGTAGTTTCTCTAAGATTTTAGATATTGCGGGCAGAACCGAGATCGGTCTATAATTACTAATATCTTCATCATCCCCACCCTTGTACACAGGTGTTATTATAGATTCTTTTAACGGTGCAGGAAATACTCCTTTGCAGAAGCAAAGATTTACAAGGTGGGTGATAATGGGAGCCAAGTCATCAACCGCCATCTTAAGAAATTTATTGGGGATATTATCCCATCCTGGGGCGCTGTGAGATTTCAGATGTAGGATAGTGCTACGGACTTCATCAACATGAGTATGCAGTAGTACAAAAGAATTTGATTGTG
Organism: Parnassius smintheus behrii; assembly: GCA_036936625.1. Lineage (NCBI taxonomy): Eukaryota > Metazoa > Arthropoda > Insecta > Lepidoptera > Papilionidae > Parnassius > Parnassius smintheus. The sequence continues at coordinate 4,767,463 of JAUPFT010000006.1, forward strand.
CCGGCTTATTTTCTATAAGTGTATTAGCTGTCCTTGTATCGTGTTGAATATTATTTGCAAGTTGTAATCCTATATTGGCGAAATAGTCATTAATAAAGTTTGCTGATTCAGAGGGCGAGGACCTTAAATTGAGCAGTTTAGAATTAGTATTATGTGTTTTTTTCGAGTATGTAATGTTTTTAATATTGTTCCAAAGCAGTTTATTATTATTTATTTATTTATTTTTATTTAGTTCATCTTTAAGGGAAACATACATAATTTTAGTCTAATACATAACACATATTAGTCTTAAATTTAACAATAAAGTTTCCACAGTTTTACTTGCTAGCTATTAATTGGCTATAATACTATATAATAGTTTAACGTGCTTTAACAGGCACGGGGATGGGGACAACTTCCTGACTGTTACTGAGGATTTCATAACAGATACCCTCAATTGCTGACTTCAGTCGGACCCGAGATTAGAACCCAGACCACAAAATGATCAGCAGTACAATGAGTCTACCAATGAAGCTAAATCAATGAAAATAAAATAAACTGTGACGTAGTGCCTCCTTCATATATTATTTTATCCAATGCAAATAGCGGTAATTTTAAGACAGGCAGCATCGTCAAAGGTGTGAGACGTTTGGTACTGCAATTGGATTGGTCGACCAAGAGAGGCGATTACAGCAGGTCCTTCTTAGAATTGAACAATGTTACTTCCAACGGATAATGAAAAACAAGACTTAATTACCATAAATAAAATTTCGTACAATTTCTTCGTACAATTTTTAATTCCTATAAAATATTTTGAACATATTTTGACCGTATGCATTAACTTTAATGTCCATAAGTGATCCTAGATCCTACAACTAAATGATTCAAGTTAGAAAGTTTCAGGGAAACTTCACAAAGCATTTCTCTGAAAACTTTACGACACGAGGATCAAAATTGTTCAAGCCAAACATACGAAACCAACTTAGTTACCTATTTAAACTAACTTAGTTATGCAATGCTAATAAAACTTATCTGCACTTTCATTAATAATTTCAAAAATAAGTTAAAACAACTTAAATATAATATGGTAACATCACAATAAATACACGTTTAATCGATTGTGTAAAGAACACTGGCCAGAGATTTATTTATATTATTTACAAGCACCTACAATTTAAATCTTTATAGATACAAATAAAAGAATTTTACGTTAGTTTTAAATTATGTTAAAGACCTGTCTTAGACTTGAAACGAAACCATCTTTATTGAAAACACACAACACATTTTCCGTTTGAATTACTTGGAACCAAGCAAAGAATTCAAAGTATTTTATTAATTTATTCGTTGTATTCTCTATTGCACCAACGACAATGTCCAAAAGGCAAGCTTATTTTTGTAGCAAAATAAACTTCCGATTGCATCAATATTGTTATTGGATGGTGTGACAATGGAAGGTCAGATTAAAATATGATGTAATAAAGTAGATGATGATATTAAGGTGTTCTGTCTCAAATATATTAGTAATCAACGAAAGTTTGTAAGTTAGTCGTTAGTAATTGGCTAGTGTTATTTTGAGCAAAGGCTATAATTATGGTAGTGATGACGACAATTATGAATTTGTTGATGATGGTTATGATTACGATGACGACGATGATAATTAATATGTCAGGGTCTCTTCAGGATGTAAGACTTTGCAGTCAGGTCCTTTGATTTATTTAACCGTTAAAGTTGCTATAAGCGTAAAGACAAACTTACTATAAATATATGTTATATTGACTGCCTCGTTGGTCTAGTGGTTGTAGTAGTGCGATTGCTGATCATGAGGTCCTGGGTTCGAATCCCGGGTCGGGCCAAAAATTAATTACTGAGTTTTTCCGTCAAGAAATTCTCAGTAGTCACCTGGAGTCAGGAAGTTGGCGGTATCTCACCCCCGTGCCTCGAAAAGCACGTAAAGCCGTTGGTCCTGCGCCTGATCTCTCTCCGGTCTTATCGGTTTACCGTCCCATTGGATCATGAGAGTGAGGAAATAGAGAGTGCACCTGTGCTTGCGCATACGCTTGGGCACTATAATCATATTATCGTGCCCAAGACACTCCTGTCCAGCGCCGATGGCTAGTCTTCGTTGAGGCAGACCGCCGTTGCCGAAATTCGGTCTGGAGGACCTTATTATATTGAGGACATAATATATAAAACGAAATGTATAAAATTATAGCCAATAGATAGCAATGATACGAATGTACTAAAAGCGAATGTTCTAAAATTATTATGGCGTTACTTGCCCTAACGGAATTTCCGCCCCTTTTTATTAACTTCTATAACATATCACGGCCCCTTTCCTTCCGACCTCAGCATATTTGTACGCGTTAGTTTTTATATTACCAAAATATAATCCTTTTAGTTTTTTGAAGTTAACGTTTACTTTTTATTAAAAATTAAAGAAACATCACAAGCTAGAATGTCATTTAAACGTTTAGACTAAAATTTCATCCCTCATTTTTCCACTCGTTTTGGTGGATTTTCCTTGAATAATTTAAATTTTATTAAATAACTTCAGAAACAAAACCTACTTTATTAAAAAGAAAATCATAACCACTCCACCACACGCCCGAGGTAAAAGTGTGCTCCAGAAATTTATTTTTACCTATTAATACGTAAATAATGCAAGAAGAAACTTGCCGCCTTCTATAGCCGTTTCTGGTGCTTTAGTGTGTTCTAGTAACGTGTTGATGGTGCCGGTGTACGAATGTCTTCTTATTAAAATTTTAATTGATGTTATGTAGCGCCTGTCCCCCCCCCCCCCCAAACTTCTAAGACATTTTAGCTATTTCTTCATTAATTATGAAATTTGGGGAAAATTTGAGCTCATAATACCATAACGTAATTCTATTTGACTTATTGTTTAAAAAAAGATTAAAATATTTTAATTATAGTTGAGCCTCGTACGTATGATTACGTAATGTTTTATGTCGTTGGGCGTTAAAATCGATTCACATTTGACAAAGATTCGCGTCACAACAAACAAATAAAAAACATTCAGTGGGATTAAGAACCTATATATTTTCTTGGAGTCCGCTAAAAGGCAAATCTTCATCGTTTTATATTAATAATAGCATTTATACTTTCTCAATGGCTCCTAATGTGTATTATTCCATTTTTAAATATTGTTTGGGTGCCTTTTCAAAATAGTGTCGGTAGATACAATTTTATTCTTTAAATTTTAGAGATCGGCTGTTTCATTTTATTACATTTTTTGAACGTTTTGATTGGAATAAGCTCAAGGTGTTTACTTAAATGGTATTTTTTTATATATGGAATAAGGGTAACGAACAGACGCGGAGTCCACCTTATCGTAAGTGGATGCTGTGGCCCATAGACATGTACATTTATACTCAGTTAAGAATCAAAATGCCCATGCGTTTCTTACCCTTGAGAACTAAGATGGTATGCTTCGTTTCCAATAAAAAAGGTCTGCAAATCTTTGCACACACCATATAAAATAAAGCAGCATTAAGGTTATTTTTTTTATTTATTTATTTATTCATTCAAATGTAAGTACATTATTTTTACAATTATCTCGCCAAACTGCAATCAGTTTGTCGGCGAGTACACGCTCTTAAAACTATATAATATCATTATGCACCATCACCTACAAAAACACAATTAATTACTACAAAAAAAAATATAACCTTACCTTACTACAATTTCACAATATTTAGAAATTATTAAACTAAAAAAAATAAACAACAACAGCAATACACAAATCAAATAAATCAAACATAAAAATCGATTAACAAAAGTATGCAACAATGTATGTGTTATAACTCTGCTAATAATGTCCTTTTCAAAGACGATTTTAATAAATTTTTGCTTAATTTATTTTTATTTGGAGGCGTTTCTCTTAACCATTTTATTTTATTATATATTCTGGGTACAATGTATTTATTCAAGCGCTGTCCATAATAGTTATTTGCACTAGGCTCTTCAAGTTTTTTTTCCCTTACCTTACGCGTGTTGTATGTGTTAGTAATAGGTACTTTATAGTCGTCAGTATAGTAATGTTCAATTGCTATTAAATATTTTAACCGTGTTTCAACAGGGAGTATTTTACACATAGGAAATAATTTTTCGTATTGTTTTTTACAGCTTTTCTTATCTTTTGAATTAATTAAAATTTTTATAATACGTATTTGTAGGCTTTTCACTTGTTTTATATAAGTACTAAATGTACGGCCGTACACAATAAGACCATAGTTAATTAAAGATTCAATTAATGCATAGTAAACCACTAATAGAACGTGTTTACTTGCTACTTTTCGAATTTGATAGAATTTGCCTAAAATTGACCTTAATTTTGAACATACTTCTTCAATGTGTAATTTCCAATTAAAACTACTATCTACCAACAGTCCTAAATATTTGTAACTATTAACAAATTCTATTTTGGCACATTGACATGATAATTTTCCCCTGTGCAAGCACTCGTAGTCATGCCCTACAATACCTATTTCTTCATAGCGTACATTCTTAGCTAGCCTGTTGTATGGAGAATGTAAATGCATACACTTTGTTTTTTTCAAGTTCAATATTATGCCGTTATCATGTGCCCACTGGGTGATCCTATCAAAGTCTTCCTGTATTTTATCGCAAGCTTCATGTAAGTTTTTGGAAGCATACAATAGGCACATGTCATCGGCGTACATGTAGGTATCGCAGTGATGCACCACATTAACCACACTATTCACCAATATAATGTACCCTACGGGGCCGTACACAGAACCGGTTGGTACACCGAGAGAGATGTGTTCTTCAGCGCCAGTCGTCCTACTCACCATAGTGCGAATAGTCCGATTTGATAAATAATTACGGAACCATTCATTTACAGGGCCCCGAATTCCACATTCCTCCATAGCCCCCAGAAGTACCTCGTGGTCCAGAGTATCAAATGCCTTCTTATAGTCTATAAAAAGAGCCACCACCTGTTTACCATTATTAAGACTGTAGTTAATTGCTTCCGAAAACTTAGTTAACGCAGTACTAGTACTCTGTCCTCTCCTAAAACCATGTTGACATTCAGTAATAATGTTAAATTTCTCTAAGAATCTACCCACTCTTTGTATGACTACCTTTTCTAAAATTTTATTTATTACTGGAAGAATAGCTATTGGCCTGTAATTTGTGTATTCATAATGGCTGCCACCTTTAAAAATAAGTCGTATTATGGATTTTTTTAATTTATCTGGATAAATACTTTTTTTTATACATAAATTGACAAACTTTGCTAAAATTGGACTTATTTCATTTTTTATATACTTCAAATCCTTAACTCTAATTTTATCCACCCCTGGTGACTTTCGTTCTGACAACATATTTATAATTTCTTTTATTTCCGACGAGTTTACTTTTACAAACCTGAAAGATATTTCGCTCGATTTAACATAACTATTTCTGTTTAGGAAATTAGTGTTACATCTATGTTTTATGTATTCTATTTCTTTTGTGAAGGTTTTTGAAAATTCACTACATATATTGTATATATTATCTATTTTACCGAGATATTTCAAGATAACGCTATCTAGATTAGGTTTAGAGCGTCCTATCCACGTATTGATATTTTCCCATATTTTTCTAAAATCTCCGTTACAATCATTTATTTCCTTTTGTCTATACCTATTCCTAGCACTATTAATTAATTTATTCACCTTATTCCTAAATGAAGTGTACTCTAACCTTTTGGTCATATTGTTAGGCGATGCTTTCCACTCCCGAAATAGCATATCACGCTTTAATAATTTATCATATATTTCTTTATTAACCCATGGCTGACTAATTCTGTTATTCTTCAAAGTTATTTTAATTTTACTTTCCTCATAAATCTTAGAGAATGTAGAACATATTGATTCATATAACAATATTGGGCATAATATAGACAAAAATTGTGACCAATCCGTTAATCTTAATTTTTCCTTAACTAACTTATTATCTATTACAAATTTGTATTTACATACTTCGTTATAGTTATTGCACACTGTATGCTTACGGTCAATATTAAGGGTAATACCTACTGCACTATGATCTGAGATGTTGCACTCGAGTATAAATGAAGCTGTCGGCCCGCAGCCGGAGCGCGTCGTCCGTACCCATACATGCTCGACGCAGCTCTGGTCGAGTCGGCCGTCGACAATCGCCTCGCGCGTTATCTCCCTCGCTGGTATAGCACACATGAGGCCGCTTTCACACAGGGTGCTTTTAAAACGGTCAATTGTCGGGTTTATTTTATTTCTTGAGATATCTATATTTGTGTCTCCTATTATGATTAGATCATCCTGTGACGGTATCTTCCTTATTAATATTCCTAGTTGATCTATAAATTGCTTTTTGTTTTTACTCGGTGGTCTGTAACATGCTATAAGATGTAAAGTTCTTGTTGTCGTAATTATTCGTCCATATAAAGTTTCCAACGCAGTTGTATTTCCTACTTCCATTTCAATATTTAGTCCTTCCTTCCAGTAGATAAGTATTCCTCCTCCTCTTTTCACTTCTCTGGTATTCGCATAGCTATTATATCCTTGAATCTCATAAAAGGGTAATTCTTCTTTCTTTATGTTTACTTCTGTTAAGATTATAATATTTATAGAGCATAAAGTTTGTTGTAATAGTACTGTTAACTCATTAAAATGTTTTCTTAAAGATCTAATATTTAGGTGTAAAATATGTATTTTATTATAGTCTGTGCCCCATTGTTTACTCAAAGTAATAATATTTTTAAATCTATTAAATTTTATATCTGTGATGCTTTCATTAAAATTTTCGAATTTTAAGGGTAACAAAAAACCACGTAGTGTATCCACATTACGCTAGTTGCATATTTATGCTTTAAGATTTTGTATATCTTTCTCACATGAAATCCTGTGTATTTTAGTTTCATTTTCTTTTTTAACTAATATATTAGAATTCTGTATCCATATGTATTTATAAATTTGTTTTAGTTCATTCTTTGAGGTCCAAAATAATTGTCGCTTGTATTTAGGTAGGTCCTCATTAATATAAATCGAACTTTTGGAATTATTACCATATACGTGATCATTCGTTAATATCGTTTTGCGAAGACTGAGCCATTTATCACGCGCTGATCTCGACCGAAGAGTAACTATAACTGGTTGCGGCTTTATTTTTTCTGGTTTTGGTCTTCCTACCCTATTTACGTCGACAATATCAGCCTTGCACAAGTTATATTTTTCCGCTATAACATTCACGACCTCAAAAATTTGTTCATTACTTTGCCTCTCCAGACCAGCAATTTCTATGTTATTTTCCTTCTCCCTCTGCTCTATTTCCAAGATCCTTTCCTCCATTGCTTAGTTACATTTTTCCAGATAGGTATTTTTATTCTCCAAATTTTTGATTTTTCTCTCAGCTTCCTCTTTGAATTCAATAATCGATTGGTACTGCTCAGCGTAGAAGTCTACTGTATCCTTGAGTTCTTCAATGCTCCTTTCCATTTTATAGATAATCTCTAACTTTTTATTTACCTCACCTAGCAACATTTCCACTGATGTCTTACTGAGATCAACATCAATCATGGGCTTTCTAATTCTTTCAGGGCTTTCGTTCTTTTGGCATTCTTCACAAATTTCTTTCTGCATATGCTTCTTAAGGTTTCGAACACATTTTTTGTGAAATACAGACTCACAAGAACCCTTACACTTGATCACTTCATCCTTTGATAAGGACACATACTGTTTACATTTCTTACACTGCACCATTTTAGAGTATTTATAATAGTTAAACAATTTTTTTTTGTATTGCACCGATATGATTTTAGAAGTCCATATAATGTAGGTATTCTATGCACGTCCGCGCGCCGAGCGTATAAACTGCGGAATGGGACTATTATGCTGCTACTTTACGCTGGTATTCTATGAGATTTATTTGATAAATTTTATCCCTCCTTTTTACACCCGTAGGGGTGGATTTTTTGGATCTATTTATGTATACAGTACAATATACAGGAAACAGTCTTATAGTGAGTTCGTACAAAGGTTCAACTTATTCCATAATTTGCTGATAGATCTTCTAGTTGACCCATAAAGAAAAATATATTATAAAGGCAAACTAATGCATATATTATAATTATTAATATGCAAAATGTTACTTAAATTATGTTAAATAATAAAAAAATACATAAATACGATAAAAATGTATAATATATAAAAACTAATACTAATATAATACAGTAAAATATATTAATTAATAAGACGCAAGGAAACTATTTAATTCTGGTTTCTTAAATGCCAATATAATTTCGGAACTTCTTATATAATGCGGCAGTGAGTTTCACAACGTAACCGCGTGGACAGAGAAGGAATAGGAGTAAAAACCGAAATTATGGACGGGAAAATAAGGAAGATTTTAACAAGGTATCTACATGGTTCATCCGAAGGATGGAAAATGAAAATCAGCTTCTAAGGTATGAGGGAGAGGATGGATTGTGCAAGATGTTATAGAGGAAACGTAACAATCGAGTGTTCCTATGAAGTCTAACTGGCAGCCACTTGAGTTGCTTGTGAAATTGAGATATAGAAGGATCATACAATGTTAGTATTACCTATAATTAAACTTATAACTAGGTTATTAGGCATAATATATTCGGTCAATATTCGCTGATGATTCACGTAGTTCAGCTATGTTTTATTGACCTGATCTGTGATTTGAGTGAAGGCATAATATTCTGAAAGGCGAAGTTACAAAAGCTCCAAGAAAAACTAAAATTAAAAATTGGCTAGCTCAGATGATGTTCACAAAGAGGTACTCAAACCTATCGAGGAAGAAAATAATGATGCCCTCATTAACTTTTTAACGCCATATATGATCTTGGCCACTTCTCCAAGGAATGATTAACTACACGCACTTCACGCACAAAACTTTTTGTAACTTTTATGTATTTCAAAGACTACACCGGTTTGAAAAACAAGACCTTTTTAAAGGTGAAATGGTAAAAAAAAATATTGAAAAAATTAATGATTTAAAATGTCGCAACTAGCGAGGACCCAAGTAATAGAAAGCCCGTGTCACTTAGTATTTAGTTGTTATCAGGAAGATGCTACAGCTAACTTTCTGCTTCAGTTTCCTATTCCTGATGCTATGGGGTTGTGGATAATATTCTTACACCCTTATTTCACAAGGCAAGGTATAGTTATCATTAAAAGAAATTCAGTAGTTTCCATAACATTACACTCGAATGCCTGTCTCCCAAAGTGATAGGCAGAGACTACGGACTAACATTTGGTACGATCCTGACACACCTCTCTCGCCTAATTTACATCCATACCATACACGCTTGTTGGTTAAGGGTAGTCCTGTTCTGGCCCGTTTTCAATATATTTCCAATTTCGTATAGAGCTTCCCTTCTCAACTTTTCTGTTCACTTATGCAACATAAATTGGCTTTGTCAATCTTTCATCCTTCATTCTTCCAATATTATCAAATCAACAAAGTATTCATTCCTTAATCCTAGTCACAACATCATCTTGCAAACCACACTTTTATCACACGATTTCTAAACTTGTCATTTAGATTCAGCCCAGTTCAAATAGAAATGCGGTCATTAATAACCACATTTCAATCGTATATATTTTACTCTCGGCCTTTTTCGCTACAATATACTATCAATACCATAGATTAGGATAGGCACTGACACAGCATTGTGTTATTTCTATACGTGCATTTTTGACACAATCGGACGTCCCACAATAGTTTTCATGAAATAAGGCAAAATTGAATGTGCCATTTTACCAAATAGGAAGTTGATAACATAGTCTGATCGCTGTTCCATTAAGTAAGAGAAATTATTTAAAAGATCTCAATATAAACATATAAAGTCTTACATACTTTTAATAAAGTTACTAATCCGTTGGACTATGTCGGTCACTCTTGTTCTACTGTGGATATCCTCATTTATAAATTTATCACGCAGAGAAACTCCGAGCATAGCCCTCTCCAAAGCCCGCTGAGCGACTTTGAGCGTCCTCATACGACCAGCAGTGAAGGACCACGTCTCAGTTCCGTAGGTCATCACTGGCAACACGCACTGGTTGTACAACTTAGTTTTCAGGTTTTGAGGTATACCTGACGAGAAGATGTGTCCTAATTTCCCGAACACTGCCCAGCCGAGTTGAATCCGTCGATTGTCGATATATACCGAGAGGTCGAGTATATATAAGATATACGCGTCTGCGTTTTGATTCGTAATCGAGGGTAGTTAAACAGAGGGTAGGCAACCACATACCATCAGATGAACTGTGTGCTCGTTCGTCACCCTATCCTATAAAAAAAAAACCAAAGTATAAACAAGGTAATAATTTATACTACTAATGTCGTTCCTCTCTCTTGAGATGTACAATGTAAGAATGTGTGACTGTAAGAAGTATTTGTGTTACGAGTGCGCGTGTTCCAAATAATATTATTATTTTGTACGGATAGTACAGTGGGTGAAAAATATACAACAATGTATGTTTAAGTCTGAATACTAAGAAGGTTTTTAGTTTCATTATAAGTTGATTTTTGTAGGTAAGCATGTACGGTTTTTTACAATCTATTTTATTAAGGTGGTAAATGTCTACTATTTTATTTAGTTATTATTTAAGTGTGGTCCTAAAAATGCAAAGAATCTTCATATAAAATTTGTTTCAATATTAGTCTATCTACGCCAAATTTCCTGCGTTCCTTGTATAGCAATAAGCTATGTTGTTTTTGAATGATCATTAATATTTGCAGTTGTCTTGCTGTAAGGACCTGACAGTTATCGTAAAGTTGTGATGTAGGATAAAGAAAAGTTTTAAATGTTGCTACTTTGAGTATAATACTTTTCTATCTTTTTCAAGACTTTTTTAGAAGCACCACCACATGTTGAAATGCAGTACATTATAATAACTGACATAAAGCTAAGTAAATTCGTTGTCAAATGTCAAATATCTGGATCCAGTAAATGTATAATGGTTTTAAAAATATATATTAATTTATAATTTTTTTGATATGCATGTTAATGTGTTGTTAAAATTAAAATTACTATCTATTATAACTTCTAGATATTTAATATATTCAATGTACTCAAGTTAAAGGCAGAAAAAGCTGTTATCCCTTGTTAGACAATTATATGAATGAATCACATAGTTAAAATTTTCAAGGTTTCCTAATGAATAAACTTTTGTTTCGTATATTTCTTGAACGTTTATTACTGCAAATCCAATTAGTAATTGCATTTATACCTATCTGTGCAGATGAGAATACATCTATTCACGTATATGCAACAAATATCAACATCTGCATATGATATTATATGACCCTCAAAGATTTCAATTTTTTCAAATTATTAATATAAATAGGAAATAAGGTTGGCCTGTGTATACCTCCACCCTTGTGGCACGCCATGTGTTACTAGTAAATCGTTGCTGTTAATATTATTTATCAGCAACGATTTACTAGTAACACATGGCTTGAACACGTGGTACAGCCATCCTGCAGTTATATTAAAAGTATAGTTGTAACACGAATGGGTCGGTTCGACCGGCGAAGGACCACGCTCTTACAGAATACCAGCGTCAAATAGTAGCTTAATGCTGCTGTGTTTCGTATGGTGAGTGTAGAGAACCGGAGATCCTTTTTACTGGAAACGAAGCATTCCATCTTAGTCCGCAAGGATGACAACGCATCTGCATTTTGAATCGTAATCGAGGATAGATTTAGATGTCTATGAGCCACAGCAACCACTTACCATCAGGTGGACTGTGTGCTCGTTTGTAACCCTATCCTATAAAAAAGTTACACTAAAACATTGCTATCTCTCTGACCGACATTTTCTAGTCTATGAGAACATAGAATTTCCCTCAGGTAAAGGATTCATCTTTATGATTTCTTATATTTACGCGAACACTACACATGATTAAAACTACTTTTACGGATTTTATCGCGTTTATTTTTACTTTTTTATTTTTTAATTCCCGACGTTTCGGGCGCTTTCCAGCACAGATCGGACCATAAACAATAATTAAAAAAATCTGAAAGTACTCCGGGCTTAACAATGACATCGGGACGTCAGTCCTTTCAGTCCCCCGTGAGCATGGGTGCTGGAAAGCGCCCGAAACGTCGGTAATTAAAAAATAAAAAGTAAAAATAAACGCGATAAAATCCGTAAAAGTAGATTCATCTTTAGTTTTTTTTATTGAATAGGCGTGACAAACGAGTATACCGTTCACTGGACGGGAAGGGAGTAATATTATCCAAAGACATCCTTGATTAAGAATTAAAATGCACAATGCTTTTGTTATCACTTAAGTACTAAGATTGAATGCTTCTTTTCCATTAAAAAAAGGTTCTCCATTTCTTTACACTCATCATACAAAATACAGCAGCATTAAGATGCTATTTCACGCTGTTATTCTGTGAAAACGTGGTACTTTCCTGGTGGTGCAAACCCATTCGTTTTATAACCATAATATAGCTGCAATATACCAAGTATAAAATTATTAATCGTTGAAAACATCTGACGGCTGCAATCAGAAAAGAAAATATTTTACATTATAATGAAGCAGGATTTATTTAAAAAAAATCACAAAGGAACCCTCATGGGTGAATCGCTGAAGCAGTATTCACAAATGAAGATCCTCATTTACGAAGGTGTGTCATCATACTTACTTACCTTTCAAATTGAGCAGGACATATTCAGCAGAATAAAAGGTCGATTGTTTGTTTAAAAAGTTAACTTAATACGAATTCTCTTTCGTAAAAACAAAATGATTTTATTTTAGGGATTTAATTTTATTATTTATAGGATCCCAAGCAAATGGTAGCACCCAGCAAACTTCTTTATTGAAATTACTATGTTTTTTTTTAAATTTCACTAGCATCGCGAATCATCTTTGGAAGACAGCGGTGTTTTAACGAAGCTTTTTGAATGAAGAACGAAAGAGCAATCCTGTACGTTTTCACAGACTGCAGAATTTCCAGAGCATTGATTCTTCACATACGCTATTTGTTCTTTTACGCGGGTTTTATTGGTCTTTTAGTTTGTCCTATGTAAGAGAGACCACATTCACAATCAAACTTGTACACTCCTACATCTTGCAGAGAGATATTACATTTGACAGCATCTTGAAATATGTTTTGATGGATCTTGTCAGACCTCAGACATAAGGTAGCACAGCAGACATATGCTCGACTTTGACTGGTTTCACTCATTCACTATGATGTTGGCGTGGGACCCGAAGTTTTTTACATATTGGACCACGGCGGCCAGGTGTTAGCTGTCTAAAATCCCTTGTGTGAAACGAAAAATTTTCCCACGGTACGGAACTGTGGAGGATGGTGGTGAGAATCAACATTTTAACATCGACCTTTATGGGTCTTTTTCAATAGACATTGTGGCTTAAGGTGTTATCAGGATTCCGCATTACTAATAAATCCAGAAAAGCTACAGAAATATTTGATTTTATTTATTACAGGCGATATGCCTTCGGTTTCGGACGGGAGATTTCTGGATCTCGACAACAGCACCATCTACCGGATCTAAATGCAAAATTAAACCACCTAGGAACCCATCAGAACATACAAAAAACATCAAAATCCTTTGAGTCGTTTTTTTAGTTTTAGCGAGACTAACGGCCGGCATTTGATTTTTATATATAGAGATATTAGATTCAAATCATTGATTTTTGGCAAAACGAAGAAATTGCAATTGTGAGGTCTAGACTGTGACTTTTTTTAAAAACTAAAAATAACTGTTACTTTATGAATTTTAACCGCATTTTTTATTGAATATTTGTGGATATCTATTGAGAGGCCTTCATTGAGTTACTAACTTTTGATAGGCGGTGATTTAGATATTGATGATTCTGTGGAAGCCTGATTATTCTCCGATAGACGACCCAATTATGTTGCGGTTATAAATAATGTCGTTGTCGTTGATCAATCGGTGTGTAAAACCTTCCCTGAAACTTCTGAATCTTACTTAAAATCTCAAGTCACTCCATAACCATGCCACAGTCGATCTTGGCTCAATTTGGTCACTTTACACAGATTTTTTTTATTTTGACAGAAAAAAAATTGAAAATTGGCGGAAAAATTAATGTTTTTTTTATGAACCTATTTTATAATTTATAATACTAATCAAGATTGTCAGTTTGCAAAGATTGATTCGGCATTGTTAGTTTTATTTTTAAATATTACAGCTTTTTGTTCCGTCGATATTTGAGCGGTGCTACAGTCAAAGTCAGGTGCCAAATTGACTGTCGGTATATCGAAGTGCCGAAGCACAATAGGGCTACGATGGCTAACCGAGCATAAAACCAGATTACAAAACCTATTTAACTGCAGAGAGGTGTAAGATAGGGTGACGTTATATCCCCAAAACTTCACCACCAAGCTACTGGACTGGAAAGGATATGTTATTAGCATCAATGGTGAGTACATCTCTCACCTTCGATTTTCTGACAATATAGTTCTTATGGCAGAAACGCTAGATGACCTAAGCACTATGCTTAATGACCTCAATAGTGACTTCCAACAGGGAGGTCTTAAAATGAACATGGAAAAAACGAAGGTCATATGTAACGTCCATACGACACCTACGCCGGTAGTCGTTAGGAGCTCCAAGCTCGAAGTTGTTGACGAGTATGTTTATCTGGGACAAAGAATCCGACTAGTTAATTCCAACTTCAACCGACAGGCTAGTCGGCGCATTAAACTCAGCTTGACAGCCTTAACGAAATTCGTACTCATCTTTCCGTCAAGTCTACCTAAAAACTTGAAAACTAGATGATAAAACCAGTGCGTGTTGCCAGTTATGACTAATTGATCTGAGACGTGGTCCTTCACTGCTGACCGTACGTGGACGCTCATAGTCCGAGACAGACCAACGGATTGGTAAACTAAAGTGGTAATGGGCCGTCCATATAGCTCAAAGTACCGATAATTGATGGGAAAGAAAGGTTCTCGAGTGGCAGCCCCACTAGATGTAGTGACGACCTGTTAGGACATGTAGGAAGTCGATGCACGCAGGTGGTTCAAGACCGTGCTTTGCGGCATTCCTTGGGGGAGTTTATGATCAGCAGAGGACCTGTAAAGAGCTGTAATTTACGCACTTACTATTATGTAGGATAGTAGTCAAGCTCAAGCAAGTTAGAAAAACTGAAAATAAATGTTCAATATGAGAAAAATAAAGAAATTAATGGAAAGGAAATTAATGGCATACATATTTCCAAGTACAAATATCATTTCTTTTAATAAATTTCGATTGAATTAACCTACTACACCAATTGATCGACATAAATCGACGTCGATCAATGGCATCGATTGACAATCGATCGATTTGTGTTAACACCCTAAGTATCATAATACATCCCACCCAAAATTCTATATACGCTAACATTATCACCAAACACTTAATCTCATAAGCGGCTTTGAACTCACTTCTCATTTACGTAAGATCGTCTTAAGGACATCCGTTTGAAGTAATGTTAAGGAAATGATATATATTTATTTACTTATTTATTTCCTTGGGATTGGCAATGGATAATATACTCTTGTGTATTTATATGAATGGGTAATTAGATGATACTCAAATGGCTTACAAATTATATGGCTAATATGTTACCCTTACAGCCTCCTTTTAATTTTTCCCATAGCTTGCTTTTAATGTGTATTTGCCATAGTTACCGCGCTTTGCAGACTGATTGACAACAGCAGTTTTTTTAATTGTTATTAGAAGATGCCGCCGCCCATCTGTTTCGTTTCTCTCTGTCGCCTCTTACGACACCCACGGTAAGATATCGTGTAACTTTAAAAAAACTTACACCGTAACTATGCGGTATTAAACGATCTTATATATCACCTGTTTATAATGTATAGCTATATAAATACAAAAATTCTGCAAGGTTATATAATTAGTTATAAAGATATAGGGTAAAGGCTAATTTCCTCATTTTTGAGTTTTTTTATATATACTTACAACTTATCTTTAAAAGAAGTGTTAATAAGGTAGAATTAGCCACTATCTCTGAAAAATTTCAAACCAAATTGTTAGTGTTAGAGCCCTGTTACAACTATATTACGGTTGTAGCACGAATAGATCAGCTCGACCGAAGTGAGGCCATGATGTGAGAGAATACCAGCGTAGAATAGCAACTTAATGCCGCTGTGTTTCGTATGATGAGCGTAGAGAACCGGGTACCCTTTCAACTGGAAACGAGGTATTACATATTAGTTCTTAACAGAGACAACGCATTTGCATTTCGATTTTTAAGTAAGGGTATATGTAGAGAGCGAATCCCATAAACATGTCTACGGGCTGCAGCATCCACTTACCGTCGGAAGGGCTGTGTGCTCGTCTGTTATCCTTATTAAATAAAAAAAACTCAATTTCGTAATAACAAATCCATTTCTAATACTTAACTTTTTATTCCCCACAAGCTTTTCCGCCTTTAATATAATTATAATAACGTCGTTAATGATTGGAATATCCTCATTATTCGAAAGCTGTGGCCCCTAAGAGCTAATTTTCTATAAAACTGTATTAACTCCTGTACTCATCACTCTTCCTGTATTGAAGTTGGTTAAAAGCTGAAACCCGACAGTAAGAGCTCTTACCGCACAAAAATCAATAAGGATGTAATTCAAACGTAAAGTTGATGGTACTTGTCACTGACTCGCGTTTAATAATTAATGTGGAAACCCTGTTAATATGCACTTGTAATTTATTCCGCCTTTCTAAATCAAAGACACAATATTTTGAAAGGTATTTTTTATACTTGCTATGTTATGTCATTCAGTTGATACGATTTAAGTTTTATAATTAAAATTATTTAATATGTTTGATTAAATTTTTATACGTAGCATAATTTATTAAGAAAGCAATTAGTATCAGTATCTGCTTCAGCTTATTCGTACAATCAAATTGATGGTACTGTTAGAATGGCTCGCCTTGGATGCGTTTTAAAAAGGATACTTTTTACTGCTGCAAAACTAATTTTATTTAATTACACATCGAAATTTTATAAATTATGAGAAAGTTTTGTACCGAACAAACGTTAGAGTTTGGCCGCTTAATTTATATAAAAAATCTCTTTTATCTACTTTACATAATGCTTACATGGTCATGGTCATAATCTTTGGTCATGTAGAAAGAATGAAAGAGGAAAGAGTGACAAAGCAAATTTATATTGCTAATATGAACGGCAGAGTCAAGAAGGGTTGCCATAGACGAAAGTTTATCGACCAAATTGGCAATATATTGAAAATGAGCTACCTAGGAGTACCCTTAACCAACGAGCGTTTATGTATGGATGTAAAGAAGGCAAGAGAGGGGTTTCAGTATCGTTCCAAATGGAAGGCTGTAGTCTCTGCTTACCCCTCAGTGACAGGCGTGAGTTTTAATAACTTGTATATCTCCCTCCTTAAGACGGAGGTTATATTTTAAGATAAACGTAGGATACAATAAAGTCATTATTTCAAGTTAATTTAATTAACATTAGAATACTCAAGAACAGTTATATAATTAAATTAAATTTTTTTACAGGTACAATTGCAATAGTTAATACTTAATGTCAATTGACAATCTTAAAAAGTTAATATATACATACACACACACACACACATATATATATATATATATATATATATATATATATATATATATATATATATATATATATATATATATATATATAACACTAAGCATATTATTTAGAAACATTAAAACTGAAAAGCAATTAACAAATTTTTGTTGTTACATACTTCTTCACAGTTCAGGCTACACGCCTTTGGAACTCCTTGCCCGATGACATCAGAAAAGCTCCCAAAAAGTACGCTTTTAAAAAGTTGGTCCGTGATCATTTATTAAAGACAACGCATTCCACATGACTCATCTATTTAATATGTATTGCCAAACAGACGTATATATTCATAGTCATTTGTATATACTAATTATGTATGTATTTGAATATGTTTACTTGTATGTATATCCATTTATTTATATATTTGTATATATGTAAGTGTTGGCGACGCGCCTATAAGAATATTTCAATTTATTAGTCAACCGATTACGAATAGCTTCTAAAAAGCAAATTATCAAGCAACAATATTCCGATAAGAAAATGCTTAGTTGAATCTTAAAAAAAATTTGGAATTAATGATATGAAGGTCTTGGGTTCGACTCCCAGGCTGGAATAGTTTATCGTTTTCTTAGTAATATCTCTTAATAAATTCATATAGGGAATTTTTAAGATATACATTATGTTACCAGATTTGTTCCCTGGTCGAGATGATCGCTGTGCATAAGTAGAATTAATGGAAATTAATTGCATAAGTATTGTCTTATATGAGTTTGATATGTTTTGTATGAAAACAAATGCCTATTTTCTATGATTGATTTATGAAAACATTCACTTATATTGTTTGATAAGAAACATGATAACTGATAAGAATCTGATTAGAAATAGTTTTCAAAGTTTGAGAATTGTGTAGAATCATTTATTCACCTAGTACTGTTGATATTAGTGTATAATAAATTTTACATTTTTACTGATTGTGATGAAATAGTGTGAGTTCATAGACGCACGCTAGCCACGTACTTAGGAGGCCAAATATGTAGAAATTTAAATATTTGCAAATATCAGCAATTTATGTAAAAATGACTTGTAAAACATTTTAGATTGATTGTACGTGTAAAAGAGGTGAATTCTGTGTTATTTTTATGTGAAAATTCCTGTGAATAAGTGAAATAATGATAGTTTTGTATAAGAAATTTAAAAGTGTTTTAATAGTGAAATGTATAGAGAAAATGTAAATTAAACTATTGTATTAGTTAAGGTTTGTATAATTTCAAGTGGAAAATATTGTTTTAACTTTCTGTGTTAAATATTTGAGAAATTCCAACTTTGAACATGTGAGTAAAATAAGCATATTTTGTTAAATAAATAAAGGGTTTTTTGTGATATGAAAATGTAATGTATATCGTAGAATAGATATGTTTTTGTGCTATCTTTATAAGTAAATTGTATAAATGTATGTCTTATACAAATAAAGTTATTGAGCAAACCGCGAGAGAGTGATAGTACAAATTGATGTAATTGAGTTGCGCAAGCGCACAAATGGCGCGGCTCACTTTCGCGTTTAGCTTCGAGGTAGTTCAGTAAATTGATTTTTCTTGCTAATCGTTCGGGAAATGTTCGGGAAAAGTGCAAGACCAGCATTCAATGAGAAGAAGAAAGAACAAGTACAGGGAAGTGATAGGGAAAAGTAATTACTCTCTCACGGAACGGTTTGAAGATATTTGCTGTTTTATTCCCAAGGAATTCTCCCCCTAAAGTGATACAATCCATATCGAAGAATTAAGGCGTTAGGACCGGGACGACTTCGGAAGACCCGTAATCCCCGCCTGAACCTATTTTCTGAAAAGAAAGAGATTATCGCCCTTGTGTGTTACTCCTTTGCGGAGATCACATACGTTGTTCCCGAAACCAACGTAGGCGTTATAGGAGGCCGGATCGAGAGAAGCCTCGATTCCCCCCTTCTGTTTCTTAGTTTAACGTTTGTCTGGTTCCTTTTCAAGTGGTCCTTCGAGCCGGATCAAGGAACCAGCTGTGGACTGCTGGTTATGGAAAAAAAAGACCTTCGGAGCCGAGTGAAGATCAGCAACCGAAGGAAGCCGGAGGTTTGAGCTGAAGCGACAGGACCAAAGACCAGAAGACCAGGTCAGCGCAGTAGGACCGGACCTGGAACTACCGGAAGAAAGAAAACCGGGATTGCGGCTTGGGGCGTGTGCTCGCATGAGGCACGTATCGCAGCCAGGCGCAGATGCCTTGTGAAGGCGCTCATCGTGGCCAAGCAAGGCTTGGCATTTTTCCTGTCGGGCAAGCGTGCTCGGCATTTTCCTGTCGGACGATCGTGTCCGGCATTTCCTGTCGGACGACCGTGTCTGGCATTTCCTGTCGGGTCATCAGAGGGTGCAAGGAGAAGAAGCATCCACCACTGCTGCTGCCAGGCGAGGGTTCTCGTGGGCACCTGACTGCATCGTGGCCGGAAGAGGGCGCCTGGACGAGGCATCACCGGCGACTGGGCGACGAAGCGCAGCATATATTCCGACCACCTAACGGTGCCAAACAGTCGGGCTCTGGCACAACACCTTCGGGTGGAGCAGTTCTTTCGAGCGAGACTGCGCTTGCACTACCGCTCGACAGTTTCGTCATATTCCTTGGCGGGACAGTTCCCTCCATTCCATTCCTGCACGAATCCATCCCTTGACGGCTCACCTCGGTAGGCCCCGTTCAGGATTGATAGGGCTGATAGGGCTGTTAGGGTGGTAGTAAGGTTGTATGGTTGGGATATAAAGGGGGGGAGGGGTAGTGGGGTTTGGTTGGGGTGTAGAAAGGTTATAGATAAGGGGTTGTAAGGACCGTAGGGACAGTTAGGGACCGTAGGCCAACAATCACCTTCCTGCAAGATGAAGAAGGCACAAGACCAGACAGGGAGAAGCGAAGGAACCAAGACAAGGATAGGGCCATCAAGAAAAGGTAAAGAGGCGGAACCATCTGGAGCGACCACAGCTACTGCTTCGAGTGGAACAACTCCTTCAAGTGGAGCCACCACCGATACGTCCACATTCACGTGGGACTCAGGGGCGTCCATGGCAACGACAAGCAACAGGACGGACACCAGTGATACGCAGGCCAGTACCGCACAACAATCCGTTATATCCAGGAGTGAAACGGTAGTCGAAAAAGTAGGTCAAGGGACCGAAGAAGCGGCATCGTCAAGAACAGTAATCGGGCACACTAGTGACAAAGGGTCACAGAGAGGTAGTAGGTCATCGCGATCGGCGAGGCTGAAAGCCGAATTAGAGGCGCGGAACAAATTCGAACGCTCAGAGCTCGAACGAGCACAGGCAGCTGCTGGCTTAGCCAAGTCTCAATTGGAGTTGGCACGACTCAACCGAGAAGAGGAGATTGACTCGACTGAGGATGATGAAGAGCGGAATACTCAGGTGGAACCTTTCGTAAGGAGTTGGGTTCAACAGACCATAATGAGCGCGCCGGTTAGTGTAACGCAACCCGATATTACTGATAAGGAAGCGTGTAAAGGATCACGCTGCAAAGGGGCGGAGATCGAGCGCAACCAAGGAAATGCACAGAAAACACACGCGAGTGAGGTGTAATAATTGACCGAAGCGATTGTGAGTGCAATAAAGATAGCGGGAAAAGATAATTCTTCCCAGCTTCATTTCCTCCAGGAATTAACGGTGTTCGATGGAGACCCGGGTGAATGGATAGTTTTCAAAACGGTGTTTCAAGACACAAAAAGCCAATTTTCAGGGGTGCAGAATGTCGCACGCCTTAGGAGGGCATTAAAGGGCACCGCTAAGGAAGCGGTTAAGTCGTTGTTGTTTACTTTATGTGAACCTGAAGAAATAATGAACGCTCTCGTGAGAAGATTCGGTAGGGTTGAGATGCTCATTTTAGCCGAAATCGAGATGCTCATTTTAGCCGAAATCGAGAATGTAAGACGTATGCCAAGATTGGCAGAAGATTGCCGGAATATAAGATCTTTTGCAAGTCGTATTACGAACGTGGTTGCCACAATACAAGCATTGAATCAACCACAGTATTTATACTCACCGGAGTTAGTAAACCGCATAGTAGAGAAACTCGGAACTATGATTAAATTTAAATGGTTTGAATATTGAGCTCAGCATCCTTTGGATCCAGAGTTACAGAAGATGGCCAAGTTTTTAAATTTATTGAGTGAACAATTTGGAACGTCCTTAAGGAATGAAAATGTGCCTGAAAAACGGAACCGTCCTGAATTCGGGAAGCAAACTGTACACACCGCAAAGGGGTCTGTACGCAACCGTTTCAAGAGCGAGTGCTATGAGCGCCGAAGTAATACGAGCGAGCGTCTAGAACGCCGAAATAATAAAGGGCACAACCAACAAGTGGTTATGATAACCCAGGATAAGCCTGTAAGTCGGGTAACACATAAGTGTGTTATATGTAACAAGGACAGTCTATAGTGAGTTGTTACAAGTTTAAGTACATGAATAATCGCGAGAAATGGGAAGCGGTAAAAAAAGCGAAAGTATGTTTTCAATGTTTGTCACCTAACCATATGAGTTTAGAGTGCAAAGGGAAAAAATGTGGCGTAAAGGGATGTAGAATGTCACATCATCGAATGCTACACCGATACTCCAATGAAAATACCTCGCCGCAAGGGGACGAGGGAGGTAAAGAATCTCAAATTACAACTGTTAGTCAACTCAAATGTAAATGCACTAGCATGTGCATACTTAAAGATTATACAGGTCGAGTTGTATGGACCTAGAAGAAAGGTCAAGACAACAGCTCTTCTGGATGACGGATCGACCATGACACTCATAGAAGAGTGGATGGCTCAGAAGTTAGCGCCTCGCGGACGTAAAGAAGAATTACGTATTGAAGCCGTGGGAGGTAAGCGAATTAACGACGACAGTTCGTATCGCTTAAACGTTAAGATAAAAGGAATTTACTCTAACGACTTAGAGGAGATAAGTGTACAAATAATTAAGTCACTTAACCTTTCTCCGCAGTCAGTAAGCCGAGAATTATTGCAACGGTGTTCTCATTTGACACCGATTAAGGACGATTTGATGTATGAGAGGTCCAGACCTGCCATATTAATTGGCCAGGACAATTGGCATCCCATAGTTACTCGTGAATTAATTTCAGGAGGTAAGAACCTACCTGTAGCATCGCTCACCAAACTCGGATGGGTTTTACATGGTCACATATCGGGTGGCATCAAACCAATCAAGATTGTTAACCACATTTCCACCAAGAAGGAGGAGGACACGGATAAGTTGATCAAAGATTATTTTAGTTTGGAATCTCTGGGAGTGTCTGCGAGAAAGCCCGCGAAGGACCCAGAAGAACGAGCTTTAAATATTTTGAGCAAAATAGTACGTCGTATACCTAATAATAGGTACGAGACTGCTTTGTTATGGCGCACAGATAATGAGTGCATGCCGTCGAATAGAGCGCAGGTTGAAAGTCGCCTGTTTAATATCGAAAAGAAGCTCGACAAAACTAGCGAGTTGAAAAAGGAATATGAGAAGCAAATTGAAAATCTCATCGTTAACGGTTACGCAGAGAAAGCGAACCATATTTCCATTTCCCCACGCACCTGGTATCTTCCTCACTTCGCAGTGACTCACCCACAGAAAAAGAAAATAAGAATAGTTTACGACGCCGCCGCTAGGACGGGCGGACGTTGTTTCAATGATGCATTGTTAACCGGACCGGACTTATTGAAGTCGTTGTTTGGAGTTCTGCTACGATTCAGAGAAAGAAGCGTGGCAGTGATGGCAGACATTAAAGAAATGTTCCTGCAAGTAAAAATCCGGGAAGAAGACAGGGATAGCCTTCGATTCTTATGGCGGCACAAGCGTGACGCGCCACCGGAAGAGTATAGAATCACGTCACTCATATTTGGAGCGGCATCATCACCATGCATCGCTATGTATTTGAAGAATAGAAATGCGCAGGAAAACGCACATATATATCCAGAAGGAGCTTCCGCTACGGAAAGCAATTTTTATATGGATGACTATTTACAGGCATTTCCCGACGTGACGACGGCCGAAAGGATAGTAAACGATATGTATGAATTACATAAACGTGCTTCTTTCCAACTGAGGTGATGGGCTAGCAACCGACCCGAAGTTTTATGTAAAATGTAAAATAAATATAAGAGCGACAGTGCTTCGCTGGGAGATAAAGAGCACACAGAGCGCACTTTAGGTTTGATTTGAAATATCAAACGGGATATAATAAGTTTCTCCATATGTCTTCGTAACACACCGGAAGAAGTGATGGAAGATTTACGACCGCCTACGAAGAGGTAGATAACTAGTGCTGTGATGTTGGTCTTCGATCCTTTGGGACTCGCATCACCCATAACGATTCAAGGGAAGTCGCTGATCCAGCAAGTATGGAGGACAGGCATCTCTTGGGATGAAGAAGTTTCACACGAATTACACGTGTTATTTTGTAAATGGAAAAAAGGGGTAGGCAGTGCCCAATGTGATTACGCCAACATATTTCACACCTTACCATCCGCGTCGCGCATCGTGCCGAACGGCTGGTATTTTAGACAGGGCCACTAGTTAGATTACCTGACTGACTTTTAGGTAGGTTCTCAGTATGTCCGATAAGGACAAAGGGGAGCCCCCACCCAAACCTAAACCAAGAAGACCACCCGATCGTCCTGGAGTACTGGATCGACCAATTGCGTGCCGAGATATCTTTTATCCGGAACGGACTCGAGTAGTGTCCTCCTACTCGCAGATCCTGACACGGAAACCCTCCTCACGCGGGCGGGCGGGAACCGTTCCCCCAACACCAGCGGGTCAAGAACACACTACCAGAGACAGCAGCATCCCTCCAAGAGAAGAGGCGATGCTTCGGTTCTTCAAACTCCTCGGATTATTCGACATCCGAAGGAGAATCTGACCACCAACCGGAGAAACCGATAAGGAGATCACCACCCAAATCGCCATCGCCGACCAAACCCCCCCCCCCCGAACACAGGAACAACACACCAGCATGGATGCTGCTGATCTGGAACAGGGAGGAGAAGGGTCATACGGGTGTAGTGCCACCACATACGCGACCCTAGCGCCGAGCACATCTGCCGGACACTCACCGTCCGCGCCTACCACCAACCCGTCAGGCCGGCCATCGGACGATGGTCAAACGCCTTCGACTAGCTACGCCCAACTAGTAGCTGCCCCGGCAGTACCAAGGACAAAGACAGCCAAGACACCAAAACCGCCGGAAGAAACGGCTAAGAGGTACCCACCTATAGTGGCTGAGTGCTTACGGGATTGGACGAAGCACTTCGAGGTACTCAACAAGAAGTTAGGCCACCCACCGAATGCTCGTCCGTTCGGTAAGGGGGTTAGATTTACCCCTCAGAGTCCGGACGGTACAAAAATAGCTTATAGAGATCACCGAGAAAGTACCAGCTATGTCCTGGCACTGTTACACCCCCGAGGAGGACAAGCCCACGAAAGTGGGCATACGGGGACTACCAGTGGGCACGGATCCAATCGCGATAGAGGGGCTATCAGGGCCAAGGGGTTCCCGATTAAGTATGTCAAAGGGACCCCCCCCCCGTAGAGGCAGACCTGGGGGCCTCTACTTCGTGCAGCTGGACCACCTGAGCCTGGAGCGCCTTAATGAGCTCTACCAGATCGACGAGCTCCTCTTTATGAGAGGAGTCGTCATAGAGGCCTGGCAAGGAAGAGCGGGCCCTTCACAGTGCCACCGCTGCCAGGCCTTTGGCCACGCATCTACCAATTGCTTCAGGCCAGTGAAGTGTGTTCGCTGCGCCGGAGATCACATCGCCAGTAACTACCCAAGGGGTAGAGATGAAGAACCGAGATGCGCAAATTGCGCCAAGAACCACACCGCTAACGATCGCTGCTGCCCAGTCCTGAGGAGGATTGCAAGGAAGCAGGGGAAGACTACTAGAAGAAGAAGAAGAAGACTACTCCCAGAGGAGCCCAAGAGGGTCCCCCAAAGTCGTCCCAGGGCCGTGGTCCAGGAAGACGGGTGGACCACAGTTAGAGGAAAGGGAAGGCAACCTGCCCCCCCCCCTCCACCCGTCACGGCACCCACAGAAACGGTGGTGCCCACTACCACCACATCGAAGGCAACCACCGGTGCGACTCTCCAGCTCCCCGCTAACGACGCCATAGAGCGACAAACCACTCAGTGGAGTAAGCGGGGGAGGAAGAAGAAGAAGAAGGTGCAGCCTCCTCCTCAAGCAGCAACCTCTACCCCAACCCCAGCGGTAACGATAGCCCAGGCGCAGGTTACCAAGGAGGATAAGAAAGCCAGAATGGGTAGAGTGCCAGAAAGGGCTCTATCAGAAAATAGAGCCCGCTCTACACATAGAGCGCGCTCTACCCATACACAAAGAGCAGTTCACCAACTCCCGAGACCAGCGCCAACTCCTGCACAGGCACCTAGAACACCATCAGCCGGCTTCGAGACAGCTGACGCCATCCAACGTCTGGTTGCCATTTCAATCGAAGTCGGCAGTCAGGTCCTGGCAGACATCAGAGCCGGGACTGATCAAATCACAGCAGTTATGAAGGCGCTGGCAAACCTCCTGGCTCGACACTATGGAGGAATCTAACCTGCGCCTCCTCTACTGGAATCCAGGTGGAATCCAGCATAAGCTACAAGAACTCCGCACCGTCGCCCAACAACAAGACGTACAGGTCATCTTGCTGGGAGAGACTAAATTGAACCCGAGTACAAGCATAAAGCTGCCTAATTACCACCTTTACAGGAGGGACGAGGTCACTTCTCAGGGGGCCGCCTACAGAGGGACAGCGGTCCTAGTGAGAAGGGACATCGTCCATCAAGAACTTGACCTACCGGAATACCAAACTATGCGCTCTATCGGCATAAAAATGGAGGTGGCGGGCGAGGAACTTAGGATCTACGCAGCATATCGCCCGCCAGGGACTCCATTTTGCTCCTCTGACGTCCGGACCGTAATGGAAGGCGAAACACCGACCATCATCGCCGGGGACCTAAACGCCAAACACTCGGCGTGGGGATCTAGACTGATCCACCCGCCGGGTCATGCACTCTTTGAAGACGCCGAAAGACACGGCTATGACGTTTTAGGTCCCGAAGAACCCACTCATGTTCCGACGGATCCACGAAGTCGTCCGGATGTATTGGACATCGTGCTCGCTAGGAACATCAACTACCCGATAGTGGTAGAGGTGCTGTACGACCTGGACTTACAGCACTTCCCGATCTTAATTACCCTTGGCCTAAAGGCGGTGGCGACACGTGTCGACTGGAGGCTCTACCACAAACACCTGCCGGAGAGACCTCCAGCACATGACCCCTTAAAAACAGCGGATGACGTAGAGGCCGCTGCTAACAACATTACTAAGGCGTTACAGGAGGCACTCAACGCTGCCTCTACGATCGTCCCGATGACTACAAGGAAAGACGATCTGCCGCGACACATTAGCGTGCAGATCAGGAGAAAAAGGGCTTTAAGGAGACTCTAGGCGCATACTCGCTACCCGAGAATCAAGACGCAACTGAACACCTTGTCGGAGGAACTGTCGGTTGCAGTCCAGGCACACAGAGGAGATGCCTGGAAGCGGCGCAAATGGAAGGCGGAAGATCATGATGCGTCGCTCTACAAACTGAACTGACAGTTAACTAAAGCCAAACCTCCCGTTTTCCAGCTGACCAACAACGCGGGCGAACGTCGTTACGATGCCAAGCGTAGAGCGGATATCCTAGTAGAGCACTTCGAGGAGCAATTTATGCCGAACCCAGCAAGTGCGGAGTTCTTGAAGCTTCATGCCCAAAAGGAGAGTCGCGTACAGTTCCTGTCGTCGCCCGCGCCGCCTCTTGCAAGAAAGTGGTTCATCTCCCTCGCTGAACTGCGGTGGACAGCAACCCGCCTACAACCGAGGAAGGCGCCGGGGCACGATGGGATTACCAACGCTGCACTCCGACAGCTGCCCCATAGAGTTCTAGTAGAGCTTGGTCGACTCTACAATGGGATATTGCGGACATCCCACTTCCCGGAGGACTGGAAGAAAGGCAAAGTGATCGTCTTGCCGAAACCCGGGAAGGACAAGCGTAGAGCTGCCAGCTACAGGCCGATCACGCTGCTACCACACATAGCTAAACTGCTTGAAAGATTGTTGCTAAGACGCCTCCGCCCGTGCATCCAACTTTGGGTGGAGCAGCACGGATTCAGGAGGGGTCACTCCATAGCAACACAGCTGACCAGATTGCTGCACCTGCTTGCAGCCGAATACAACCGTGGCCGCACTACGTTGGGCGTCTTTCTCGATATCGAGAAGGCGTTCGACAGGGTGTGGCATTCTGGACTACTTTATAAACTAGAAGAACAGACTAGTGTCCCTCCTGCTACGTTGCGGCTAGTGGCGTCTTTCCTGGCAGACAGGAAGTTCTACGTCTGTGTAGAGGGCGCCGAGTCCGCAACCAGAACCATCAGAGCCGGCGTTCCTCAGGGCAGCTGCTTGTCTCCAGTCCTGTACGCGGCTTATACCAATGACATCCCTACCCTGGCAGGAAGGCTGCAAGAGTGATGACGTGGAATTGGCGTTATATGCGGACGATAGCGCTTACTTCACCTCGTCCAGAATAGCCCACATTGCCACTGCCAGGATGCAACGTCTCCTGGACCTGCTGCCACCATGGCTAGATGAGTAGAGGATGGTCGTCAACGTTGGTAAGACGACCGCTCTGCTCACTCGCCGCCTCAGGAACGTACCACCTCAACTAACCCTCAATGGCCAGAAGATCGCGTACGAGAAGGCCGTGACCTACCGTGGGTGCCGGATCGACCGGGCGCTGCGCATGACTGCGCACGTCGACCTCGTTGTCCGCAGAGCACGATGTGTGCGGGCGATGCTCCGTCCGCTCCTGGCATCCAAGTTACCATTTAACACCAAAGTGCGAGTATACAAAACGTATATAAGATCCGTCATCACGTATGCTGCTCCCGCCTGGTACGCGCTTCTGAGCGAGCCTCTGAGGCGGCGACTGCAGGCCCAGCAAAATCTGACGTTAAGAACCATCGTTGGTGCGGGTCGCTACGTCCGGAATGACGTCATAGCGGCCAACCTGAAGATCGACAGTATCCAGGAGTTTGTGGCCTGGTTGTCGCGTGGATTGTTTGACCGTGCAGGCAACGGGCCGCTCGTACATCTTAACCAACTTGCGCCGCTACACACTCGCCCCCCGGACGGGCGACGCTATCCAAGAGAACTCCTCTCTATATCGATTAGAGAGTCGAGTAACAACCCTCAATGCTGCTGATAGGCCAACTCTGACTTCACCGGATAACCTCTTTTTTTCGTAGTCTAACCGACTACGAAAAATCAACCAATTACGGACAAATCCGCATATGACACTTACAATGCCAATAGAAGGCTCCCAGGACCGGTCCATAGTGGTGGACCGCGAGGATAACGAGGGTAATGGGGGCATACCCCGAGGCCCGAAACCTGCAGGACACACCATAGTCCTAGCGGAAGACATCAACGTTGCAAATCGTTCGGGAAATGTTCAGGAAAAGTGCAAGACCAGCAGTCAATGAGAAGAAGAAAGAAAAAGTATAGGGAAGTGAAAGGGAAAAGTAATTACTCTCTCACGGAACGGTTTGAAGATAATTGCTGTTTTATTCCCAAGGAATTCTCCCCTTAAAGTGATACAGTCCATATCGAAGAATTAAGGCGTTGGGACCGGGACGACTTCGGAAGACCCGTAATCCCCGCTTGAACCTATTTTCTGAAAAGGAAGGGGTTATCGCCCTTGTGTGTTACTCCGTTGCGGAGATCACATACGTTGTTCCCGAACCCAACGTAGGCGTTATAGGAGGCCGGATCGAGAGAAGCCTCGATTCCCCCTTCTGTTTCTTAGCTTAACGTTTGTCCGGTTCCTTTTCAGTAAGGATAGATCATATATGTGTAGTTTATTTATTAGTAGTTTGTATATATATTGTAGTTAATTATCATTTGTATTGTGTTCTCTTATTCTATATTGCCACACCTACTTCAAATTCTCACCACTCCATGGGTTGACTGGTAGAGAATACCTGAAGGCATTAAGTCCGCCCTTTGAATATTTTTGTTAAGGATGCAATACAGAGTAAAGTGATAAATAAATAAAATAATAGTTTTAATTAATTAATAACTAATTAAATTGTTTAAAAATATTAAAATACATTGAAAGAAAATTCATATATTTTAATTTTTAACCAACTATATTAATAATATCAATTAATTGATACCAAAAATATATTTCGGAAATATTATAACAAATTGAATAATTGCTTAAATTCTAGTTAGAGGACTATTAAATTTCCCACATTGAACCTTGTTTTTGCTCTTATTAAAATAAAATAGGTTTGTAAATTATGCTCATCATGATGTGCAGGTAACTGTAAAATCTTATAATAACTATACTTAAAAGCGTTAATTGAAGGAATTATTATAACCAATACTATAGTTGCGCAACATAATTAATGTCTATTATATGGCGATACCAGTTCCCAGTAGTGCCCTCTAGTATCGAGTAGCAGAACTAGGAGTCAAGATCCTTCTAGAAATTTCCGTGGAAGAACTTTCTAGAACTATCGACACCTAGTCAATCGGGACTGGTATATACTCAAACATCCTAGATGCTTCTTCAGTAGAAGTTTCTGGAAGTATCTGAGGCCCTATATAAGGCCCTAAATAATGCCCTTTATAAAGCCCTATATAAGGTTGGTCGACCACAATCCGAGGCATTATGAAAAACAAGCAAATGCTTCGAAGTGATATACCTGCGAACTCCAGTGATTAGTAGTACAATTGTGTTTTGTTATCAGTGTAGTTTTAAGCTTTAATTTGTATTCTGTAATTAAAGTGTCAATTTTGGTTATTCACTCGGCAGTTTTTGCTGTCACGAACCCCAAGCTCGTAACAGTATCTAATTATTATAGTAATACGAAATTAATTCAGCTAGATCGATAATTGTATGATCTAATGATAAAAAAATGGTAAATTCCACAATATTGCTCATTTTGCTATTACAAAACTCTATATATAACTTAGTGGGAGTTGAGACACAGGGATGGAGCATATTTGATATTGCAGATAAAAAAGAATTTAAAATTTTGTATAGTATATTTGTAACCGGTAGCAGTAAACCTTCATTCAAATTAAAAATGGAATTTATATTTGCTGAAACGATTAAGTCGGTATTAATTTTAGAATTTTCAGAAAACGTATAAAGGATTTTTTCAATTTGTCTATTTGATCTTATTTCATATTTATTCAATTAGCGAATGGAAACATTAAAATTATTGATGGTTGATTGAACAATGTACTTTTTTTTCTATTAGTGAATATATCTCATTTTCATTTCATTTATATGCTGAAAAGTAGAAATAGCTTCATCGTATTTTCTGGTGTCGTCAGCATCTAATGTACGAAAGAAAAACTTTAGAATCTCACCGCTAAATTCAGATTATATTTTAATACGTTTAATAGGATTTTCAGAAAAAATATGTGATAACGTGTCATATTTCAGATAATAAACGTTGATTAAAATTTCTAATGGTTTTATAATATCTTGGCAATCTATAGTAATGATCGCAATATTCTGAGCCTTCTCACAAAACTAGACTTGCTCGAAATTGACTAATAAATTTTCTTTAAATAACGCCTTAGGTGTTATTTTCACATAGGTTACTAAATTTCAATAATCGTTGTAGAAATATGCCATAGAAGTAGGATCGAAGTATAACCCTGGACTGTGTACAATTTGTTCAATTGGTTCTGAATACGAGTAACTCGATAAGAGGAGAAATCTGAAACAATTATTACAAAATTTACGCTGGTTTTATTTAATGTGGTATTTTACGTGTTTCCAATTATTTCCACCTTAATAATTTTAAAAGGTCCCTTCCATATTGGGGACAGGGCCTTGCGTAACATATATAGTAGCACCTTTTTGTAGATTCTTTTCTGTTATTTACATTTTCAAGGCATTTTCGCGGGAATATTTCATTCTATATTGCAGAGTGCGAATGTACTTTTGATAGATTGTATTTTCGCCGGAGTTGTATATGCTAAGTGGGATATATGGCTTATGTTCGTATAATAGTTCAAAAGGAGTAAGTTCAGTAGTACAGTGTGGTGTGTTACTGTAAGATCAAATTGCAGTAACAAGATAACAGTGCCAATCGTCATAGATTTCACTTACAAATGATTTTAAATATTCTTTAGGAGTAGCGCGACTATGTTCTAATGCGCCATTCGTTTTCTTTATATTATTATGCATTTATTATATAAAGATTAAAATTACAATGAAGTTTATAATAATAATTATTTGGATTATTAAAATTTATATGATTTGATGAATTGGAATTAGATTTAAGATGATGTAGGTTAGGACTGGAAACCTTTGATTTATTTTTATAACACTCGGAAGAAGTATATCCGAGTTTGTGACAAATTGGGTACGATTTAAATGAGTGCTGCGATAATTTACTTATTTTTTTTTTCTCGATGGCATGTGTAATCGCTTCGGATAAGGTTCGAAGGTTCCTACAGCGTA
This sequence comes from Parnassius smintheus behrii, assembly GCA_036936625.1. NCBI lineage: Eukaryota > Metazoa > Arthropoda > Insecta > Lepidoptera > Papilionidae > Parnassius > Parnassius smintheus. Next base: position 4,799,643 of record JAUPFT010000006.1, read on the forward strand.
CAATATGTGAATAACTAAGGATTCATGACCAAAAATAAAGTATTTAAGGCTATGACTTCCATTACGGCGAGTCTATCTAAAGCTCATTTTATAAGTATATATTTGAGAATATATATGGTCCATTGCCACTTCAGCTTACTAATCCGTTGGGCTGTGTCGGTCACTCTAGTTCTACTGCGGATATCCTCATTTCTAAGTGTATCACGTAGAATCATCCTCTCCTGGGACGTTGCCATTTTTAAGGTGCTATAGAGTCATTCTAATTTAACTCAAACTGACGTCAGGGATATCATCGGAATAGTGTCCGATAAGACTTGCATTTGAATCGTTACTCAGGCTTGCGTGTGGGTCAAACGATGATGTGTACATTTGCCCATAGTATCTCTCAAACTTACTCAAAATCTCAGGTGTCCCTGAAACGGCGCTGTCACACTCGGTCTTTAACTTTGACAGTTGGCTCTTTTTGGCAGACAGATCTCTGGCAAAGACTTTGGAGCCTTGGTTTCGCTCGATCGCTTCCTTAATACGAGCAGTATTAAAGTTTCGTAAGTACCGCCGCATGAACTCCGCACTGAAAACGGTTTTGTATCTCGAGCTGAAAAGTTTGGGACTTTGGATTAAAGAAAGAGAAAGACGTAGCGTTGATTTCATTAGACGAGACCTCTCTAACTTAACGTTAAGGTTTAGTGTGCCATTCGGTGATCTCTGCTAGTTTTCACTTGCGATCACTGAGACGTTACTGAACAGTTGCTGTCTAGTCGTCGTAATGAAGTCTATATTATTTTTTGTATCAATGATATGATCCTTACCCAATCCAAAGTTTAACCGACTGTATTTGGCTGCACTCAATTATAGCCGGGTAAACAACCGTGCGTCACAATATGTTATGCAAATAGATAAATATTTATCTATTTACTTGCGTATTCTTTCATCTTATTGTATGACAAAAATAAGCGTTATTATATTTATACCTAATGCCTTATAGGCTTATGAAATTCTCTCCCAGAAAACGCTTATTACAAAGTTCTATTGAAGTTCTACCTTTAAAAATGACAATAAATGGAAAAACCGTGTCAAATACAGCAGAAAAGAAAACTTATGGAAACCACTCGGTTCCTTTTTCCATTTTTCGCCGAGTGCATTTAATTAAGATGAGTGTTACTCGTAGCAGTAATAAATATTGCGTACCCAAATATAGAAGTAAGACGAAACATCGAATTTTCGTCAAAGACAATCCGTTAAACAAAATTTCATTATATATATATGTATATATATATATATATATATATATATATATATATATATATATATCATTTCAGAAGCTCCTTGAATTGGTGGCATGGTACATCATTACATTTGGAAAATATATTTTAATACCATATTTTTACATTTATAAATGACATGATTAAAACTACTTTTACGGATTTTATCGCGTTTATTTTTACTTTTTATTTTTAATTCCCGACGTTTCGGGCGCTTCGGGCGCCCGGAACGTTGATGCTTCCGGGAAGTCTGCAGTTTGTGATCATATCCTAGACGGCCTCAACCATTACATCAGATTTGATAGACCACAAATCCTCGCGAAAGAACACCGATTCCTACCAAGGATGATACGTGAGGCTATTGAAATTAAAAAACATCCTAATTTCAATAGAGAAGGAGGCTGGGTACTACCACCTGCTTGGGATCCTATAATCAATAAAATTAAAACTAAACCCAAGCATACCACTGCAAGACCTCAAGACAGAGTTAGTTCATTTTGCATAGATCGGACCATAAACAATAATTAAAAAAGCTGAAGGTACTCCGGGTTTAACAATGACATCGGGACGTCAGTCATCTCAGTCCCCCGTGACCATGGGTGCTGGAAAGCGCCCGAAACGTCGGGAATTAAAAATAAAAAGTAAAAATAAACGCGATAAAATCCGTAAAAGTAGTTTTAATCATGTGTAGTGTTCGCGTAAATATAAGAAATCATTATTTTATAAATGACGTTAAAATAAGAAATTTGAATTAAAATAAACCAGAGGAGTTTAGATATTAATAACTTTTATCTTTACTCTGCGGTAGAAACATAACCTTTAAATATTAAATGAATATTTTCGATTATATCTTTAAGTTTTTTTTTAAATTGGACACATTAAGTCCAAGATATAATTTAAAGTCGATTTTATAATACATTGCCGTGTAGGTGCGGCATAAGATACTATCCCATATCATCTTGTTGGTGTCGTACAGTCGACAGGAGGAAACCGAACAGAAATGGACTATATCATCTTCCGGAGCTAAAAATAGTTACCAGGCCGACTACAGGACGTTTTGTCAAAGATGACATACAGCGGATGTGCGAATGCAAATTTGCCTGTCAAGCGAGGCAATAAGTGCAAATTAAAGAGAAAACTTTATAAAGCAGTGGATGAAGCCTTTCGGGGGTTTCCCATAGCCGCATCTTACGTTATGAGTATTAACGGGGCGGAATGGTTTGATGGATTCTCTTACTTTGCCATCATACTGCATATTACTGGTCTGTAACCTTTACAACAATGGTGGAGTACCGCTAAGTGTTATTTGTATAAGATATACTTTATCTTATAAAATAAAGGTGACAAACGAGCACACAGTAAACCTGGTTCTATCCTAGATTAAGAATCAATATGAGTATGCTTTTGTCACTCCTGAAGGCTAATATGGAACGCCTCGTTTCCAATAAAAAAGGTCTACGATACTCTACACTCACCATAAGATACACATCAGCATGCTGCTGCTTCACGCTAATATTCTGTGAGAGTGTGGTCATAACCCAGTCAAGCTGACCCATTCGTGCTACAACCATAATATCTGCAGCGTGGCTCTATCATATATACTCTACACGTAATATGTGTAGTAAATTATCAAATTAACATAATATGTGAAATAAATATCATACCTTTATTCTTTAAATTTATTTATTTATTTTACGAGTATTTCATTATTCAGGTAAGTACACCCATTTTGTTATTACATTTAGAACTTAAAAACATAAAAACTACAGGTTAGTAAATTCACACAATACATAAACTATAACTACACAAAAATTATTATTTATTATTAAACATATTGGGACGGAACCCATATGCACTGTGTTCCAGTACCAAGGAGGTACCTGTTCCAGTAAGCTAGGAGGCCGTTGGTGCTGTCTCGCACGCGACGCATTAAGGAAGCTATTCTTTTGCGTAATATTGTTGCAAAACTGTCTACGCGTGCCTCACGACATTATAAGATAAGGATGTAGCTAAAGATCGTGCTTTGTGGTATTCTTTGAGGAAGGTTTTTCTCAGCAGTGGACTTGCGAAGAATTGTAATGTTGATGATGAAGTATTCATTGATAACGTAGCTTTATAAATTACAAATCAAATATGGGTATTTCCTTACCTTCTACGCAATGGGATTTGTAAATGTAAAAGATGTGTATTTGCATATGTAAAAGAACCCATAACTTGGGGTTTCTAAGAGTTAAAAGTATATAAAAACGGAAGAGTTAGCATACCACAATGCCCATTAGTCAAGGATGTAGTGTGTCAGCTGATCATTGGTTCAATAATTATATAATTATCAATTAATAACCGATTGTAAAATACCCATAGCCTATCAAAGTTTCTGTAAAAAATTGGATTTTCCCTAAGATTACTTCATAGGGATTTACGACATAGCCGCCACGCTTGGCCGGTGGGCTGGTAACGGGAAATTAGGTTTTAAGAATTTCATCGCGTATATTAACTTATTTGATATACCCGACGTTTCGAACACTTTGCAGCACCCATGGTCATTATCATTAGGAATTTTAATTATATTGAGTTATTATTAGAAATATGCTGCTACACAACTTTCTAATTGTATCAAAGTTTCTTCAATTAGTAATAAAAAGGGATGAAGGGAAAAATATAAATGATCACAATGTGTTCGTTCAAGGGTACTAGACCTACCTACCGAGCCGAACAGCTAATGATAGTAAATGTTTTTTTTAATGGTATAAGGATGAAAAACGAGCACACAGTCAACCTGATGGTAAGTAGTTACTGTGGCCCATAGATATCTATATCGAATCAAAATGCATATGCATTGTCACCCGTGAGGATTAAGATGAAACGGCTTGTTATCAGTAAAAAGGTTCTCCGGTTCTCTACACTCACCGTACGAAACACAACAGTGTTGAGCTGTTATTTTACGCTGGTATTCTGTGAGAGCGTGGTCCTTCCCCGGTTGAGCCGACCCATTCGTGCTACAGCTATACCACTAAAATAGCTGCGACTTGGCTCTACCACGCATAACCGAAAATGTGCCGAAGTTATAAATGAATTGAAAATATATGTGTTTATATAAAATAATATAACAATGAATGAATTGAAAACATATGTGTTTATATAAAACATATATGTTCAAGTGTTAGCCCTACAATGCACCTATATGTTCGAGCTGTATACAGACGGGTCGGCTGTACCGGGGAAGGACCAGGCTCTTACAAAATACCAGCGTAAAACAGCAGAATAATTCTCTCTTTAGTTTAATGAATGTAAAAAACTGAAGACTTTTTAACTGGTAACGAGGCATTCCATCGTAGTCCTCAGAGGTCCTTTTAATCAAGGATACATTATGTAGGTTTCTATATCATCCACTTATCCTTAGTTCGACTGTCTGCTATATAATATTGACATACTTTGTAGAAAATTTAGAATAAAAAAGACTGTTAATGAAAATATTCAAATCAAAACATCGGGTAAACATACCAGTTAAGAAAATCAAAAGGATTACTGTAAGCTTAAAGCTGATACTACTATTATACCACGGTTTTTTAATCTCTCGTATATCAAAACCGAATGGCCGCTACTATAACACGTTTTTTTAATAGAAGAAGGGTGACAAACGAGCACACGGTTTACCTTCTGGTAGATGGTTGCTGTGGCCTATAGATACCTATCTCTTTCCTCGATTTAGAATCAAAATGCAGATTCCTTGAAGACTAAGATGGAATGCCTCGTTTTCAGTAAAAAAAGATCCCCCGTTCTCTACAATAACTACACTAAACACAGATGAATTGAGCTGCTGTTTTACGATGGCATTCTGTGAGAGAGCGATCTTTCCCGGTTGAGAAAACCCGTCGTGCTAAACGTAGTTTTTAATAGGCTCGGATTTAAACTTTACCTTTAAAAAAATAAAACTATTATTATTATTAAACCTGAGCTCTCTTAAACCTCTAGCAAACATCAATTATATAACTGATAAGTTTTACATGCCAGTCCTCGTAGTTTACCGTATTTTTACTTAACATGACATATGTATACCTGTATTGTAAGTTTCCACTGTCCTAGTTATTTTATTTCCTTTATATTATTTGTTTGCGTATTCTCCTCCTACAACAAATATAAAACCGGCCGATGAAACTCGCACAAAACATAGTCAGCTGGGATTTATTTTATACAACTTTGCATCGCATTTTTAAATTTCATTTATAATATTCGTGTAATAAAAATGTTGAGAATATCTAGAAAATGTAACTCTTAAGCTTGTAATGTGTATACGGTTTCTAAATATTTTTTCATTACTTGTTGCCGTGGCGGGTTACAGCCTAAGCGCTTGCGGTAAATTTCTCAGTACGAAAGCAACCCTGGGTCCGACCTCTGCTAGCACCAATAAATTGTAAATTTCTATATAAGTGCTAGTTTACCAAGTACTTACCGGTAAAATAACAAATCATGAAGAAATCTGGAAGTATTTAATAATGAAATATTTCCAGGACATTATGAAACCCGCTAATACACATTTGAATCAGCAAGGCGTACTTATCGTTCCATAAGGCTGTTAAGGAAGTCTGTTGCCATCTTTTGGATGTATAATAATTAACTTTGTTTACTGTAAATTTACTTTACGTTTTTGATTACTAATGTGAGGATAGTCGCCTGCCAGATATATTCCGGTGTCACCGAGCTTGGTAGACGAATTCGCAATCATGTTTCATGATAGCTGTGTGGATCTTATTGCATTTTTGGTGTAGCTTCTTATGCAATATTTGCATTTACACAAGTAACAAATATTACAAATACGAAATTTTTCATTGCAATCTATACGTAGAGCTATGCTACTGCGCCTTCAAGAAAAGAGCTTACTCCTTTCTAAAAGGCCGGCAACGCACCTGCGATTCCCCTGGTGTTGCGGTTGATCATGGGCGGCGGTAGTCATTTAACATCAGGTGAGCCGCATGCTCGTTTGCCCCTCTTCTATAAAAAAAAACACTTGGTCTCACGTGCGCGTATGTGAGTGCATGTGCAAAAATTTTCGCGCAAAATCTTTTAGGTTTATTTCCTTAGAGTATCTTTACTATGTCATATTGCATGTTACATTCTATATGTAAGATGCTAACGAATTTTGCTATAATAATAGAAATAGCTATCCGTAGATCACACCAAGGATAAAAAAAATGATGAAGCAAAATGCAAAGGCCATAATTTCAAAGGAGATAAAAATTATTATAAAGATCTGAAAAGTACTCTTAATGGTGCTATACTAAGTGAAAAAAGTAGCCTACTTTCGATATTTTAACTATGAAAATTACTTTGAAGAAATCATCATTTTCTACTTGCACCAGGAAGAAATAGTAATGTAAGTCCAACAAAATTGTGCTATTTTGAATCTAACCGTTTAAATAAGTTGGTTTTTATTTTAAAATTAGTTGATGAAAATTTGGTATCAGAAATTTTGAAAAATATTTCCACTAATGCTATTGGTGTTGATGGTGTTTTTAAAGATATAGTTCTCTTAACTTTGCCACGGAATTTTGTACACAATAACCACCATCATTAATAGTTCTATACAGATAGGGCTTTTCCCAAACATTTGGAAGAAAGCTGTTATAAATCCAATACCAAAATATTATCATCCTGTAAAAAAAATCATATATGCGACCTAGTAAACTGCATTTTTATCTGAAATCGCTGAAAAGGATATTTATTTGCAATTAATAGAATATCTAAACCAGAACAATGTTTTACCTCTTAAACAATCGGATTTTAGGGCTGAACTAAGCACGGTTACAGCGCTATTGTATGTTGTAGATGACATTCTAACAGATAGGATAAAGAAGAAGGCTACAATTTTGACACTGCTGGACTTCCAGCGTGCGTTCGGTACAATAAATACCACTCAACTTTTGTCAAGGAAGGTGTATTATGGTTTTGAATGTAACGAGTCAAAGCGGTTTGAAAGCCATTTGAATGGTCGCGCACAGCGAATCAGGCTTCGAAATAAAACTGGTATCAACATTTTTTCTGTTGCATCTCGTGTTACTCGTGGCGTTCCACAACGGTCAATTTTAGGTCTTCTACAGTGCTGATAAAAAGCCGTTTTATATATTGCCGGTATCATTTATATGCTGACGACCTTAAAGTTAAAGTAGTTAAAGTAGACCGGATGTTACAAATGTGGCAGTTAAAAAACGAAATCGGGATTTAAGCATTAAGGCTGAATGGGCGAATAATAACGAACTCATATTAAATCGAAATAAAATCAAGTTCATGGTTTTGAGATCAAAGAAGTTAATAGAACGAACGAATGCTCATAAGCTCAAAATTGTTGTTGGTGGCGACCATATTGAAGATGTAGGTATCTGAAGTTTGTAACTTGGGTATAATTATGGACAGTAGACTAGACGAGTGTTGAATATGAATGTGGAGGGACACACGGGCAGAGGAAGGCCGAATAAAAGATGGATCGATTGTGTGAAGAGTGATATGAGAATGAAAGGAGTAAGTATGGAAATGACGGCTGATAGAGAGGAATGGAACAAGAAGGTTTACTGCGCCGACCCCAGATAATGGGAAATGGTTTAGAGAATGATGAGACTAGGGTTTGAAAATCATGTTAAGAATACAGTAAAAAATTGTTTTTACATATTAAAATTATTATATAATATTTGGTAATACTAAAGTGAAGAATTGAGGGTTCAACTTTGTGAGTTATTAATACTCTCGAAGTTAAATTATGCTGATATTGTCATGGGAGAGTGTTTGATTTCGTGAACAAAACTTGTACACATGAATACAAAGTGTATGCGGTAGGTTTTGCTATCGAATTCCTCGTGAAGGTCATGTGAAATGTTACTTGTGATTGTCACGCCCAAGTACTTAATTTCCGTGGAAAATGGTACTACTTTACCATTAAGTTTTGGTTGGACTAACTTGTCCAACCATCTCTTTTGGTAAAGGATATTATAACAGTTTTATCAGCATTAACTGATAAACTGTTACACCTACACCAGTTATTTATTGTGTTTAGGGCTCTTTGTATTATTGACGATAAAGTACTTTGGCAAAAGCCCCTCGCAATTATCACAAGGTCATCAGCATAACCCAGTCTGTCAGTGCGTAGTTCAGCCATTTTGTACAATAGTTGGTCCACCGCAAGAGTCCTAAGAAGGGGTGACAAAATACCTTCTTGTGGGCAGCCTCTTGTAGTTGCAACCTCAATCGAAGTTTGAAACAGCGCTATTTTTGCCTTTCTGTTTGAGAGCATTGACTTCACCCATCTGATGGTTATGAGGTCAACATTTTCAGATGTCAGGCCCCCAATCAGCAGTGATGTGGGGCTAGTGTCGAAGGTGCCCTCAATATCTAGAAAGGCACAAAGAGCTATTTCTTTATCCTCCAGTGCTTTTTCGACCGTGTCAATAACACTGATTAGGGCTGTTTCCGTAGATTTGCCTTGCGGTAAGCATGCTGGTTGTAATGTATGAGCCTCGTAGCTACCCTTATATATCTATCTATAACCTTTTCCAATGTCTTAAGGAGAAAGGAAGATAGGCTTATAGGTCGAACGGACTTTGGTAAAGCGTTGTCCTTTCTACCAGCCTTAGGTATAAATAGAACTTTGACAATTGTCCATCGTTCTGGAATATATCCCCAGGCAAAACTTGCTCCGAAGATTTTCACCAGATAGGGAAGAAGGATGTCAATATACATCTGCGATTGGATGGGAATTATTCCATCCTCCCCGCTTGTTGTAAATGGTTTAAAGGAGTCAACAGCCCATTGAACCAGGTTTGGCCCTATTACCTTTGCAGCCCTACACCAGTCCCCATTACAAGGCCTTCGTAGGGCTCTAAAAGAATTTAAGGCTGAGGTCTTGAGTGACCCTGGGAAATGGGTTGACGCTAGTAACTCCAATGTTTCTGTTTCGCTATTAGTGAAGTTACCATCAGGCTTTTTAAGAAGCCCGATCGGGTTAGGTTTCGCTTTCGATAGCATTTTGTGTAGTCTTGCACTGCGAGGCAAGGACTCAACCTCCTCGCATAGCTTCATCCACGATGCTCTCTTGGCTTTCCTGATTTCTTTGTTATATTCAGTTAGGGCTGCACTATGAATATCCCACTCTTTGGTTTTCTTAGACCTATTAAATAGTTTCTTGGTCTTTTCCCTAAGTTCTTTTAGCTTAGTATTCCACCAAGGAACATTTCGTGTTGAGGTCTTGGTTTTCTCCCCCGTTGCCAGCTTCACAGACTTCCTGGGCTAGTCTTTGGGGGACTCAGACTGACTGCTTTTTTTCGCCTTCGGAACTGGGGGAGGTTTGGGCAGAGGAATTTCGTCCCAGGGTTTCTGGCAGAGAGAGAGAGGTTCTCTTCGGCTCCTATCTCAGCTGCTATCAACCGTCGGTACCACTTCCTTGCTGCCCCACTAAATTTATAAGAGAGAACTTTTTCTTTTCCCCTCCCTGGTTCGTTTTCGATTGTGGTTCGGCTGCAGAAGTGCCCTCCACTTCACGGCTCATCTCAGGTTGGGGCATAGTGTTGCAGGATATTGGTGAGGCTAAAAGAGACTTTTCCAAACCTACAAATAGTTCCATTAGAGGAGATTTTTCCGTAATCTTTTCAAAATGTCGATTTTCGTCCATTTTGGTCCCACGATTAGCTAGGGAAATATTCGGTCACCACCGGCAGAGCCCCGCATGCCGAGGGAAGGGCTAAAATACTACCTGAATTGCCCTGGTCTTGGGTAGGAACCGTTTGTGACTGGAATCCACGCTGCCAAGAAATACTAGGCGTGAATATACTATTTATACTGCGCGCATGAGCTAAGAGAGTGAAGTGACGGAATTGAACTCAACCGCCACGTACGAAGTCTACAGAACTCAGGGCAGGAATCCATGTGTATGGTGCAATGCAACTAGTGGGGATAGACCACATGACTTTATTATATTTCATTATGTTTCTTAGTAATTTAACATTATGGTTTACAGCAAAAATATTTTAATTAATTAGTGTTTACTAAGTACTTTAATTTCTGATAAATAGTTAAGTATATATTATATATTTTAGATTTCAAACTTATTTTGTAAAAATAGTATGGTTAAAAATTGTGAATAATGTGAAGTTTTTATTCATTTTTTACCCTTTTATGTCTTTATCTCAGTGTGACAGATGGGCTATAAACTAGGACACGGACCTTTATGTGTATATATAATATTATAGTACTTAGATAAAGATGCAAAGTGATACTATAAAATTAAACTCATATTATAGGCACATAAGTATGTACGTAAATAAACTGTTAGATATTGTTGTGTATTAATGAAAGATTAAAAAGAATAATATATTTAGGAATAATTAAGCCATAATTAGGGTCATATGTAAATTCATAATAATATGTGTGAACGCACCGACGCTTAACTGAGGACTGGGTCGAGCGCGTAACCCCGGGAATACATATTGGCCAAGCCTCAGACAACGCGAGCATAGGCAAATTGATACAAGGCGAGTGCTACAGTCTACACGTTGATCAAGTTTGAAAGTGACCAATGCCAAGGCCAATGTTCAAGAGTTTTTGTGGAGTTATCCACATGTCGGCTTTAATTAGTTGTCATTGAAAAATGGAACGATATGGATGACGTTGAAGTTATTGCAGCCTCGACTATTTATTTATGGAGCGCATTTAATTATTATGTCAATGTACTCCGCAGTAATGTCATTAAAAAGAGGCAGAAAGGAAGGTGGTGGTTGCTGAGTATTATAATTAAAACAATATCTCACCGGATCGGATGGCAAGACCGACTAACATGTGAATGCGACTTGCCGAGTGCAGGCGGGCGCCTTTGATTTGTGCAGAAAAACCGACACTGAGCCGTAATCGCGAGTAATCCCGACTGGCGGTAAGGCATGCCAAACGAACCGTATACACGTTGGCGTTCACCTGCACTCGGCCAGCTAGGCATGCGTCTAAGAGCAATGGCGAGGCTGGACAAATGCACTGACTATACGTTGGTGCTCGCCTTCGCTCGGCCAACATGTATAGCCGGCTTAAGCTAGAGCGTACCTTTAAAGAAATGAAGCAGCGAGCGGGGTGATATTTAAAGAGCGCTCTCGAAAATGTGCTTTTATTTCTATATTTAATGGTGCCGAGTGCACACGTATATATTAATGTAAGAAGCAAAATGTAAGCTAAAACTTGATATAAAAAAACACATGTAAATTAACAAAATATTCATAAAAGGAAGAATAATGGCCGGAGGGGTAGAGGTAGAGAAGTTTCTAAAAAAGTCACTGCAAAACGTATAAATATCACGCCCATTTTCTGGGAGTTCATTTGACATTCCGGCCTTACCAGAAAAAGGAAGAACAAATTACAAAGGGAACTCTGCTCTGCTTTGCCCCCAGCTGCCCCCCTGACAAGATAACAAGCTTTTTATTCGTCCTGAAAACCTTAATAAATCTGTATGCAACAGATAATACTTGCATATTTATATGCTGTGAAGTAAAGATTCGTGGCAAAACCTGCATTTGTGAAAAATTATAGAATATAAATTAAAAATATTTCGAGGATATGTGTCCATCAACACGTATTAAGGCAGCACGACGGATATTTTCTTGCCCTGAACTGACTCAATCAGAAATACGAGTAAGCCTACTTTTTACGTATATCATCAGATTTAAGTTTATTATTTTTAACTTTTAATAATGTCTTTTATATAATAATTATGATTTCTTCCAGATCGAATTTCAGTCATGGCGGACAGTTCTAAATCAAGAGCATAAACAAAAGCATTACGTGCTTCCCGAGGCACGGGGGTGAAATGCCACCTACATTCCGACCTCGAGCTGCTACTGAAAATTTCTTACAGAGAAACAAATAAATAATGTTGTGGCCCGATCCAGAATTCAAACCCGAGGTCGCAAGATCAGCAATTGTGTTAACAGTTGCAGGGTCAACGAGACAGTCAAGTTTAGCCTATTTTATATAATATTCATCGTACCATCAATTTGATTGTATGAATAAGCTGAAGCAGATACTATTAATTATATACGTAATTAATTTAATTAATCAATTCCATCATGAATAAAAATTCTATAAAACATTACAAATAATTTTAATTGAAAAACTTGAATCGTATCAATTTAATGATACTTAATATAGCAAATATAAAAAATACCCTTCACAATATAGTGTCTGTGATTTTGAATTGCGGAATAGATTACAAGTGGATACTAACAAGGTTTCCGCATTAAAGATTAAATGCGAGTCAGTGATGAGTGCCCTCAACGTTACGTTTCAATTATATCCTTGTTGATTTTTGTGCGCTAAGAGCTCTTACCTGTCAAGTTTCAGCTTTTTGCAAACTTTAGTATAAGAAGAGCGATGAGTACCGGAGTTAATATAGTTTCATAGAAAATTAGCTCCTATGGGACACAGCTTAGTATATAAATCACCTGCTACGTTAATAATATAAAAACGGAAAAGTTGTGGTACAAAAAAATTAGTATTATTGCTACTACATATTTTTATAAAATAAAAATGGGAAACGACCACAAAGCTCGCCCAGCGTTAAGTGGATTTTGCAGCCCATAGACATGTTTATGGGCCAAACTTTCTACATTTACACTTTCTTAAGAATCGCTATGTAGATACGTTATAATTTCTAACTTCTAAGATTTAATAGACCACAAATATTCGCGAAAGAACACCGATTCCTACCAAGGATGATACGTGAGGCTGTTAAAATTAAAAAAAAACATCCTAATTTCAATAGAGAAGGAGGCTGGGTACTACCACCTGCTTGGGACCCTATAATCAATAAAATTATAACTAAACCCAAGCATACAACTGGAAGACCTCAGGACATAATCAGTTCATTTTGCATAGATCGGACCATAAGCAATAATTAAAAAAGTTGAAGGTACTCCGGGCTTAACAATGACGTTGGGACGTCAGTCACTTCAGTCCCCCGTGACAATGGGTGCTGGAATGCACCTAAAACGTCGGGAATTAAAAATAAAAATAATTAAAAGTAAAATTAAACGCGATAAAATCCATAAAAGTAGTTTTAATTTTCTGTCTTTTTCTAACATCGAACATTATTTTTTTTAAATTTGCTTTCCCAGTGCATGAAGACTATCGCACATAATGGTAAGTGGTGACTCAGCCGATGATGGTAGAGCGACCTGCTTTATATTTGTCATCATTATCATACCAGCCCTTTACAAATCCGCTGCTGAACATAAAATTCCCCCAAGGAATGCCACATTACTACATTTCCTTACCTGGTCGTCACACTATCTAGTGGGGGTCACCCTACATTTCCTTTCCATTGGTTATCAATCCAACCTTTCTTTTCCATTGGTTATGGATTCTTCGAGCTATATGGCCGGTCCATTGCCACTTCAGTTTACTAATCCGTTGGGCTACGTCAGTCACTCTGGTTCTACCGTAGATATCCTCATTTCTGAGTTTATCACGCAGAGAAATCCTGAGCATAGCCGTCGCCATAGCTCGCTGAGCAACCTCGAGCATCCTTATATGCTCAACAATGATGAACCACGTCCCAGATCAATTAAACGTTACTGACAACACGCCCTGGTTGTACTATCTCGTTTTCATGTTTTGAGGTACACCTGACGAGAAGATGAGACCTAATTTCCCGAACGCTGTTCAGACTTGTTGAATCCGTCAACTGACTTCTTGGTCAAAGTAGGACTTGCATAGTAGGACTTTTTTAATAGTATTTATATTTTTTACGTGGTAGAGCCATGCTGCAGCTATATTAATTGTATAGTTGTAGCACGAATGGGTTGGCTCTACCGGGGAAGGACCACGCTCTCACAGAATACCAGCGTCAAATAACAGCTTAATGCTGCTGTGTTTCGTATTGTGAGTGTACAGAACGCGAGACCCTTTTTACTGGACAAGAGGCATTCCATCTTAGTCCTCAAGGCTGACAACGCATCTTCATTTTGATTCATGTCTATGGGCCACAGCAACCACATACCATCAGGTGGACTGTGTGCTCGCTTGTCACCCTTTTCCTATAAAAAAAAAGTATACGGGTGGCAAACGAGCACACACTTCACCGATGGTAAGTAGTTGCTTTGGTCCACAGACACATATCTGTCCTCTATAACCTGTGAAAATACAGAAGCGTTTTCACCCATGAGGACTAAGATGGAATGCCTCGGTTTAAAGTAGAAAGGGTCTGCGGTTTTCTTCACTCACCAAACGACACAGAGCAGTAGTAGAGCCATGCTGCAGTTGTATTAGTAGTATATTTGTAGCACGATTGGGTCGGCTCGACCGGGGAGGGATCACACTCTCACAGAATACCAGCTTAAAATAGTACCTAAAAAATCCCAGCAAAAAAGTGGTCTAGGTGCGACCCGAAAGGTCCTAACGACTAACTTCCCAGTAGAAAGAAAAAAAAATATCATATGTTTTAATCTTTTATTCAATCTACCATTCGACAGAAAAAACGACTTGACCGATTTTACTCAAAATTTAATGGGGTCTAAGTTACGTAAATATGCGGTAAATGAAACTGGTCCCATGTCAATATCACTCTTTGTTCTCGAGATACACGAGGCAAAAACGGAATCCGAACATTGATTACATACATTCATACATACTACACACGTACATGTGCACACACGGAAATTCTCTTAAAAACCATACTATGCGACTCTAAAGACCTTGAAACGTGAAGATATGTTAAAATTTACAATTTGCAAAATCAGACCCATTACAATAACTTCCCACTGGAAAGTTAAATAAAACATGGACGTTACACATATTTGTTTTGTTTATGTTCATCTTAAGATCTCTCGATTGCAAGGCACTATTGAAGTCATTGAACATGTTTGGGTCCTCTAGCGATTCTTCCTAAATTTACTATATCGTCGGAAAATTGAAGGTGAGTGATGTACTCGCCACTGATTTTAATATCGTTACCTTTCTAGTCCAGTAGCCTGAAAACGCCTTACAATGCAGCGTTGAAGTTTCGGGAATGTAAAGTCATCCTGTCTTACACCTCTCTGAAGTTGAATAAGCTTCGTACTCTAGTTCTGTACTCGGTTAGCATTCGTAGCCCTACTGTACAAACATTGCAGCACTTCGATATACTCACAATCAATTTCGCACCGCTGAAGGAACTGTAGCACCGTTAAAATATCCACGAACAAAATCTGTAATAATAATACATATTATGTATAATAATAATGTAAATTGCATATGTCTGTACTGTATTATCATTTTTAGAGTTGTCTGTCTGTCTGTTTGTTTGTTAACGTATCATGTATACTGATTTATATCAAAATAATTTTTAGGAAAATTATAAATCGTATCTTTATTTTACATTTATTCTATGTTTTATAAAAATTGAAGTATGACTACAAAGTGTATTAAATTAAAGATAGATTTTGAGTCGTTATTATACTATTCCTACCCGTTTTTTCTAAATATTATATATTTTTATTATACTATAAAATAAATTAAAAACTATAATTTTATATAGATGGCGCTATAAATACTTTGAAGAACCATAAGGTTATAAGCGAGATATGAAAGACACATAATATGTAAATTAATTTGCCTGCTGCTTTCAACGCAGTGTTTGTATTGGACCAGCAAATATAAGTTTCTTACTTTTATCTGATAACCGTTACAGTATTTTAAAGTCCACTGCTGAACATAGGCCTCTTCATTGATTGCCTCATATTTTGCATAATTTCCACGACCTATCACGCACGCTTCACCTAATGACGGAACCGAAGGAGCGGGTTATATATAATAATATACAGCCAATATAACATTATCCACGATTGGTGTCTTTACTTTAAAATCTGGAATAATTACTAAAGTGTATATTATGAACTAACGTTTTTATTTCTAAGTTATTAGGTACTTAAAATTAGACAAATTAATTTTGCCTAATTTTAAGTATATTAGATTATAATTAGATTCTAGCGTCACAGTGCCTGCTTTCCTTGCTTCCGTGCATAGTGTCAATGATCTATGTAACACAATTTTAAATAATAAAGTAGACCTGTGCTTTGCAGTGGAGGCAAGGCAAACATGGCTAACTCTCTGTCCCGGCGAAAATGTCCCACTGGAAGTTAACCAACAAAAACAGTGGGATATTCCGTTGGTACGGAGTGTCCAGAAAAATTTATTTCGACAAAGGAAACTACCCACTGGTTACATGCTCTACCATCAAGTAATCTCGGCACATTGCTCGATGGGGAAAGCTTGCGCATCGCCGTAGGAATCCGGCTAGGAGTGACAATTTGTCAACTTCACCAGAAAAGTGCATGCAGGTAGGTTTTCCCGTCACGGTTCTTTGAACAAAATCATCTGAAGGGCTCCATAAATATCCCCTCGGTTTTAGAGCCTTGCGGGATATTTAGAGACGATGGCAAGAGAGACCCGACGGTATGACTTTGGTCCCTTGGGAGAGAGGTATAGCCCTAGTGTGGGATGCTACTTGCATTGACACTTTGGCGGCCTCTCATCTCAAGGGTACCTCTTTTAGAGCCGGGGCAGCATCAGAGGCAGCTGAATTTAGTAAATGACGCAAATATGAGTCTTTGAGAAATGACTACATATTTGTGCCATTTGCTGTAGAGACTATCGGTCCGTGGAGTCCACATGCGGTAAAGTTTCTGAAGGAACTGTATCCACGACTGGTCGTCGTTGCTGGTGGTAAGAGGGCTGGTTCTTTCCTCGCTCAAAGGCTAAGTATAGCTATTCAGCGAGGAAACGCAGCCAGCGTTCTTGGCAATATACCACGGGGAGCAGGTCTTTTTGACTATTAAAAATTTTAGTTTTAGATTTTCTATATAATAGTTTCTGCTTTATATTGTATATAATTAGTTTTAATTGTAAATATTATAATTTTAATTATTGTTTTAGTTAAGTTCATTATTATATTTTTTGTTTGAAGTTAATTCAATTAGGTTTTAGTAATTATTTATCCAAATTTTTGCAATTAAAACTAAAATGAGTTAAAAATTTAAAAAAAGACAAAATTCGTATTTTATATGAGAAGTTTTTTTTTAATTTTGATTTCAAATAACGTGTATAAAATTTTATTTATATTAGACGGTTAATACGAACAGAATAAAATTTTATTTGCTGTAAAGTTAGTTTTGCCATTTACCGACAGGTGTTAGTGTTCACAGTGTATCTATTATATACTCTTTTTATACGGAGTCATCACTAACCTCTATATATACAAGTGTATATAAAGAGGTCAGTGGGAGTCATAGCTAATATACTATACTGAGTGATTAACTCATCTACTAGCGCACAAGCTTAACCTAAGCCGCTTAAAGTAGAAATCTAAAATATGGACAGTAGCTACCTTTTATGACGAAGAAATCCTCTATGAAATAATTTTGGAAAATTCAATCACTAGGAGGGTCAAATAAGGTTATTACATTTTATAATTTCATTTAAAAAAATACATTATAGGGCGGTTGACTCAATACTTACTGAGAGCACTGTATTTAAAAAATAAGTGATAACGTATTTGACACGGGTTTTTTGACAGGTAAAAGGTGTGCAATTTAGTATGGAGATAAAATATTTTGGTATTTCTTAAAACAACCTCTTACTCGTGGAGAGAGAGGGAGTAGATAACGTTCAACTTTTAGAAATTATATTTAATGCTTTAAAGTAATTAAATAATAAAATTTGCCTTTTACGGTTTTAAAACAAGAGGGTAAATTTTGTATGAAAAATTTTGTATTTAAGTATACAGCTCAAACCGCTGAACATAGATGTGTGTAATTGGGACAATGATTTCCTTTTATTAAGTAGACATCCACTAAGAAAGAAATTTTGGAAAATTTAAATCCTTAGGTAGTAAAATAAGATTTTTAAGAATCTTTTTTTACGAGATTATTTCGTATTTGTATAGGGAAAAATTATATTAAATTATTTTTGTAACTTTGTAATTAGAACTAATACTGTAGGATTAAAATAATGCAATTAGTTTTTTTTTTCACCTTCCTAATATCTCACATAGATACATGGCTGGCGCGAAAAAAATGGTTTTTAATTGCATGGTGGTAGGGAAACCAAAATTATGATAATTATGAATAATACTTATTATAGAACTATACAAAAATCTAACACTATTGATTAATATAATCGTACACTTAATATTAAACATTTATAGACAATGTTATATATTCATAATAATATTATATATTCATTGTGTCCGAGTTTGTAATCTGATAAAACGGCTTTACGTGCTTTCTGAAAACGGACAATTCTCATTACAGTACAGCAAAGAAGTGGAATAGTTTGTTAACTAACGTGACTTCTTTATAAAATAAAAGCTTTTAGTCACAGTTGCTCTGTAGTACCATTGTTGCAAGTGGCCGTTACAAAGTTTTATAATAAATTTCAATTTATATATAGTAATAGTATATTTTACATTGAATCCACTCAAAAAATCATGCCAAACTAAGTAGTTATTCGATTTTTGTAAAAGAATATGAATATTCCTACGCATACTTTTAAAATACAAACATTTTCTCAAATGGTTAACCGACAATTTATCCGCACACCGCCGTATTTCTTAAAATTTTTTTGATTACTTTCAAATTTGTTCGTATTGTTTTTATTTTATTAATTTAATAATTTCATAAGCAAGTAATCTGTATTATTCGTTATAGTCGGCAGGTGTACGCTATAGAACGAAGCTACACTTTATCCATTCACCCTCCCCCTCCCGGGTGAGCATCAAACCCACGCTCCGAAATCGCGGTATTTTCCAGTTTTAAAGAAAACAGTAAACATTACATGAAAATTATGTAGGTACGAAATAATCCTTGATGAGTTTGCTATGAAATTCTTATACATACAAATCCGACATCATTTATAGTTGCCGCGCAAAGTGATACGAATTATGAACACTTTTAATCATTTATCGATTTTTCGCTTTTAAATATAGCAACATTTCGCTAAATGGACGAATCAATTAATAATAGCATAATAATTATATATAATGAAAATAGCTTAACGTAGAATGAGAGAGTGGAAATAAATAATACCATAATAAATATTTAAAGAACATAATCTATCCTTTACTTTAGTTATATGTATATTGGAGGTAACGTGGGCAATTTTTGAGGACACCAAATTTTGAGCAATGTTCATATTTCATAGCAGATAAACCATAATTGATATTCCTTTGGATGTATAAGATGTATAAGATTATGATTCCTTAAATTTACGCGAACACTACACATTGAATATTTATGGATTCTATCGCGTTTAATTTACCTATTTTTTCTTATTTTTAACTCCCGACGTTTCTATTATTCTATTTTATAATATTTTTTGTAAAATTCTTATAATCATAAACACTCACGCCTGTCACCCAGAGGGGTAGGCAGAGACTACAGACTTCCATTTGGCACGATCCTGACACACCTCTCTCGCCTCCTTCACATCCATACACCTACGCATGCATGCTCGTCGGTTAAGGGTACTCCTAATTTGGCCCGTTTTCAATAAATCGCCAATTTGGTCGATAAATTTTCGCCTAGGACGTCCCTTTCCGACTCTGCCATTCACTTCTGCAACATAAATTTTCTTTGTCACTCTTTCCTCATCCATTCTTTCCACATGACCAAACCACCGAAGCATTCCTTTCTTAATCCTGGTCACAACATCATCTTGCAAACCACACTCTTCTCTTATCACACAATTTTTCACCCTGTCATTCAGATTCAGCCCTAACATACTCCTTAATGACCGCATTTCTACTGCATTTATTTTACTCTCGTGCTTCTTCTGCCATACCCAACTTTCACTACCATACGTTAAAGTAGGGACCAACACAGCATTGTGAATTGCCATACGTGCCTTTTTTGACACATTTTGACTCTTCACAATAGAGTGCAAGGCCCCATTTACTCTGTTTCCTGCGTTCACTCGTCGTTCTATATCCTTATCATATCTCCCATCCCTGCTAAATACGCACCCCAAATATACAAACTCATCTACTTGCTCGATCAACTACCCTTCTATTCTTATTTCACATATCGTTTTACTTTCATTTCTTTTTCGTCTTACTTGCGTTCACTTTCATACCCCTTTCTTTTAATGATCTGTTCATTAATGTAACCATCATTTGCAACTCAGCCGCCGACGACGCAAGAATAACTTGATCATCGGCGTACAAAAGGCATTTGATGGTTAACTCACCCATTCTTAATCCGCATTCTTCAACTTTCAAATTTTGCAAACAACTGTCCATAAATAGGTTGAACAACCACGGGGAAGCCACACAGCCCTGTCTGACACCTTTATGGATGCCGAACCAGTCCGAGTAGACCCCGTTGATCCTAACACAAGCACTAGAGTCCCTATAAAGAGACTCCAATGCCTGTATCAAGCCAGCGCTCAACCCAAATGAGTTCAGTGTTTGCCATAGCACATTCCTATCCACTCTGTCATAGGCCTTCTCCAAGTCCATGAACGCACAAAAAACCTTTTGGTTTTTGGCCAAAAACTTCTCCGCGATCATGCGCATGGAGAAGACTTGATCTGTACATCCCATTCCCTTTCTAAATCCCGCTTGCACATCCCAAATTTTTCCATCGGTTTCTTTCATGACCCTTTCAATTAGTACCTTGGCATACAGTTTTCCCACGATGCTAAGAAGGCTGATACCGCGGTAGTTTTTACAGTCCTGCTGCGACCCTTTTCCCTTATATACTGGGACTATCACGGCTTTGCACCAGTCTCCCGGTACCCGTTTCAGTTCCCAGCATAAATTAAATAAGGAGTGCAGCAGGCCTGCCACCACTTCCTCTCCAGCCCTCAGCATTTCGAGTGAAACTCTATCATATCCGGCAGCCTTACCTGCTTTCATGCTTTTCATTGCTTTCATTATTTCATCTATACTTATCTCGCTACCTCCTTTCTCTTCTTTCGGAGTTCCTATTTCATTCAGTTCATACGTTGTCTCCTCACTCATAAACATGCTTTCAAAATATTCCTTCCATCTCTTTAAACTCAAAACTTCATCATTCAGAATATAGCCATTCTCATCTCTTATAGCATTCATTTTAGGCTGTTTTGAACATCCCCTGGCAGATCTTATGAGTTTCCAGAACATTTTAATATTTGCCTGGAAGTTATCCGATATTCTTCTATCATTTTTATCCGTTCTTTCTTGCTTTTTCCTTTCAACTAATTCTTTTACTCTTTTATTTAGATGTCTAAAGACTGCCTTTTTTCTTTCAAAATCATCATTCGTACCGCTAGAATTACCAGCCTTAGTTGCTAGTAAATCTAGCCATGCTCTCTTCTTTGCTTCAACTTCCGTACGTATCTCATCATCCCACCATAACGTATTATTTTTCCTTTCATTCTTTCTTTTACTAACACCACATACTTCGGTAGCTGCATCTACTAAACCTTTCTTAACATTTTGCCATACATTCTCCAAGTCTAACTCATTCATACATAATTCATCCAAACCACTTAGGTTTTCTTTCAGTCTACATTTAAACTTGTTTTTCTCACCTTCATCTTGTAATCTTTCTGTTCTAATACGCTGTAACGCAGTGGTAGACACAGATGACCGATGGCGCCACCGCCTGAATAGACCATTAATTCGGCATAAAACCAAAAAATGATCCGTTCCTACGTTTGACCCCCGGTAAACCCTTGTATCCACCACTGCGCCCCTCAATCTTTCATCCACAATTATGAAATCTATCATGCTTCTATCATCACCTCTTTCCCAAGTGTACATGTGAATCCTCTTGTGGCGAAAGAAAGTGTTCGTCACAAAAAGATTCTTTTCCATACATACAGTGAGGAGGCTTTCACCATTCTCATTTATACTTTCATCACCAAACGTTCCCAATATCCTTTCATAACCAAGCCTCCTCACCCCAACTCTTCCATTAAAATCTCCTAGCATAACAACATTTTCATTTCCCTTACATTTCATTAATACCATCCTTACCATTTCCCAAAACTGCTCTCGGATATGAGTGGGCTTAGACATGTCTGGGGCGTAGACCCCTAGCACAAACAACTTCTTTAAGCCCACTTTCAATCGTATCCATAGCAGTCTTGGGCTTACACATTCATACTCTTTCACACATTGCGCCATTCTTTCTGATAGGATGATACCTACCCCCTGGCATGCCCGCTCGAGCTCGTCTACACCAGACCAGTATGCGGTATACATGCCATGTGTAGTGACATCCTTCCCCTTCCGTTTCGTCTCATTTACACATAACAAATCTATTCCTCTATCATACATCACCTCGCATACTTCATCCATTTTATCATTCATTGCTCCACATACATTCAACGTAGCCAGACGGGCCTCTGCAATCCACTTTTCGCCCCTCCGGGAGACAGAACGTGACGGGTGGCGAGCCTCGTCGCCGCTAAATTCTTATAAATGACATTTAAGAAAAGATTTGTTCTTAGAAACAAAAAATAAAAAGTGAGTATGTCAGCTCCAGCGCACGACTGAAATTTACTACTAACGAACGATTATAAAATATAAAAATTAGTAAATGTGGGTAAATTAACGCATTTTTACACTGCTGAAAGTATGCATGATACATTTATTATATAATTTATATTCATCCAAATATATTACATAGTCACGGAAACAAAATACAGCGTCCACCGAGATCACATACGCATGAGTCCGTACCGTACGACAGTAGACAAAAGACACTCGCCCACCTTGTAATCTTGTACTAGTATTTGGTTGAAGTCCTGAGTCCCGAGTCCGAACGTAGTATTGCTGACGTAAAGCACCGACGATCCGTGAAGTTTGCAGTCTGTGAGTCTGTGAACATGTTTAAGATCGTCCCCACCATTACATCAGATTTGATAAACCGCAAATCCTCGCAATGGAGCACCGATTCCTGCCAAGGATGATACGCGAGGCTATTGACATAAAAAGTCATCCTAATTTCAATAGAAAAGATGGATGGGTGCTGTCATCTGCTTGGGATCATATAATTAACAAAGTTATACCTAAACCAAGCATATCACTGCAAGACCTCAAGATACTATAAGTTGGTTGTGCGTAGATCGGAACGTAAATTAATATTAAAAAACTAAAGATTGCCGGGCTAACTATGACATATCTATGTCAAACATCTCAGTCTCCCCCCCCCCCCTCCGTGACCATGAGCGCTGTAAAGCACCCGAAACGTTGGGAATTAAAAATAAGATAAAATAAGTAAATTGGACGCGATAGAATCCGTAAATACAGTTTTATTCTAGGTACAAGAGATTGACTGTAAATATATCATGAATCATTTCGTATCGAGACACTTTTTATGTATTGCGTACGGTTTTCTTTAAAACTGGAAAAATCCGCGCTTTGGGACAGTTTCTCCGGCACTGGGGTTTGACGCTTACCCTGGAGGAGGAGGGAGAAACTTCGCTCTATAGCGTACATATGCTAATGGGTTAAAGTACTTTATTAATTTCGCCAATTTTTCCATACATTGCTATCTAAAATGCTTGAAATAGGTGTCATGTCATGTTGCGCGGCTCAGACGCGTGATATACGCGGGTGAAACTGCGGGACACAGCTAATCTTACAATAAAGATTAAGTAAATAAATATACATGTATTTTTCGAACGATGGCAGATTAGTTCGAGCCAATTTAATTTAGTAACGATGTAACTACCTAGCAGAGTAACTACACTTTCGATTTGCTCAATTTACATCTAAAACTTAGTTTCGAAACTGAAGTCAAAGTTTGACTCCGCTAAAGTTAATGTGTTAAATATGATAACTGAAAACCTAATAATACTAAAATTAAAGTTATTCATTTATAACGATTTGAGTTCGATTGTGTAATTCCGATGGAAAGCGTAGTCGGTTGTTTTTTGACATTTGTTACTTAGGCTAGTTTTATTGTGTAGGCATGTAGGCATAGTCTAATCTTCTTAGGCTGTGGTGCAGGTATACGACTAACACGTTAGTTGGTGGCAAGTGAGTGCTGATAATGTTAAATCTCAGTACGGTTAAAATACATTATATATATATATATATATATATATATATATATATATATATATATATATATATATATATATATATTACATTATTTGTTTAATTAATTGCTTTTAGAATTTTGCAAACACTATTCATTTAATACAAACATTTTTTGATGCTGTGAGCAACAATCATAGGGCTCCATGGGCTACGGATTCACTATGACAATGTGCCTGCGCACTCAGCGCTATAAGCGTGTAACTTGCTGGATAGCCCATCGGTTACGCCTTTGGATCTCTGGTTACCTTTAATAATTCCTCTGGTTTTGGACGTAATGAACACCCCATCGTAAATATAAAAAATTATTTAAAGTTTATATTCCTTTATATGTTGTATAGCCACGATATAGCTTTTCTATCGTTGTAGCACAAATGAGTCGGCCTAACCGCGGCAGTACAGCATTCACTTACCGTCAGCTTGACTGTGTGCTTGTTTTCACTCTTATTCTATAAGAAAGTATGTTTGTCGTGTGGTTGCACCGGTCAATATCGGTTTCTTCAGAGCTGCTGTGTGCTAATATTATATAACCATCAAAACTCTATGACAGTACTATAGCAGAGGAGATTAAAATAAAATATAATTCTATTATTACAAAATAATGTAATTGTGTATAGCGATGACATGGGAAAAAATTTAGGAATAATTATATATAATGTTTTTAAGGGACAAAAATTACAAATTGCTGCATGCCTGGAGTATCTTTTAGTGACATCCTAAACAAAATTATAGTTGATAATTTTTTTCCAAAAAGTACAATAATAATGTTTGTTTGTAGAAGGGGCAGTATATACAACAAACAGTTATTAATGTATACTGAACAACTTAATAACTTAAATGAAAACAAAATTACATTGTTCACACAGCCCTACACACAGGAATTGTCATCAGAAAATAATCTAAGACACATTGCTTTATATACTACTAGCGTACTAAGACATATTTAAAATTAAAAATGAATAGTTATTGAAATTTGACAGATATTGGTAATAATGACAAATTGATATAAAAGGACAACAATGACAATGACATAAAGAACGTAGGTAAGGATATTGTGAACCTCTACTTAGAGCGAAATACCTTGTGTCTAGGTTAAGCAATTCATTGTTGTGTTTACAGACCCCCCCTTGTGATACTTACGAATATTTTGAAAGGAAGAAAGAAGTTTTGCTCAAACTTAGTAAAAAAAAAGTCTGTCGCAGTATGTGGAGACTTTAACATCAATCGTCTTGAAACTTCTTCCATTAGTATTAATTTTATCTCATTGTTGTGTTTGTTCCAATAAATGAAATCTTTTGTAGAGTATTAGGATATAATAGTATAAGGATTTCCATTACTTATATTCACAAATAGTGCTGATTATTTATATTGTGCGTTATTTAAAATAATAACTTGTGAATTTTATAGAATATTTACTTATAAAACTTATAAAAGTAGGCGAAAGTTATATGACTTTTATAATGAAAGATCATATAATCATAATGTAATATTTAGAGAGTATGTAAAAACTTATTCTAAAATATTTAAAAATATATGCTCCACAACTAAGGCTTTACATTTAAGCAACAAAATTAAAACTGCATGCAACAAAATTAAAATAACGTGTAGTTAGTTATAGTGAAACAAGCAAGTTTAAACCACGCAACTCGGATTTTCCACTGAATATTAACAATAATTGAACTCAATCTGATCAAGAAGTTGCTATGGCTTTTGCATATAAATTTTACAGATATTCCTTTTTTGGCAACATAATCAACATAATTGGATCACCAGCTTTCTAATCTGATCACCAGCTTTCTTGCAGATCGGAGCATCAAGGTTGTTGTAGACGGTGCAAGCTCCGATTACAAGCCTATTATGTTCGGTGATAGTAGGAGAAGAATTTAATGACTTCTGTTATAGAAGAGAATAAAAATAAATTAACATAAGATACTAAGCGCAATAAAATCCATAAATATAGTTTTATTAAATTACAATCGTATTGTTTTAAGAGCCGAATATGGTAAATGCCAGAAAATGTTTATGGCATCCGTTTGATGGTGGCAAAATCGTTCATCTTCTTATTTCAAATATATGTCTGACAAAATTAGTCAACCAATGCTTGACCACAATCTCACCGTATGGGGTTGAAATTAAACACTTATCGTCAGTAAAAGAATCTGTAAACGGCTTCTTATTTTTAATAATGTATTAATAATTTGTTTTATGTTGTAGTGTTATGCTACTTACATATCATTTTACACTATTTTAAATTTATTTTTCCATTCCGTTTTTGATTTTCTGCATTCACCTCAAAACTGGATATTTTGCATCACCTAGGATCCTGTAACGTTTTTAAACCATAAGAACACAATAAGAAATCATTTTCACTTCGTATTTTCACGCTATCAGCACTTTTTAAATCGGTGTCGATGGAGTTTACCTTTTTCGATCTTTTATTTAGTTCTCCGTAACTCTGCAATTTCGAACTTCGTGCGCGCTGTTGCGCTATTTTTTTCCTATATCAATAATATCTCATTTTTCACTTAAATCTTGCCGTTTCTCTATTACGAGCCTGAAACAAAAATTTGACATGTTTAGACATCGTTGTTTATCTGGTTGTCATGGCAATTTTTATTCAAATTCGTTACCGGTCTGATGTTTTTACTTCAATACTTCCACAAAAATACTCTTTTCGTGTTGGCCATTTACAAAAATTTGCTTTTAATTTAAATAATTTCCCGTTCTTATCCCTGATCCGTCGTCGAGCGCGGAGCTCTCTAAAAAAAGTATAAAAGCCGAACAATCGGCCAATAAAGTCAGTCTCGCTTCAGCTTTCAAACTAGAAGCATCTCCTAAAGGCCTTATCCCGGGGCCGCACTGCCCCGGGATCCTGCAAGCCTCTGCCTTCACCTGAAGTCGTCGCCTAGCCACGCCTACGCCTCCACGCTTGCTCCAGGCGCTGCGAACGCCTACTTCAGGCGCTGAGAGCATCTACCAAGGCGCTGTGTGTGCCTACTCCAGACGCTGCGTGTGCCTACTCCAGGCGATGCGTGTATCTACTCCAGGCGCTGCGTGTGCCTACTCCGGGCGCTGCGTGTACCTACTCTAAGCGCTGCGTGTGCCTTCTCCAGACGCTGAGTGTGCCTACCACAGGCACAGCCTGTGCATACTCCGTGAGCGGTGAGCAACAATGCCAAGCGCGGTGTGCTACTTTGGTCTTCGGGCTCCGTTTCAGTACTCATTTATCTTTATTATTTTTTTTAAAAAATAATTGTAATTCACGTCACCCATCATCATCTTCATATTTTTTTTATAAAACTGTAAATATCTTTTAAAATTTTAAATAAATTATTCGTTTTTGTTCTATTTTTGTTGTTTTGTTGTTGTTAGGTTAGGTTCTTTTGTTTTTGATTGTCGCTTCACGACAATGTATAGAAAAAGACGTGGTATCTAAGGGATTACGCGTTGGCCATAAAAATCTCAGTAAACAAGCAACACTGGTATGATCATTTTTCATTGACATTAGAAAAATATATACACAACACAGAACACTTAATACGGTATTGATTTAAAATAAAAATAACCTTTTTACTTTATAGATATCCAATGTTAGTCCACACTCATCGGTATAATCGTTCATGACGGTGTTTTAAAACAGTATTTATTACACGCAGGCATTTGCATGTTCTGATTTATATACACTATATATTCGAACTAACAAACCTATTCCATTAAAGAAAGAAGAATTCGCATAAATAAGTGTAAATAATAATAAAGAGAAACACAGTCTTACAAACAAAATTTCAGGAATATAGTCACGTTTGCGATATATTAAGTCTATAAAAACAACTGCGATAGTTTACAAAATATGACTCTAAAATATATCAAGTTTAATTTTTACACACAGAATGAATATGTGCCTCAATATTTGCAATTTACGCCCACGAACCAAGTATCATAATATGTTTAAATAAAAAGTTCACGTTGAAATAATACTTGTTTTACGGATTTTATCGCGTATATTTAACATTTTAAAAAATATACGCGATAAAATCCGTAAAAACTCGTATTATTTCAATGTGTAGTATTCGCGTAAATGTAAGAAATCAAAAGTTCACGTGTTTTTTCATTTCTTTTTTAAAATGGATCATTATCAACCATTTATTTATTCAGTAATGATACATTTTTCTATATTAAGGAAACTGGAGTGTAAGGCACTGGTTGCATGCGCATAGTCCATGTACCCTGTGATTTGGACCCACCCTACTCAATCTCAAAGTATTGACAGAAACATAAATCAAAAAATCCAAGTGTTACCTGACCAGAGAAACAATAATTTGATATTTTTTTCAAAACAGGTTTGAGCCCAAAATTGTGTCAGTAGTCAGAAGCTCTGACCAATAAGCTATGGCAATGAGATATGCGAGGTAATATCTAATTATTATTGAAATAAGTGCCCCCTTTTACTGACATTTTAAGACTTCCTTTTTCATTAATAAAAAATTTTGGACTATTTAGTTTACAATAAAAAGTTTTATTATTTTTGAGTTTATTATAATACCTTGTGAGAAAAAATTGAATGTTTTTATAGTAAAAAACTCATAGTGATGTATCCTTCAGCTCGCCAGTGTTAATAGAATAAAAAGAAAAGAACAGAATATTTTTTATTTAATATAGATGTTATGTAATTCTTATTGATAGTCATTTTTTACGTTAACACTGCTTCGAAAAACTTCTCTATCCCAGGAAGAACCAGCAAGAATCATAGCCGATTTTTTTAAAATTAACAATAGGACAATATGGTTAAAAACTATAAACAAATTTTATTTTAAACATTTAAACATAAATATATTACATCACGCCATTTTTCACCTTGTTTGTCGAATAAATATCAATTAGAAATGCAAATGTTATTTTTTTAATTGCAAAAGTAAAATATTCCTACCTATGATGGATTCCTTCGACTTCCGAGATGAGTTAGTCATCAGAAATCCTTACATCACCATAGGTGTATGTATCTCACCATCATCCTTCACAGTTAGTTACCATGGGCAAATCTTAGTTACAGAGAGCACGAGGGATCTGTGACAGCAAACACCTGGCCGCCAAGCTTCAGCATGTCAAGCATGTTCTGCAGGACGACAAGCTTCGAATCCTGCGCCTACGTTACAGTGATCGAGTGAAGCCGGCCACAGTCGAGCGTGTGCCTGCTGTACTACCGTATCTCAAAGGTGTCACAAACAGTAAGGGCCTCGTCTTGAGGCAAGCTTCTATTATTTTACAAGCCGCCAACGAAGATGAGTCAGTTCTTACCATCCGACAAGTGTTATATCCCTCTAAAAACTAAAACACTCATAAAAATATATAGCTGACGTGATGCACCAATATTTCGGGAAGTCTAAAGCTTGTGATCATATCATTGATGGCCTTTGCCATTACATCAGATTTGATAGATCACAAATCCTCGCGAAAGAACGTCAATTCCTACTAAAGATGATACGTTCGTACGTTTCATACGTACGATAAAGAAGGTGGTTGAATACTACTACTACTATCTGCTTGAGATCCTGTAATTAATAAAATTAAAACTAAATCCAAGCGTACCACTGCAAGACTTCAAAACACAGTAATTTTATTTATTTACTGTAAACAATAATTAAAAAGCTGAAGGTATTCCGGGTTAACACAAACATTGCGACGTCCATCACCTAAATCTCTTGTGACAGTGGGTGCTGGAAAGTACCCGAAATGTCGGGAATTAAAAGTCGAGTAAATAGAATGCGACAAAATCCGTAAAAGAAGTTTTAATAAATGTGTAGTTTTCGCGTAAATATAAGAAATCATTACGAAAAAATACATCATACAGGATATTTTATAGGTTAGCTGGACCACAGAGATCAGATAACGACCACAACGCACAGAATACCAGCGTAAAATAGCAGCATTATACTGTGTTTTATGACAAGTGACAAGAACAGGAGACCCTTTTGACCTAGACCCTTTTACCTACAGATATCTAAGTCCTCACAGG